>CM070502.1:9811084-10331350 GCA_036346375.1 Guadua angustifolia
CATCTTTTCACCATTCCTTAACCAAATGTTCAGGCCTGGAAATCTACTTCGACCATGTATGGTCAGAAATTAATATCACAATGGAACCCAGCAAAAACAGTGTCCTCAGGGCCATGACGCTGCAGGTCACTTCTGGTTGGTGCTAGGAGGTGTGGTCCCTATTGAAACACAAGAATAACTGAGCAATGCCAATGAGATGATTGCAGAACATTAACCTGAATAATACCTGTAAGATTGCAAATGATGAATTGCATGATTAAGAAAACGACAGAGTTCGTAGTGCACCTTAGAACCCGCTAAGACATTTTCAGTTTACCAAGTCAACACAATGCTGGGACTTGGTATTATTTTTGAGAATTTGCATTTCAAATAGATTTGCAAATTACAACAGAACAAGTGAGTGCAGATAATTACAACATTACCTCCTTCATCAAAGAGGTAAATGCATCCTTTGGCAAGCGAAATCCAATTGCAGCCATCTCTGCAACAACCTATGTAACCTTATGACACAACCAAGTTGTGTATCAACACCATACAGGAACACCGTACATAGACTGCAGGAAGCAATGATTCAGAAATAGTGCAATGCAATGAGAGTTTTCGAAAAAAAAGAAATAGTGCAACGCATGAGCTGTGCACCTCAATTGCAGAGATCATTTTAGAACCCCAAGAATCCATCGTCTCTTCCCATTCAGGTAATCCATCAGGGATAGCAGGTTCCGAGTTCAGTTCCTAAACAAGGTTACTTACATGTAAGTATACAACATAGCTAAATCACCATCATGATACACGGCATTTTCAAGACTTCTGGACTGAATTGAAAGGATCATGTGAAAATGACAACCTTAAAGCAGGTGTTCGTGGGGCGAGGACCCACTCTCCACGTGTACCGCCATTTCAGGTCTGGTCCCTCAGGGGTGGTCGGGTGGATGGCTGAAACTCCTCGGGCATACTCTTGATCCTGTCTTGCATCTCCTTGTCGACAAGGCTGCGAGGTACCTCCACACCTTCAGGTGTCACACCAACCTTATCATTTAAAACAGAATCAAAATCCATCCTCACAATGATGAAAATTTAGATACCGCACCTTCCGCACATTTGTTGGATACAAGAATATTAAGTGTATGAATGCTCATGATTTTATAATGCAACGGATCATAAGGGAGAGCTTGATCCAACAAACTTAGTATTGCTGATCCTAGCAGGTCGGACTTAATATTCTCCCGAAACCACGCTTCCAATCCCACCGAATCAGAAACCGAAATTCGTATAGGAAACAGAAGGGGGAAAAAAGAGAGGTACCACTAGTGCACTACCTCTAGCAGATTATTACCTGGTAGTGGAGGTGGGGGCGCTCCTGGAGGCGCTCGGAGTCGTCGGATCCGGCGAAGTAGCGCTCGACGACGTCGAGGAAGCGGTCGTTGACGGCGGCGGAGCAGCGGGGGTCCTTCACCAGCAGCGCCCCCGTGTCCCGCAGGCTGGCGCTCACCGCCTCGCAGTGCGCGCGCACACCCTCCTCCTCCGCCGGCGCCGGGCCGCCAGTGATCTGCAGGTACGGCGCGAGATCCACCACGGGGAGGTCCATGGGCTGCGCAGCGGCGGGAGAGTCGAGTTAAAACTTAAAATCGCTGCCGCATCAAAATGCAAGAGGAATCGGATCGGGAAGCCCGCACCTGAAGGGGAAATTTTGCTGTGTGACCTTGATTCGACAGCAATGATTCTGATTAATGACTTTAATTCAGCGGCGGTTCATAAAATTGATACGAATCGACGAATTTTTTGGCTCAGCCACATTCTCGGTATTTTCCCAGCTTTTCAAAATTTTCGAAATAATTTCCACTATGTATACGCCCGTTTTCCACTGTGGATTATTATTTTGGCATTATACACAGTGGAGATTATTTGAAAAACTTGAAATAATTTCAAAAATTATTTCAAAAATTTTGAAATAATTTCCACTGTGGATTATTATTTCGGTATTATACACAGTGGAAATTATTTCGAAAATCTTGAAATAATTTTCACTGTGTATACGCCCGTTTTCCCGTATATCTCGGTATTATACACAGTGGAAACTATTTCGAAAATCTTGAAAAGCCGGGAAAATATCGAGAGTGTCGCTGAGCCAAAAAATTCGTCGATTCGTGTCAATTTTATAAACCGCGCGAATTGAAGTGTCAATCTGTGAATTGCCGTCGAATTGGGTGTCACACAGCCAAATTTCCCGCACCTGAAGTGATGCGTGAAGGAAGGAAGGAACCGAGAGGGAGGTCGGGGCCGGAACAGCAGCAAATCGGGTGGTTGCTCACGGAACCGGTTTGGATAAAGATTCTCCCAGTCTGGCTGGTTTCGGATTTGCAGTCACGCACGCAATGGAAAGGTTTCACCCAAGGTCCAAAGTTCCGGCGGCATTTCGAAAATTTCGCTGGACAATTTGGTTTTTGCCAGAGCCGAGGTTCAAAGTCTCGGCCAAATAAAGAGAATAAAAAAAATAAATTGCTATAATAATTTTAGAAATTTTGAATATTTTGACCATATTTCATTTTTTAGACCATCTTTTTGTTGTTGTTGGATCGAATTTGGCACCAATTTATTTTTAGACTCAGTTGGTGACTTGGTGGACAGAGGGCTGAAGTCCATATGTCCAAATCCACGACCTTTCAAGAATGTTTACATTGGTGTTTTAAACCAACTAGGTCATATCAACTTCATACCATAGCATCATGATCACATTTTTTTCTAGCATCGAGAGACATTTCGCAGGGGTTGAAAATGGTCTAGATTTCAGTGAAATTTGCCAAAATTTTGGATATTTTGACTGGATTACATTTTTTTGACCGGATTAGGGACAATACCTCTTAAGAATGTCGTCTACTATGATTTTTTTTATAAAACCAAACTTTTGAGATGTTTTATAAAATAGCAGAAGCACTATCAGATCAAAATATACAAGCTTGATCATGCGTTGAAAAATTTATGATACCATCTTTAGCAGTTTAAAATTATATAGAAAAATTTCCAAAAGAATCGAACTTCATTTGTTGTCTTTGAAAAATAAAAAACAATCAAAAACAGAACAAACATAAATGACACAATAACATTATCAGAATTTTGTAAATTCGCTCGAGTGTGATCATGATCCAATATTTTTAGGAGAGCTTAAGCATTGCCTCATTACCTTTCTACAAAAGTTTAAAAAATTCTAAATCTACTTTGATTGCTCAATAAAATCTATAAAAACAATGCATGTGCTCAGTCATTTTAGTAGGAATTCAGAATAATAGCAGTGTTAGAATTTTTTAAAATTCCTCAGGCTTGATCATTATATGAAAATTTTATAGAAATATTAAAAATGCATCAAGACCATCCACAAAAAATACAAAATTTTCTAAGGTAGTTTAAATTATTTTTCATTTGGTTGAAATTTACCAAGATTTCAACCATTTCGATCAAAACCTCAGAAATACCGGTCCAAAAAAATCTGAATTTGAATTTTTCTTTTTGAATTTCATTTCAATTTCATTTGAAATTTTGAAATCTCACCAAAAATTTGAATTTTGATCACCTCCGAGATATAGTTCAAAAATGAAATTTGAAACCTTGCATTCAAGCATACTTGGAGTGGCTTTCCAGCTTTGTAATTGCTACAAAAAGTTTACAATGCATTAATCTCACACAGTTACGATAGGAGTTTTGCCATAAAAAGTTAGGCCTTATTTGGTATAGCTCCAGATCCCAGCTTCATCTGAGATCTGAAACTTGTAGATGAAAATAAAGTGAATTAAGTTTATATTTTTAGTCTAATATGTAAACAAAATGACCCATGTAAACAGCTCCAGCTTCACGGATCTGATGGAGCTAGGAATACCCAGCTTTACTAGATCCACGGATATAATGGAGTTGGAGCTGTACCAAACATGCCCTTAGATTCTCCGAGAGAAATTCCCATGGTCCAAACAAATCCTAAAGAAAAAAATCAATAAAGTTCGACCACCCTCAAATCCATATTTGCCATCCAAGTCCGTATAGAGTAGCTGTGCATGGTGAGAACTAATAAGGCAACAATTCATGGATTTTGAGTTCAACTTTTATAGGAAGAGTGGAAGTTGACCAAAAAAAATCCATATGCGTCAATGATATTCATAAGCTAAATCTGTACACGTTGTTTCCTAGGAAGAAAAATAGTAAATTATTTTTTATAAAGGAAAAAATAGCACTCCATTGTTACTCTTTTCATTTAGAAGAAGAAATAACTTTACTACTCATAAAATTAGTTATAGAAAAGAAGGTAGTGATGATGATGGTGCACTGCACAAGGTTCAAAATCCTAGCGAAATTTCAGAAATTTTAGTTAGAGACGGGATTCCAAATCTCGGCCCAATAAAAAAAATCAAATTGCTATAATAATTTTGAAAATTTTGGCACCTTTCACTGAAATCTTGGTAATTTTGACTAGATTTTGTTTTTTGGACCGGATTTGGGTCAATACCCATTAATAATGTCATGTTCCATTAAAATATTTGAAAAAACTAAATTTTTTGAGACATTTTATAAAAATAATAGAAACACCGTAAGATTTTTAAAAAAACGCACAAGCTTGATCATGATCTAAAAAATTTATCGTACCATCTTTAGTAGTCTAGAATCATACATAAATTTTTTTAAAAGAATTGAACTTCATTTGTTATCTTTAAAAAATCAAAAATGGAAGGAACAAAAATGAGACACTAGCCTTTTCAAAATTTTATAAATTCGCTAGAGTGTGATCATGATCCAAAATATTTATTAGAGTTTAAAAATTGCCTCAAAACCCTTCTCCATAAGTTTTAAAAATTCTAAACCTTTTTGATTACTCAATCAAATCGATGAAAGCAATACATGTACCAGCAAAGCTTTTATTAGGATAATAGCACAATAAGACTTTTTTAAAATCCCTCAAGCTTGATCATCATCTAAACATTTTATGGAAATATTAGTTATTTGTTAGGACCATCCAAAATTTTTTAAAATTTTCTAACTTGGTTTGGACTAATTTTCATTCAGTTGAAATTTGTTGGTATGGCTTTTATTAAGATAGTACCACTTTTAGAATTTTTAAAATTCCTCAAACTCAACCATCATATGAAAATTTTATGAAACATTAGTGATTCACTAGGACCATTCAAAAAAAGATTCAAAATTTTTAGCATGGTTTATACTATTTTTCATTCAATTCAAATTTATCGGTAAGGATTTATCAGAATAGTAGCACTTTCTAATTTTTTAAAAATTCTCAAGCTTGATTATCATCTAAATATTTTATGGGTATATTAGTAATGTGTCAAGACCATCCACTGGTTTGTACTATTTTTTATTCAGTTCAAATTTACTGAGATTTCGGCAATTTCTACCGAAATCTCAAAAATCTCGGTCCAAAAATTCTAGATTTGAACTTTGCCTTTTGAATTTCAACCAGATTTTATCCAAATTTTTGAAATCATGCTGAAATTTTACATCCTGATCCTGTTTGAGATATGATCTGAAAACGAAATTTGAAACCCTATCGTTGCATCCTTCCCCCGTCTCCCCCTCACACAGAAAATTTGCACCAACACCTAAGCCTAATTTGTGGCTCCCTCAGTTCTCACGAGCAGGGTTTACAAAAA
Source organism: Guadua angustifolia (assembly GCA_036346375.1). Taxonomy (NCBI): domain Eukaryota; kingdom Viridiplantae; phylum Streptophyta; class Magnoliopsida; order Poales; family Poaceae; genus Guadua; species Guadua angustifolia. The sequence goes on from CM070502.1 coordinate 9,816,730, forward strand.
CTCATCGAGGTTGAAAATTGAATACCAATGAGGATCGATTTTCGTCAAAAATATGTCAAAAATCACAAAAAATAAACCAAAGGGTTTCGAAATCAAACTTTTTGGAAATAAAAATAAAAAAATTGACCATTTTCACTAAAAATTGGTCGATTTTCACTAATAATCGATCATTCAAGAGAAATTTTTTGATAGCCAACTTTTGAGTGATTTTCAAGAGATTTTCACCAATAATTGAAAAGCCACATTGGAGCCACTCTGCTGACCTTCCCACTACTGTCTTGCCCGTCATCATCTCGATCCTAACCCTCTCGATTTGCAAGCTAGGCAAGATCGCACAAAGGCAGTGGTGCGGTTGTGCACCTAGCGTCCAGAGGAGATGGAGTCGTTCGCCTCGATGTCGTCACCACCACGGCCTTGACTTGTTAGTGGTTAGGCCATCATCATCCAGCTACCGCCACCCTCCTCACCCTAACAATGCCATCGGCCAGCGCCACCCTCGTCGTCTATATGTTGGGTAAAGTCCGCACCCCCACCAACCTGTACCATGAGTCCACACCCACCTGTAGTTCATCTAGGTAAGCCCCCTGCCTCAATAGGTAGAAATTAGCTTCTAGAGTATTCAATTTTGCATGCTTCATTATAATTTGTGTGCTAACTTAGGGTGCAGATCTCCTATATATTAACATCCTATTGGTCCGTTTTGTAAGGTATTATTATGTCTAATGTAAGGATTTCCTTTTCCTTGTACATATAACTATTTTATGTTTAATTCTTCTTATCCTGAGTAAATTGAGTTGACAAAGTATTGCAAACCACTACTCTTGACATTGTCTATTGAGTGCCTGTAACAGCTAGACACTACTCATGCCCGAAATCAATGGTTCTATGGTACCTTTCGGAATGTTTCATGTTGATTTCCCACCCTTCTTATGTGTCAACTCAGCACTTCAAGAAGGTATATTTTCTTTTCCTTTTGTTTTCTAATCTAGTTGGAAATTTTGTTAGATTAATCCGTTTTTATTATTATGTTTTGATGTTTTACAAGGTAAATTCAACATGGAAAAGTCGCTAAGAAAAGAGGCAATTTGAAGAAGAAAAGACAACCTCATGTGCCATTACTACAAAGAGGATAGGGAGAAAGGGTTGTAGGTGGTGTGTAAAGTTTAGGGCAATATGTTCAAAAAAACAAATCTTTGCTTCCTCTTTATAGGGTTCTAAATAAGAAGATGATGACGAGGTTTGTTATGCTCTCCAGGGTAATTGAAAGAATTGTATGGTTTATTGAAATTAGTTAGGACCTATACTATAATAATTTGGTTTTGCTCTTATTTATTCTTTGTTAACTCTCGTCCACCTCATGAGGAAGGCATCTCGTTGAAGCAATTTCAAGGATCCGAATGGTAAATCTCCTTTTGTGCTTAGCAATCTTTTGGGGATTAGATAGTAAGATCTCCGTTTCTCAATGGACATGAGGAAATCATTACTATTTACCCCAATAATTTCCGTTATGCATTTAAATTTGAATTAACGCCTATTCCCCAATATCGGTCCTTTCAAAGACCGTGGGATTTTTGTAATGCCAAAAAGGTGGTAAATTCAGGCTATTGGCTTTTATGCCTAATACTATTGATGGGATCTCATGCACAAATTCAAACTACCACGCCTATTATTGGCGATTTCTTTTGCAATTTAGGCTTTTATACATATTGTTGGTGGATTTCACTACAATTTATGTGGGATTTATCATTGGCAGTTTTTGGGCAATTTTATTCAATGTTTTATCGTCTATTAATCATTGTTTATTTATTAGACATTTCATAGTCAGCTTCTTTGACGTTTCATCATCGATTTTTTGATGATTCATCGTCTACTTTGGAGAGAAAAAATAATATCACTTAAGAAGACAACTGAACTTGATGTTTCATCACCGTTATTTTGGTGTATTATTTATCATTTGAATACGTTGCAATTTGGATTGCTTGCGTGACCATTATGGAGGTTTTACTAGTGAATGTTTTACTCCAATATCAGCTTGAGATGATGGTCTAAAGTGCAAAAAGAAGTTTATTTTCTGCGTGGATACTACAACATCGCTTTGTTGTCTTTGCTTGATATGAGGTGTCTACTGCAATTTATGCTCCATTAATAGTATGAGAGTTTTTCTTCATCTTGACAAAAAATTTTGCAGGAGCTGTTTTCAACAATGTCATGAAATTTTAGTAGATAGTTTGATTGCCAAATTTTATATTTTAGACAATCCCAATGCTCCACTCATGCATGGTGGAATGTGTCAAGTTTAATACTATATTGCTAGTCTAGGTAGGAGAAGACCAACTTATAAGGTGGGGTTGATTTTTCCTAGTTAAAGCAAGCAAAAGAAGAATACATGCGCACCGATGAGGGGAAAGCAGTGTCTCCGAAACCATTCCCTCCCTTGATCCTACATGGGAAGGGGTGAATCATGTTTTTGAGAAAGTGCTTCGCACGACTGCTCACTGCTTCCTACTATGCCTTCTTCCACGACGCGATTTGACTCTCTATCAACCTTCAGCGGAGAGCCTCTCTGCAAGTTGCATATGAATCTCTTTGATCAAGCTCTTATATGAATACTCTCAGTCTCTTTTGATCAAACTCTTACAAGAATACCTTGCATTAGTAATGACGAATACTCATACTAGAGATACCCCTAGCAAGTCGGGACACCAAATGGGCCGTCTTAGGCCCAACTCTGGCCGAAGGCCTCGTTGGGTCACGAAGGACCCTCAACCCCGATCAAGCCCACCAGGGGGCGATCCGACCTGGCCTCAGGTCGGGCGCCTCGCAGGCTCCGACCTGGCCTCAGATCGGGCGCCCAACGAGCTCCGACCCAGCGACCTCCGCCACAGGGTCAAAGATCGTCGCCGGTCGACCTCAACCTGGTCACCTGCCCTGCGGACACGACGGTCATGCTGGGGTAGGTGGCTCCTTCCCAAGATGGTCAGGAGGCCGCCAAAGTCAAGCGCCAGTCCCTTCACCCCGTCATGCACAGTGGAGAGACGCGCCCTCCCGAGAAGACACGAGAGCACAGCATAACGGCGTTAGCAGCATCCGACAAGACAGAGGCGGTGTGCCCGCCGACGGAACGCCGCTCGCTGTGTCTACCAACCCAGGCATGGGGTGAACAGGAACCTGTCAGTCACTAGGACCGAAGACCAGGACTCTCTGACGTAGGACACCCCATCCTTTTTCCTCTAAACTCCCGTGTAACCTACCCTTTCCGCCTATATAAAGGGAGGCAGGACCCTCAGGGAAGGGGACAAGTATAAACGAGCAGACCAGAGGCACTCACGAGCACTTACGAGCGTATAACTCTTATGAACAGCTCTAGCTCACTCCGACCTCACCCACTCATACGAGGTGCTTAAGGCCTGCCCTTAGCCCTCGCTTGTAAACACCGTGTAGTCTTTTGCGCCCAAATCAATATAGAACCACCACAAACTGGAAGTAGGGACTTTTGGCCTGAACCAGTATACATCTTGGACTCCCTGAGTCAACCATTCAAGGAGAGGGAACGCGCGGCCCTTTGACTACAAATTTACTTGCCGGTATACAAAACACCGACAAGTAATGTTGATTACATCTTATTCCCATTGTTGATATCTTTCAATTAGCGCATATATATGAGATATGTGTATTTATTTTAATGATCACGCTACAATATGTGGTTTACAATATGGCTAGTAAATATGCTGTGATTACAATGATTGCTATTATAGGAATTAAAATAATCACAAAAATGCGCATACATCTATCAGAGTGATATTTCAATGGTTACCAACCTTTAGAGTGGTATAATATAAATTATTTCTTTTTGCTTATTCTTTGTGTTAGTTTAATATAACTGAGATGTGAACAAGATACATTTTGTTTACGTTCAAGCCACTATATCACAAGGCAACATATCCTGTGCACACAAATTTTTCGTGTACACACCGTGCACACTAACTAACAAAAGTTACGAAAAATTCTGAAAAAAATTGTAGATGTACTTCATAAATTGCTCTACCTATGTATGAAGTTTCAAGATCAAATTCATTATATATCGAGAGTAACATGGCGTGAAAAAAATTATAGATGTACTTCATAGATTGCTCTACCTACCGCCGTGTCGTTCCTCTCTCTCGCGACGTTCAACTAGATTAACCCGTTTATCTCTAAGGGGTATGCTAATGACTCTCTCACTGCCGATGACGTCCCACCGGTGTCACCAGATAATCGCAGCGTCAACGCGTTGTTCACGTCTTTGTTCATGGGTCAACGGTGGCGTCGTGCTTTGATGTCACGACACCGATGGGCGTCGTGCTTTTGGATTGATCCGTCACTTATTGATCATTAGTTCGAGTTCATGGCGCGGCATGACATGAGAGATTTTGAATAAATTCTTTTAATTAATTCTATGAAAACTGTATAGCATATATAGAGTACAAAACAAATGATTGGCTGGCTATTAATTGCTAGCAATAATCAGGGATTTTGCTATAATAATCAGCCATATTTAGAGAGATATAACTGGCTGTAAATCAGGAAAGAATAATTAGCTATAATGACCGGCCACTATTGGAGATATGAAGGAGGGGGGCTAGGAATAACGGACCGCTGCCTCCAACTACAAATTTATATTAGTATATTAGTATATTAGTAGAGATATTAATAAGAGGCTAATTGATCATTAGCCAGTGTTAGCCCGAGGCTTAGAGCCGCCTAAAACCCTAACCCCACACCGTGGTGGTTACCCAAACTACCCCTACAAACCATCACAGCACACCAAACGCAGAAAATATCACCGCCGTGCGTGCGCAACGCAAAGAATTGTAAAAAAAAAAGAAAAGAAAAGAGAACGCCTTACCCAGAGCGCAGGCGCAGCGACCACGGGGGATTAGGAGAGCCGCTCGCCCGTATAAAAAGGAGCAGCCGGTGAAGGCAGCGGCCTCCTCCGTTTTACCCATACAGCCCCTCGCCTCCAAAGCCAATCATTCCTGTCTCGTCTCCGCCTCCCGCCGCCTCTCGCCTCCTCTACTCTCCCGGGAGCCGCGAAGCTTCCGCGCCGCAGGCGGCCGGCAGGTCCCTCTCCCTCCCCCAATCCAACCCCCTTAATCTCGTACTCCGTGCTAATCCAACCGAATCCATCTCATTCGAGTGTGCCTCACTGAGCTCGGGATCGATTGGGCGAGGGTTTAGGGTCTTGATTCCGATTCAGATCGTGCTCTCGTGTGGTGCTTGGTTTGGTCGGGGTTTATTGGGGTTGGGGAATCGTAGTGTTTTGCTGTTTTGTGGGTTGTCGCGGTGGTTCGGCTGATTAGATTTGGTGGTGCTGCTTTTTTGGCTTGGGCAGGAATATGGCGGGGAAGTCGAAGGGTGGGAGGAACAAGGGGAAGGCGCAGGGCGCTAGGCAGGCCGTCTCGGCGGAGCCGGAGATGCCGGTGACTGATGGAGTCGAGGAGGCCAAGCCCGTGAACGGGGAAGTGAGCGAACCCGCTGCCGTCGAGGGCGGTGCGGCGGGTGTCGAGAAGGAGGAGGGGGATGCGGCTATGGCTGCGCAGGCTGAAAAGAAGCCAGCTGAAGGTGAGAACAACCGCTTGCTTATTATGTTCATAGAGATACTGTATTTGTTTCGTACCACTAGAAAGGTGTCCTGCGGTCCATCAATTCAATAAGGCGCAGCCCTTTTCGAAATCACTGGTTGCGTTGTAATCCTGGGTTTTACAAGGATACAACTGGCACAAGTAATTTTACTGATGAAGTAATTTAGAGTGAGGCTAGATGAGTATAATTTTCTATGCTGAATGATAGCATGTTGTATGCTGTTGTTATTATTAACTGTTTGCTTACATTAGTGATGCTGGATGATACTAAAAAATTAATGATGCTGGATATACATTAAGAATTACATGAAACTTGTCTCTGGTATTTGTGTGATACACGCAGAATTTTCTGGTCAAGCTGTTTTAGAACCATAATCACACTGACTTGAGAGACGAATTATATAGCTGAATAGGAACAACTTCTTTGAACTGAATTTGGGCGTGCCCATCTATCTTCAATTGCAATTGGCCAGTAACATATTATGCATGTGCATTCTAGTTAGCTTGTCATCAGCATGTGATTTTTTTTGGTAACATCTTCATTGGGTTACACATCTTCATTTGATGGACTTGTGAGGACTTTGTATGTGCTTATATGCTTTCTTAGTGGTATTTCTTTCTTCTGGATATACAACTTCTTTAACAAGGAAATCTTCTTATCTTAAGCAGGAGAGCTTCATCTCTACCCAGTTTCTGTTAAGACACAATCAGGTGAAAAGATAGAGCTGCAGGTAAGTGTAAAAAATCGTGCTGTCTTTATTTCTAGGTTTTTATTAGGTTTTTGTGATTCATATTATGCTATACTTACAGCTAAGCCCTGGAGATTCTGTCATCGATGTCAAACAATTCCTCTTGGATGCTCCTGAAACTTGTTTCTACACATGCTACGATTTGATAATGCATAGTAAAGATGGTTCAACTCATCAGTTAGAGGACTACAATGAAATTTCTGAGGTTGCAGATATAACTGCCGGTGGCTGTTCATTGGAGATGGTTGCTGGTATGTGTCATAAACATTTAATGGATTCTTCTTTCGTTCCTTTGAGAATTTGATGCAGCGGAGCTGAAAAAAATGTATTTTTCAGCAATATATGATGAGAGGTCTATTAGGTCACATCTCCGCCGTGTCAGGGAATTACTATCTCTCTCTAGTCTTCATGTCTCACTATCCACATCCCTAGCTTTGCAGCAAGAGTCTGCACAGGGAAAAAATGCAGGTACTTTCAATACTACGTTGATTTTCTTTCTCATTTGATACGTAGGTTTGCTGATAACATTCTATATTAGTAAGAACTCCACCTGCAGTGTTACTGAGAAGTACAATGATTTGCATGCAAGTTTGAATACAATCTGTCATTTGTGTAAATCTTATTTGCCTCTTTCGTCTGCCAACTAGATGCTGGGAAAACTGCTATTCAGGAGCTTGATGGTCTAAATTTCATGGAGGACTCTACTTGTGCTCTCACTAATTTGTTGGCATCTGCACCATCAGACATCAAATGCGTGGACAGCATTGTTTTTTCTTCGTTCAATCCTCCGCCAAGCTATAGGAGGTAACACTTCTGATTATGTTTTCCATCCTATTATTTTTGGATACCTATGAAACAATCATTTTTTGAAAAAAAAAACAGCCTCATACAAGAAATAGGTGCATTCTCGATTCCTATATAATCGGTTGTTTAGGCTGTATAGTTTCTAAAGGTGGGGGTGATTGATCAAGTAGGTTACTTTTTTAGAACACTGGGAAAAATACTGTTGGATTTTGTCTTTAAAATTGAGTATGACTATGGTGCATGTGTGTGTAATTTATGCACTTTACACATACTTTTCCAGCCATCCAGTGATCATCCTATAAGTGGTACTGGCAAAGAGTGGAGAATGTTAAGGGATAAAAAGTTTGAAAACCTTTTTGCACCTAAAAGTGTATGTACCAGTACCATATGCACCCCCTTAAAAGTTTCCTAGATTCAATAAAAATATTTATTATCCCTATTGTCTGTCATTATTTTACTTAATCTTGGTTAACCATGCTGGGTCTTTGGTTAACTTCTTCCTTCTATCTTGGATTATATTTCTTTGCATATATTTATTGGGCTATGCTACAAATGCTCCAAATTGCTGTTATTATTAAGCTTGGATGTTGCAATTTTGGTTAACTTTGAATTGAAGTGTTACTTTTTTTGTTTATACTTCACACAGTGAGGATCTGCTTTTAATGATTATATATGTGTTATAGGGGTTAGGGCCCAAGAGACTGGTAACATTATATATAACGTTGTCACCTGCTATTTGGACTTTTTGCGGAATTAACACTTGTTGATGGTTTCCTCAGGCTACATGGTGATCTCATTTATGTTGATGTTGTGACATTAGAAGGAAACAAGTACTGCATCACAGGAAGTTCCAAATCATTTTATGTGAACGCTAGCAATGGAAGTATTTTGGATCCAAGACCTTCAAAACAAGCTCATGAGGCCAGCACTTTAGTTGGTTTGCTACAAAAAATTAGCACCAAGTTTAAGAAAGGTTTTTCATTACTCTAAGATTGTTATCTGTATTCTGTAATGCGTTGTAGTACCAATCTACGTTTCTATAGTGACAATTTGACATATCTTTTGAAGGTTTTCATGAAGTTTTGGACCGCAAATCATCAGCCCATCCTTTTGAGAATGTTCAGGCCTTGCTCCCAGTGTCTTCTTGGTTGGGAGCTTATCCTGTGCCAGGTAACTTCCTCAGTACATTCCCATGCTCGCCATATTATTTATTGCACCTCCAAAATGCAAGCAGCTGAGCTTGGCCTCGGAACTTCTAGCACTTAATTTTTTTTATGTCAATAACATCTTGACATTGATATGTTCATTAATGAGTGCTGCAGTAAACCTTAATGCACTACACATTTTTTATGTATAACAGAGTATAAAAGGGATGCAGCCAGGGCTGAAGATTCTGTTGTTTTGTCATATGGTACCGAATTGATTGGCATGCAGAGGGACTGGAATGAGGAATTACAATCCTGCCAAGAGTTTCCTCATAGCAGTCCTCAAGAAAGGTTCTTATTTACCATCACACTTTCTGGATTGTTACTTTATAACTACAGTGACATTATTTCTGGCTATTGTAGGATATTGCGTGGCAGGGCACTCTATAAAGTGACATGCGATTTTGTTGATGCTGCGGTAAAAGGGGCAGTTGGTGTCATCAATAGATGTATTCCTCCAATTAATCCAACTGATCCAGAGTGTTTTCATATGTAAGTAAGCCATAGATATCATGTTGTTACCAAATTTATCCCGATGGGACTTCTATTCTTTTTTTCTGCTTTGAAGTTAGACTGCTTGATATCAAGTGGTATTGAAGCAACAAGGGTATATATGTGTATGGCTATTCATACTTTTTAGTCTGGATTTAAATCCAAAGCTCTTGGGAGTTTTCTTTGTTTAAAGTTGGTGATCTTGGAGACCTTGTGGAGGCAAGGCTGCAATGGCTTCAGTCTCCTGAACTTTCCCATGTTCCCATGGTTCCCCTCTCCAATCAAGACATGGAAAAAGATAGTGTTTCAGAGAGATTGATTTATTTAAATTAGACAAGAGCCAAGCATGGTTATCACGGTGTCACCTAGGCGATGCCTAGTCACCGCCTAGGTGTCCAGTCGCCGGCGGCCGCCCTCCATAGCTGCTCGCCTTGCCTGGCCAGGAAAGGAGGGTGCGGGGAGGAAGGCATACCTAGCGCATGCTGAGGAGAGGCTAAGGGTGCTCCGCCGCGGCGTCGCCACCTCCACCGCCTGCTCTGCATCACCTCCACCGCTGGCTCCTTTGCCTCCATCGCCGCTGCCTGGGAGTCGCCAGATCCGCGCACTGTGAGAGGCGAAGGAGCAGCACAAGCAGGAGTAGGCGTCGCGAGAGGCAAGGGAGGAAGAGATGGGGAGCGGGGTGGCGCCGAATGGATCGGAGGAAGAGAGGGGCGACGCTGAATGGAATCAATGGATCGGTGGGTGGTACTGGGTGTGTGTGTGAGAGAGGGAGGGATTGGGCCGTTAATTTGGGGCGAATGGGCTGAGATTGAGATAAATGCAATGATATTGATATATATGTATTGATGATATACTGATATTAATAGACCTTTTTGGTCGCCTAATCCTTGCCTAGGTGTCCAAGCGCCCTGAAGGCGACTCGCCTCGTTGGGATGCCGTGATAACCATGGAGCCAAGTTTGAAAAGAGTGGTACCTATTTTAAATTGTTATTGCAAACTTGTTAGCAATGTGTGTATATAAACCATGCCCCCCCCCCCCCGGGGGGGGGTCATCTAGTGCAAACTCATATCCGGGTGCTATCTTGCGAGTTGCGAGCCACATCACATGTGAACCATTGGATGAGATTTGCTTGCTTTTTATTTAAAAAGACCTGAGCTTGTGAGATCACTCGTATATGATCTGAGGGGTTATTTGCAAAATACTCATCCATGTGGTCTTGATTCCTCTCAAAGCTAGCACAGCCAAATTGTGATTGAATGGGCGCGTGGTGCGGTGACGCCATACACACCGCACACATGGTATTGCATATACAGAGTTTAACCGCAGAAGATCCTTTCTCAGCCTGGTTGGTCCATTTTCACCGCCGGCCCATTTCAGCAGCTGGTCGGCCCGCCTCCTCTCCTTATTACCATACCTCTCTCAACATCTTGGCCATTGCTCTCTCCTTATTACCATACCTCTCTCAACCTCTTGGCCACCGCTCTCTCTCTCTCTCGTTCTCTTCTCCCCAATGGATGGCGCCGCCCACTCAGATCCGCCGCGTTCGGCAGCTTCCTTCATCTCCCCCCTATACCTTTCCCACTCGCGCCGCCCCGCCCAAATCCGCACCGGCACAAGCCTGATGCCGCTGCCTCGATCTGCCATATCTGCGGCCTCCATCATCACCAGCTACCGCCCCGGCCTGTTTTACGTCCTACCACCTATGGCTAGCCTTGCCACCGTCTACCTCCGGATTGTCACCAAGCCCTAAGGGCGCCGCCGCCGCCGCCGGATCCACCGAATCCAGTGTATCCTCTGGCATCAACGACTCCCCTACTCCCTCTCGGCTTCATCGGTTCCTGATCCGCCTTCATCCTCCATTCCTTGGTTTCGGAGCTGGTGGGTATGGGATGGTGGCGGCAGGTGGTAAGTTTTATCTCTCCCTCGACGACTGCCCCAACACTTTTTTGACATCATATTCCACCTAAGCGACGCCTTGGCTGTAAGGCGGATGCCAGCATGATAGCACCCAGTTAAGGTTTTGCACCATGTAATTTTTATAAGTGCACCATGTAATTTTATAAAAGTCACCTGTTTATAAAGATATCCTTAATTATTATGTCTTCCTTGAAGTGAATGATGTGCAAGGTTGTCATTTCCGTTTTGAGATGCTTACCTCTGCTCTTGTATATTTCAGGTATGTCCACAACAATATATTCTTTAGTTTTGCTGTTGACTCTGACTATGAACAAATTTCAAAGGAGCACAAGCGAGACTGTCAAAATGGGTCCAGTAGAGGTGCGAAAGTCACCCCAGATGTTGGGGCTAAGCCAGATAGAAACCATGCAGATTCCGGTGGATCTGCAAATTCAAAAACTGAAGTGCCTAGCGGTGTTTTGGACAGCAGTTCTGATGCAGCTGCAGATGCACAAATAGCAGACAGTGAGCAGGCGACCTATGCTTCTGCTAACAATGACTTAAAAGGAACAAAGGCTTACCAAGAAGCTGATATTCCTGGGCTTTACAATCTTGCTATGGCTATAATTGATTACAGAGGTCACAGGGTTGTAGCTCAGGTATGTCTAGAAAATATTTACTGTTTTATAGCATTTCTAGATATGTTTCCTGCTTGCATCATGCTTTTGTGCTATTCCACTGCAACCCTATTTTCTCAAAACATCTTAAGTGCAACAATCTCTCTATTACTGTGCTGCTTAAAAAATAATTACATCTGTATTTTGCTCATGTGTAATTTGAACCAACCTTTTTCTTCGGATTGGTTTTAATGATGCAAATGTTTTGCTATGTTTTTATTAATGTTCTTTATGCAATTATATTCGAATTGTAGAGTATCATACCTGGTATCCTTCAAGGAGACAAGTCTGATTCCCTTTTGTATGGTTCTGTCGATAATGGCAAGAAGATATCTTGGAATGAATCATTCCATTCAAAGGTCAGTTAACATTCTTCTTCTTGTCTGCAAAACATTGTTTTACAAGATTGGCCTATTTTGTCTCCTGTATGAACTTTCAAAACTTCTTATCTTCTTTAGTAGTGGACTATTTGTGCTGTTGCATGACCCCTGGACATCTTGTCCAATTCAAACAAGAATTTGCTAGTGCTATCAGGTTGGTTGTTAAAATGTTCTACTTGTTAGGTTAAGGTTTACTTGCTTAGTATAATGATTAATGATAGGAGGCTGGCTGTTTAATTGATATTACCAGCAGCAATGCTAAAATTGCATGCTATGCTGAAGTATTGCTAGCTGAAATGCTATTTTCACTGTTCCAAGTTTTTGGGTATTTCCTTTGCTGTTGATTGTAGATTGACCTGACATGCTGATGGATAATGACGTATGACCTGGCTGCTTGATTACTATTTCCATCTAGTTTTCCTTACATATTGGGTTTTGTGAAGCATATTTATTTAGTATGTATGGTTGCTTGACTAGTGCACATTGGATTCTTTGTCGAAGAGCATATTTATGTAATGTGTACTGTTTGCCTGACCGGTGTTTTGATTATCTGTCGAAGGTAGGGTTGTAAAAAAAGCTCGAGGCTCACGAGCTGCTCGAGCTCGGCTCGCTCTAGGCTCTATTCGAGCTTAGTTCAAGCTCCAAACGAGCTGAATTTGAGCTAGATCCTGAGCTCGCGAGCTTCACTAAGCTAAGCACGAATAGCTCGTGAGCCTGGTAAATTTACAAATTACTTGTTAAGTATTACTATATGTTAACTTTTACCGAGCTTACTCGAGCCGAGATTGAGCTTTTTTTATTGTTGAAAAATGTTTATTGTTATTGTTGAAAAATGTTTATTGTTACCAAGCTTACTCGAGCGAGCTCGAGTTTTGACCGAGCCGAGCTTGAGCCTAGGTCTAGGCTTGGACCCCAACTCGAGCTCGGCTCGAGCTTTTACCGACCTCGAGCCTGGGAGGGTAGGCTCGCTCGAGCTCAGCTCATTTACAGGCCTAGTCGAAGGTCATTATGGAATTAAAGCAAGCAAGTAAGTACTAGAAAGGTTCATTGATCATACTTTATTCTTCCTTGGTGGCAATGAATAACCTTTCTGTCTTGTCATACAGCACAGTATTTATTATTTGCCATATGATGGTCGCCTTTTTTTGTTTTTTTGTTCTTTGTTTTTGGTTTCATGACATTATCTTCGTTAAAACTCTAAAGTAAGGTCTGCTTTTTTAGGTAGTGGAGGCTGCAAAGCGGCTCCATGTGAAGGAGCATGTGGTTTTGGATGGTTCTGGCAATCCTGTAAAATTAGCTGCTACAGTGGAATGCAAGGGAATTGTAGGAAGTGATGACAGGTAGTTCTTATTTTTAAGTTAAACATTGTGGTTTGTTTACTTTGCGGTGTCATTGATGAAATACACTGCAATTGGTGCACTAATAGTGCATTCTGAGCTGATCCTAACTTTATTATGACATGCTTGAACTCTCAAAAATCTCCAATGTTGTTTTCCTTATTTTTGTCGTGACTCGTGATTTTCGTGCTATCCTTGTTCCTTTAAAGTAAAGTGCATTAATCTGGTCCTACCAGTTTATTTAAACAGTTGTCTGGTTTTTTTCTACTCTGTAGGCATTATATTTTGGATCTGATGAGAGTGACTCCTCGAGATTCTAACTTCATTGGACTACAGCATCGCTTCTGTGTCTTGAGGCCTGAACTTGTAGCCTCATTTGTTGAGGTCAGCTGACAACATAGTTTGATTCTGTGTTTCACTGGTACATGATTGTAATATCTTTATTTTGGCAGGCCGAATCCGTAAAGCAACCCCCTATGCAGAAAGTTGCAGATGCTCTGAATGAATTGAATGACCAATCTGCAAGCATTTCTGTTGCTGTGGTTGGTGTTGAATGTGTTCCCACTGTCATTCTACTTTTGTGTAGAGAAGATTTGCTATGTTTGTTCAGAAGCATGCAATTTTAAATTAGTAACTGGAAATTAATTTTCACTCCAAAACAGAAAAAGCGTTGAATAAGCCACTGTCCTGTCATCAGGGGTGGAGCCTGGATTTGGACATGAATATGATACCATCCTGACATCATATAGACCCTTTAAGCTATTGATATGAAAAACAAATAGAAGTTCTCCTAGGAAAAAAAAATTATGTCAGAAAAGCAATAGAATACTAATCATTATCATGAATGGATTACAACTTGAGTTTGGTGCACATGCATGCTTCATTGAGTCACAGATGGTGTGTCAGAGGCCAGCTATGAGGAAGAAGTCCTTGATCAGGCCCTACATTTATAGATGAAACAATGTGCACTTGTACAGTTTCTTAATCACGTAAGTTAATTATTAGGGCCTAATCTACTAGTGAAGTTCCAATGATCTGCACCTCCCCTGGCTGTCGTGTAACCAAAAAAAGTTGCCATGTTATTCAGTGACATTAAATCTTCCCTCGGTTTGCAGTTGCATGAACCTAATTTGTTTTCAGGATACTTCTCTGGAAGGCCATGAGAGGTCTGATGAAAGCTCTGCTCCTGGACTTGCTGAACATAACAACTCAAATGCTGAAATCCTTTTCAATCCAAATGTCTTTACAGAGTACAAGCTTGCTGGTAGTCCAGAGGTTAGTTTTAGAACTACTCTTTGTTTAATATTCTTATCCCGATTTAATAACATTATACTATTCCCTATACTCAGGAGATTGCAGCAGACGAAGCATTAGTTAAAAAGGCTGGTTCATATCTTCTAGATACAGTGATCCCAAAGTTTGTTCAGGATCTTTGCTCCCTTGATGTCTCTCCTATGGATGGTCAAACATTAACCGATGTGATGCATAGCAATGGAATAAATGTTAGGTATCTGGGCAAAGTGAGTCTCTGAACTGATCCAGCTGAAGTGAAAACAATGTGTTGCTTTTAGTGTGTTCATAATATTATTCCTTTCTCAGATTGCAGACATGATCAAACATTTACCACATTTATGGGACTTGTTTTCTGCTGAGATAATTGTTAGGTCTGCAAAGCATGCTGTCAAGGTGATGTATCTATCTTGTTTATGCTAACTGCAGCTGTTTATTATTGTGACATTGGAATTATTGTCTGGCTAGTTGCATGACATAGTTTTCTCATGGTCATCTATGAATGTTTGTGTTGCCAATTTGATCAAATATCGGAATGTGTATACTTTGTGTCTATCTTACTAGGAATGAACATAGCTCCTGGAGCACCAATCAATATTATTTATATAATGTTAATGCAAGACACGTTATTGTGAGACCCCCTTTGTGGTTAGGCTCACAGTTCCCATCATTATATTATAAGACAATTATTCACATTAAACTTCTTCTGTCATATAGAACTCAAAATGCATAGCTTTCCTGTGTTGCCATGTTTAGCCCAGTTATTAGTGTAAGGGTATGTTTGTTAACCATTGTTTGTCTTTCCAATTCCAGGAAGTACTGAGGCAAAGCCCAGATCATGATATTGGACCAGCTATTGCTCATTTCTTGAATTGTTTTTTTGGCAAAGTTTTAGTTGCTTCCACAAAAGGTTGCGTTGGCAGTACGCAGTCGAAAACCCAGAAGGTATGCTATTCAAAGCATAAGCAATTTCATGGTATTCAAATGGACTTTGAAGTCCACTGTTGAACTTGAGTTATCTATCATCATTAGATTCGTAGCTTTTGTATGTGGACCCTGTAATTACTGTTTGATGTGTTAACTGGTATTGTAACTTTATTTAATGAATATTGTCTTTTAAATATTCAATTTGTCAGGGTCATGAAAATACGGAAAATCATAAATTTACTAAGGGCCAGAAATCGAGCCATGCAGCTTCTTCAAGAAAGGGTCTATCAACATATTCCCATCAAACATCTGACGGAATTTGGGACAACATTAAGGAGTTTGCAAAACATAAATATCAGGTACTGACGGTTCCAGCTTCTTTCAGTTCTTCAGTTTTCTATTTGAACACTATCACTAATGAATGTAATTTATTTAGTTTGAAGTGCCAGATGATGCAAGGCTTGGGGCTAAAAGAGTTGCAGTTCTCCGCAATCTTTGCCAAAAGGTTAGCTTTGTTCAGCCCTACACGATACTTATATTTATGAGATGATGATTTGTTTGGTATTCATTGAGAGAGAAATTTCATAGTAGTTTGGGCTGTAAGGAGATTGTCTTGTGCATTGTTGTGAATTGTTTTACTTACCTGCATGTAGAATACATGTTCTCCATAGCATAGAATGCCTTTCAAAATTATCATTGTAATGTCAGGGTGGTGACATGCAGTAAATTGGGTCATTTGTCGCATTTTCTGCATGTAACAGGTAGGAATAACAATTGCTGCCCGCAAATACGATCTGGATGCTACATCTCCATTCCAAGCTTCAGATATCTTGAATCTCCAGCCAGTTGTAAAGCACTCTGTTCCTGTATGTACTGATGCAAGGAATCTTATGGAAGCAGGGAAAATCAGGATGGCTGAGGTATATATTTCCGATATAATCTTGTTGCCGACTTGTCCAATTTTTCAACTGAATTTTTTAATGAACTGATCTGTAGACTTGCTTAATATTCTGTTCAGTTATTTTCACTTATGGGTTTTACATAATTTGATTCATGCATTTCAGGGAACACTGAATGAGGCCTATTTACTATTTTCTGAAGCTTTTTCGCTACTTCAACAGGTACAAAACACAGCTATCTTTATGCACTATTTTCTGAGCTTTTTTGCTACTTCAACAGTTACACAGCACGGATATCTTGCATGAAATCTTCACAACTTCTGACATTTACCTCTGACCATTGAAATTGCAGATCACTGGTCCAATGCACAAGGATGCTGCAAACTGTTGCCGGTAACATGTTAACTTCTTGATACAGGATTATTTTACTAGTATTTGTGTTCATGTGGTAGATGCATGTGCTGAGATCCTGAATCTCCTTGTTGGATATTTTACACTGCATTTCCAGAATTGTGTAGATCATGCTATATGCTATATACGGTCCATTATTTTACTGTTTGAAGCGTTTTTTACATAAGTTGATAAGTGAATCAATACAACAGAAATATAATGTTCTTTCACATGTTCTATTGTGAATTTCTTTGGCATATTGAAGATTGAAGTAGAAGAGTTCAGATGTTTGGCATTTTCCACAATTTATTTTTGTTATTATGTGCATGCTTTATTCGTATTGAAACCCCTCTCTTTTTTTATTTGTTTTATTTTGGCTAAAGGTACCTCGCTATGGTTCTGTACCATGCTGGTGATATGGCAGGTGCAATTGTGCAGCAACATAGAGAACTTATCATAAATGAGCGATGCCTTGGCCTAGATCATCCTGATACAGCCCACAGGCATGTACTTTGTTTAATTTTATTTGTGCTATAAAATTTTGATGCTGTCCTTACAATTGAAGAAATTATAAATTTAACTCACTTTATCCATGCACCAATTTCCTGTTGCAAAAAATTACAGTCAATTCTGAATCCCATTATTTATACAAAATGTGTAAAGCAACTGCAGAGACATCAACTGAAAAGCAATTAAACTTTGTAGAAAATGTAGCTATGGACATTCTGGTGGCTCTAGAAACACAGTACATTGTTATAATCATTTATGGGTTTTGTACAATTTGCTGCTGAGTTACTGGTATTTCCTTCATCCAAAATTTAGAACAACATAATCAGTTGAACAGTGTTCAGCTTGTTATATTCTAACATGGATTTGGACGTGTTCCTTAATGTTTTGTTTGTAATATTCGTTTAACAACGCATAATAGTATTTCTTTCTCTTTGATATTGGCAATCAATACTTTTACTATCTTTTTTGGCTTTATGTGTTCCTTTCTTTTTCAGCTACGGTAACATGGCTTTGTTCTATCATGGTCTCAATCAAACTGAACTCGCGCTGCGGCACATGTCCCGCACACTGCTTTTGCTAAGTTTAGCATCAGGTCCTGATCATCCGGATGTTGCAGCAACTCTTATAAATGTTGCAATGATGTACCAGGATGCCAACAATATGAAAACTGCTCTTAGGTATCTTCAAGAAGCACTTACGAAGAATGAGCGGCTTCTAGGCCCAGATCATATTCAAACAGCAGTATGCTATCATGCTCTTGCCATTGCATTCAGTTGTATGGGTGCTTACAAGCTTTCAATTCAGGTTAGTTCTGATGAAACATGATTTGCGAAAACAACATTCGAAATATTGAACTGATGTGTGAACTTTTGATGGCAGCATGAAAACAAGACTTATTCTATACTGGTGAAACAATTAGGGGGTGATGATTCACGAACAAAAGATTCAGAAAATTGGTTGAATACATTTAAGATGAGAGAAGAGCAGGTATATGTTCAAATGGTAATATGGTATTGTTGATTAGCATCAACTTTTCAGAATCATACAATACAATGGAATATGTAGCATATTTATCATTGGAATAACAATAAATTGATAATATTTATTACATGGTTTGGAATAAATTATGAATTTAGTAGGGTTGCTTCTCTATTGGTCCCAAGATTCTTGTACATTTCCTAATATAAGTAATAAATGCAATGCAAAATCTTTCCATAAGAAATGTAGAAAAATTGTGTCCTCCGTGCTGCTTGGCATACCTTTCCAGCTTTCACTTCCTAACATGCCAAATTATTTTTCATTGTACATCAAAAAGTTTTTTTTCTTTGTACAGGTTAATGCCCAGAAGCAAAAAGTCCAGGGAACTAACCCATCTGCTGCTGCTATTGATTTTTTGAAGGTAAGCTTGTTAGTTGCAATTTGCAAGTTTTGCTAGTATGGCCTTGGAACTGCATCCAACTCAAATGCCAGGATAGACATACGCCAGAGATAGAAGGTAGATAATTTTAATTAGCTTATACCTCTCAAGAGGATGAATCTAATGAGAATTGCCTTTAAAATATGAGAATGCAAACCAGTTTTGGGACTGAGAGCTTGTATTATCTTATTTTGACTCTGGCTCTCACATGATGCAGTCCATACCCCTCAAAATGCTTTGTATTCTTCCCATAACTGTATATGATCCATGCATTGTTGGACACATTACTGTTTGATCCAGTTTGCGTTCCTACTGTTATTTTATTTTGCTATTTTTGTATACGAATTTTAGTCCTTGCGTACTTGCTCATGTCAAAAGGCAATGCGATATTGCTATCCTTTTGTCTTTGGAGAGAATAGCAATGCTGATAAAGTACTTTGCTACTACATTTAAATATCTATCTTTTTAGTTTGTACTTGGTTCTTGATGGCATCCAATCCTTACCTTTCGATTTGACAGGCAAATCCTGGATTTATAAAAGCAATGAAGGCAGCTGCGATCCAATCTGGTGATGGATCGGCGAATGTCAACAGATCTCTTAATGCTGCTGTAGTTGGGGAAGGTGTTCCTCGTGTAAGAGGAGTTGACGATCGAGCTGCTCGAGCAACTGCAGAAGCTCGGAAAAAAGCTGCTGCCAGAGGCGTTAATGTGCGCAATGGACCTGCTGCAAATAGTGCGCATGAACTAGCTCAAATTCTCAACCTTATCAAGTCGGCTGCTTCCGCTACTGATACTTCTGCCACTGCAAGCACTCAAACCACTGAATCTGAAGGGCAGCAGTCGAACGGGCCTACCCCAAACGGCACTACAGCAGAAGCCAAGGATGCCAACGGGCCATCCTCCAAGTCCGACACTCCTGTAGGATTAGGGACGTCATTGGAGTTGAAGAAGCAGAAATCAAGGCAGAAATCTTAGAGAAACACCATCCAGAATAGTTGTTTTTGCCAACAATTTTGGGCTTCTAGGGTGATTTGGGTTTTTACCCCCCATAGGATTGTCCCGTCCACATGGTGGCATAGTGGTTTTTATTTATTTATGGTGGGGTTCTTAGGATGGGTTCAATAATAATAACGAAAGTGAAGATAATTGTTGTGACAGTGATAGGCCACTGATGAGATAAATGGCTAGCCTTCACCTGTACTGTTGAGTGAGTCAATACCCAGCTCGTCCTTTTGGTCTTATTCAACTTTCTGTAAACTGGCTATGCTAATTTGTTAGACCACGTTGGCGCAGAGCAATAACAAGTTACAGAGTTTTGTTGTTGGGTGGAGATCTGTATGTTACTTTTAAGGTCTTGTTTGAGAGGGGCTCGTTTCTGGTCGGGATTACCGATTTACCGTGGGTTGACCAGAAGTTTGAACTAAACAAATGATTCACCTTATCCTGTTGATTTTATCGAGCCATGGACCATTTTTGAATCCAGGTCCAGTTTCTTAGGAGACCTCTTGCATCCACGAACACGCAGGCGTGTGGAGGGCAATATTAGGGGTGAAAACGGGTCGGGTAATTCTCGACCCGTATCTGTATTTGAAGGAAAAACTATCCGAAACAAACGGGTAGTACCCGTACCAAAAATAAACGGGTAGTATCCGTACCCATATCCGATCAGATGCATGCGGGTACGGGTAGGATACGGGATGAGCAATATCCGATACTACCCGAGATGAAACGGGTCGAATACGGGTACCCGATCTTTTTTGCATTTTTGGGTACCCGATTATCAAGAACAAAACTCAGAAAGAGACCCAACAAGATGGCAACCGCCAACCAGGCCGACGCCCAGGCCCAATAGCTAACCCTAACCGAACCGGCTAACCTTAAGTCCTAACGCTATGCGTCTCGTTGAACTCTTTGTGGGATTATGTTTTACTTGGACTACTATATATTAAACTACGTGATTATTGAACTATATGTTTCATTATATGTTCTCATTCTACCTATTTCGCGTACTATCCGACAAAATATCCGATACTCGTTTTTTACCCGCTCGTTAATATCTGGTATCCGTTGTTTACCCGTTCCGTAAATATCCAGATATCTGTACCAGATCCGCCCCTGTATTTTCATTACCTGCATCTGCTCCGTGATCAGGAAAAAAATATTAGGTAGGATATGGGATAACCAACTACTCACCTGTATCCGACCCGTTTTCACCCTAGGCAATATGGTCGGTCCAGTTTCTCCGGTGTAATTTGTCTCGACGGACGTTTTACAATTTATGGAGTAAATTGCATTGTCACTGAACTTGTGTGGATAATTCATTTAGGTCATTGATGTTGAATAATAGGTAGTCATCCTAGATCAATGCCAAGGACAAGCGAGAATATTCGAAGAATAATTACAGTAGATGCATACAAGATACATAGAATTTGAAATCTTTTCGTATTATTGATTGATCTCTCTTGTATAATTGAGCTATATTTATGGTTAAAATCCCTTAGGGGTAAATTTAGAATTTAACTATAAACCATAGAAGTTAGTTACTCCATCCCAATTTATAAGGTGTATTAGTCTGGGCGCAATAACCAACGCAATGATTTTCTACCGATACTGTCCCTAATTAACAGCCGCCCCGAATTTTCATCAGCAGCCCGTTTTTTACTCCGTTGCCATGCATGTCGCAAGGAACATGCTCGTTGTCCGACGTTGCGCCATTCACGTCCGTTGCTACTGCACCATCTACGTACGCCTCAGCCACGGCGCCATGCACGTTCCCCGCCGTTGCCACGCCATGCATGTCCGTAGCCGCCGCGCCATGCACGTCCTCCGCCGTCGCTGTGCGCAGGATGTTCGCCGCATGGTGCAAACCGACTGCCGCCACGTGCAGGCCGGCCGACGCTGCGCCATCTAGCCGGTTCGCCGCCACACCCAGGGCATCCGCCACCGCGAGCAGGCTATCCAACGAAGCGCCATGGAGGCCGTCCGCCACTATAGCATGTAGCCCGGTGGCCGCCGCACATAGGCCATCCGCCACCGCACCATGAAGGCCTTGCTGGTTTCTGCCGCGACATCCATGAGTGGGATACGAAGGCGCGATGTTTTTTGGAAGGAGTGCGTGGCGGCGACGACGTTTTGTGGAAGGATCACGCGTAAAGATGGAAAGCGAGCGAATCACATGGAATCAGGAACAAACCCGCCCGCTTGACGAAGACCATGCATGCGCAGGGGCAATTGCGGAAGAAACGGATGGCAAATCACTAGGCGCCCTATAAAATGAGATTTCAATCAAATTTTTATACGCCCTGTTTTATGGGATGGAGGAGTATATCTTAACACTTCTCTTTAGGCGAACACCACGCAATACATATGCCTCATTAAAAAATCCTCTTAAAAATCCACTTGGGAAAAAGCGATGGAGAAAAAAGTGCATTACATTTGCAATTGTGTTACACTTGTTGCTTGTTAAAAACCTTATTGTGAGAAAACTTAGTAAAACTCATCGAGGAAAAAATAGTGCAACTTACAATCTTCTAGATTAGGGTAGCATTCTCAGGATCATACTAAGAGTTATGATTCAGGGATTTACTCCACTTGAACTCTACATCTTTATAAGTCGTCTCATTCTAATGCCACGAACACATCTTTGGAAACTGAATGTTGCAAGGACTTAGTAAATAAATCAGCTAGATTTTCACATGACTCAGTTTGCAGGATCTTTACCTCACCATTCTTTTGGAATTCATATGAATAGAAAAGTCTATGGGCAATATGATTCATGATATTGCTATTAAAATAACCTATTTGCATTTGTACAATACAATCAGTATTATCTTTATAGATAATTATGGGGGTATCAACAAGGTTAATACCACATGACTTCTGGATATGGCTAATCACATGTCTTAGTCAAATATATTCATGTGAGCCTTCATATAATACTATAATTTTTGAGTGGATGGTAGAGGTAGTTACCAAGGTTTGCTTAAAGGACCGTTAAGAAATAGTTGTACCACCAAAGAGAAACACAAACCCAGTATAAGAGTTGGTACTGTGGGATTAGATAGATAGTCAACATACATATATCCTACTATGGTTAAGTCTTAGTGATACGGGCAGGATAACACCATCGCTACGCCCTTCCCCTAATACTGTTCATGAGACTCCAAATAATTTCCAAGGACCAATAACACGCGCTTGTGCTAAACAAATCAATCAACAGGTGAACTCGCTCCTTAGTAAGAGTTATATTACTTGTGACAATCAGCTGCTACCTAATGCATGTAATTTGATTATTCTCATGTATGAAGACAATGTGAGGAGGTGTGAACACCTTAGGGAATACCAAGAGAAGCTTGGACAAGTCAACATGCAAGATGTGAATGCAAAAGGACTCAGTTCGGTCTCCCAGGACTAGTTTTCAACAAAAACAACATAGAATATGCAAATGGAGTCCAATTGGAGTGTTTGACCACAACATTGAAAGCTTATCTCTTAAGCTTTCCAATGGATCTAGCCTCACCTTTAAATTCATTCGGAGCGCGAAGATATCATCAATTTAATATGGCGGCCAGAAACAGATTCCTACGTGTTGGGTGCTACGCCACCATTATGTTTTGCCCTTGGCTTTTGTACTGCGACCTGGGCTTGTCCAACACTCCTTTTGTCTTCCTCTCCTCCTCTCTTATATGTAGAAGGCACCCCTTTGTGAAAGAAACTTTTAGACTATTTCGAAAACTAAAACCAATCTGCTATATGCATGTTCTTGGGTATTCTAGCCACCGGCTGAATAAACTCTGAGATTGTGCATTCCTTCCCGTTGTTCTTGCAAGCTCTTGTGATTGCAGCGAGGATTGTATCCGCTTGATGTGGTCGAGTGGAATCATCTTGCGTGAGGTTGGGCGAACTCGGTGTTGCAGGTTGTTGCAGAGGCAGTGTATTGGCCACACTAACTTCGTCGAGTTTCATGTGTATCTTTGATTCTACGCCGTGAAGGTCGGGCACCCCTCGTATCACTTAGTCCTTTTGGTAAAATAAGCCAAAATCTTGTATATCTTGGAGGTATATGGGTAGTGTGTTGACACCAGTCCAAAGCCTTTTGGTTTGAGCTGCATTCTGTCTAGCTAATAAGTTTACAGTGAATGCGATATTAGGTCTCGTGTAATTCACAAGATACATAAGTGCTCCTATAATGCTTAAATACAGAACTTCTGGTCCTAAGGCTTCCTTATTTTTCATCCTTAATCTAAATAGGTCTTTATCCACATCAAGGATCTGACTACCATGGAGATTTTAAATATGAGAGTTATCCATATTAAATTTTTGTAATACCTTCTTGGCATAAATAGACTGGTGCAAAAAAATTCATCAGAAAAATACTCTAGCTGCTGACCTAAGCAATATTTGGTTTTGCCTAAATCTTTCTTCTCAAACTCTGTCATAGGGTAAGAACTTGATTCCTTTATGCCCTCGTGGTTCTGATGATATTCAGATCATCGACGTAAAATGAGATGATACATAATTTATTTTAGGACTTCTTTATGAACACAGGAACAATCATTATTATTGGAGTAACTCTTTTTCAGGAGGAACTCACTAAGTTGGTTATACCATATTTTCTCTGATTATTTTAACCAGTACAGACCTCTACAATTTGATTTTATACATGTTGCAATTGGTTTTATTAGGATACGAAATTTTAACTCCTTCAGGGACTCTCAAATAAATATATGTATCCAATGACTCATATAAATATGAGGTCACTACATCCATCAGCTATATTAATAAGCACAAACTAGCTACCATTGATATAAGATATCGAAATCGATGTCGGGTCTCTACTTGAACCCTTATGCTATAAGCTTTGCTTTGTATCTCATCACCTGGTTGTTCTCATTTCTCTTCTAGATGAAAACCCGTTTGGATTCTACAGGGAACACTTGTAAGTTCAACCTTCATTAGTTATGGTTTTGGTGTTAATGACAAATCTAATCTTGTGTTAATGACAAATCCAATATTAAGTTTATCCCCTAATGCGATATTGTTATTAATGACAAATCTTATATCGAGACTAACTTGTTTATCTAGAATATCTTTGATTAGTCTCATCGCATTGAAAAATGGAAAACCCAAGGTATGTTTGCATATTCATCTTAATATTAGTTGCATACTTTGGAGTCAAGTTAAAATATGAATGTCCCCGTTATATTAACCACAAAATGTGCATCATGTTTCCCAATCCATATATTACATGGATGCACACACTTAGGGGGAGTTTGTAGTTTAACTTGAAAGTCTCTTTGTATTGATCGATTAGTTATTGTCACACATAAGGATCAAGACAAAGAAACTAAATCCTTGAGTATATATTTGAATTGCCTAGTTATAAGTATACTCGTGGAAATATAGGATATGCTCCAATACAATCAAATTGAATATGTGCATATTATATCCAAGTCAATCATACTTATGCACATATACTTGTGGAGTTTATTCTATAGTTGATGATTTAGAGTAATGATCATTTCCATATAGTTTACATATAATGGATCATTACTTTTCATCAACATGAGTATATGAAAACTTGTGTAGTTAATATATACTCATATCAATTTAAATGATAATTTAAATTGAGTTCATTTGTCTTGTTAATCATTAAAGAACACTTCATCATGTGTTGATGGTGTTTTGTGATTAATTGAGGACAATGAATAGTTCTTAAGTATAATAAAGCATGAGTTGCATTATTGTACTTAAGACACAATTAAATCATTTTAATTGATTTAGGTTGTGCTCAATTGATCTAAAGGCATCCATTATGTGTTAATGGAGTGCAAGAGATAATTGAGACAACCATGCATCTTGGACTAACTATTTGTATGAGTTGTGATTGAGTTAGGTCCAAAGATGGATGAGATGATGAGAACGGGACAAAGACGGCATCATGAGTTGATAGGCGTCAAGAGAAGATCCCGAAGTCAAAGAAGAGGAGTCGAGTGATGATCCCGGGGGAGTATCAAAGTGAAGATCATAAAGACCCCAAAGGGGATTGCTTGTGCGCGGCGGCGAAGGTATAATTAGATAGGCTAAGGACTTTGTAGTCTTTGAGTCTAAGGTTTTTATCGCCGTGCTATTAAGAGGGGTTGTCTCCTAGCTTGAGCTTCATCATGTGTTGGTGATCTCATTCCGCGTTCACTCGAGCTCAAATCATTTGGATTTGGTTTTTGCATGAGGGTTAACCATTTGGCATGTGTTGCGAATGGGTTAAACTTATGCTTGGGTGTTGTTGGTTTATGCTCTGATTTGCATGTGTTGCAAAGAGGAAGAGCATATGTATTTGGTTTTCGCATAATTCTTTGATTTGCATGTGTTGCAAGATGTGATAAGCTAGTGCGTTGGCTTTTGCGTGAAGTTCACTTTTGCATGTGTTGCATTAGTTGAAGCTTCATGTTTTGGTTTCATAAAACAATCTTTCTAAAACTTGTGTGTTTGTATGGAGCTAGAGGCTTGCATGTGTTGCAGTAAAGAGCTCATACACGAGATTTGGTTTTGGTGTTAGTTCGATTTGGTGTTGCATGGAACTAGAGAATTGCATGTGTTGCAATTAGAGAGTTCATGCACCTTGATTTAATGTTGCTTGAGCTAGACTTTTGCATGTGTTGCAAAGAGTAGTGCTCAAGCATGAAATGTATTTATTGCGTTATTTGCAAGTTCGTTGTGCGAATAAACTGAGGTTTATGAGTCCGGAATTCCGAGAGCATGTGAGTGGGGCTTGCAACGGGTGTTGGCAAGTTGACCGGGTCTTGTGTTAACCTTCACATGGCTAGGAGAATTAATCTCATAAACTCGAGTTTGATTTGCTTAATACGTTTTGCAAATAGTCTTTGAGTTGATTGCGAAATGCGTTTTTGCAATTTGGTTGAAATTCCTTGAGCATGAGCTAAATCGGTGCAAATGTGTTTTGCACGTATGCGTGATCATGTGTTGATCATTTTATGGCTCAAGGAATGTTTGTCGTTTTGTCGGAAAAGAAGATCGCGAAGAAACCGTGCCAAGTGTGCCAGGGGCGGTGTGACCGGCCCCTGGTCGGTCGGACCGGGGGTGCGGTGCAACCGGCCCCCGTGCGGTGCGTTTTTCGCAGAGAGAGCCGTTTCGGTGTTCTTATTTTTTTGGTCGGGCGGTTGCCGGGTCGGTCCGTCGGACCGCCGAGCGGTGTGACCGAGGCCGTAAGGTGTGTATTTTCCGGTCGCCGAGTTTTTCAGTCTTGAGCCGAGTTTGGTTGGTGGTCGGACCGGCTTAGTTTGCGGTGACCGGCGACGCCGCGATCTTGGCCGAGAGCGGTGCGCGACCGCAAGTCTGCCTGTCGAAAATCCGACCGCTGTTTCTGTGAGGGCGGTCGGACCGGGTGAGGTCCGGTCGGACCGGATTTTCTCTGGTTTCGCCCATTTTGCCCCCAAACGGCTAGTTTTATTGTGGGGGGCTATAAATACCCCCTTGGGGGGCTTGGGCAGGGGTTAGTTGCTGTGTTTGAGTATTTGGGAGAGGTGTTGCATGTGTTGCACACTCTCATTTGATTCTTGAGCTAAAGAGTGAACTAATTGCATGTGTTGCAATTAGAAGGTGGTTTAAGTGCCTCTTGTGCATGTGTTGCACTTGAGAGAGTCCTTGTGCATGTGTTGCACTTGGTGATCACCGGTTGCGCATTTGTTGTGCTCGGTGAGGTTCAAGCGAAGGAGCGGCTTGTTACTCTTGGAGGTTGCCGACTCTAGAGGCAGCGTGAGGCGTCGTCTTGTGAGCTCTCAAGGTTTGAGAAGCCCGGCAAGTTTGTGAGGTTCGGGTTGAGCCACGCGCAAGCGTGAAAAACCACGACTAGTGGAAAGAGGCGGGTGCTCGGCGGGAGCCGGTCCAAATGTGGGCTTGCCTCAAGCGTGGACTAGGGAGACAAGCAAGTCTCCTAACACCACGGAAAAAACATCGTTTGTCTCTTGTCTCTTTACATTCAAGTATTTACCTTTTGCATATTAATCAATTGCTTGATTGTAGAATTGCTTAGTATTAATTGGTTGATCAATTTAGCAATTCTAGTTTAGAGACATAATTTAGTAAGTGCACTAGTGAGCCTAGTTGATTTAGGCCTTAATTGTCAAAACCGAGTTTATCGCTTCCGCATTATAATTGATTAGGTTTTGACTTAGGGGTGTATTAGAGCGATCGATTTTAGTGAGCGATTAATTTTGTAAAACGCCTATTCACCCCCCCTCTAGGCGCATCCTCGACCCTACAACACTTTAGGAGGTGTTCGAGCAATAGAACTGAATACTTTTCTTTTGTTAAGCAAGTATAATTCTGCCTCAATTTGTTTATTTCCATTTGACCTAATCTAAGCACTTTTGATACTCTACTATGGACTTTAATTCTAGATCCAGATGAAGAGTTTTAACAGTTTTTGAAGCAAAATATATGTCAATAATTATAGTTTTTATACAAATCTCCTGAATCTACATAATTTATGGATATTTCTTCATTAATTTCTTCTAGCTCCTCATGATTTCCCACAACGATGGAGTCTAAGTGTTCCGATTTCCCAGCGTCAGTTTGTGTATACAAATATTTGCTAGGTTATCATCCTTAGGATGACATGCTTTAGGGATTTTCTCAATGTCAGTTTGAGATTCTTCTACAATCTATTTAGTTCTTTGCTTTTACGGACATCTCTATGGAATTGAGTCGCGTGCACTCGAAGGTCTCCCCGTCTTCTTTTGCTTAGGGGTAAGAGTGGATTCAATATCCATCTAGAGTATTTCCACTCTCTCTGGTGTGTTTAATGTAGGCATTTGAGATTTTGTCACTCCCTTATGATCAGTAAGGCATCTAACAGATTATTAACTATTTGTTGTAGATTTATTATCCTTTGAACTTGAAGTTTGGATTCTCTAGTGTGTGGGTGTTGAAGTTTGGATTCTCTAGTGTGTGGGTCTAAGTACCAGATGCCGGTGACATTCTAATCTATTTCATGACATTCTTTAGTGTGGTACTTCTCTCTCCCCCTAATGCTAAAAATTATCCTCATAAAAAATATAATCAGCGTACCGAGCTGTATACATATCCTATGTCATAGGCTAAACGTATTTAATAATTAACCAAGATTCATAACTTACATAGATCCCTAAATTTTAGTGAGGGCCTATAGATATACGCTATAATAGTGAAATTGACATGTATACAACATAGTCAAATTTTCACAGATGAGAAATTATTGGTTCTTTCCCATGCATTAACTCCAAGGGAAAAAGGTGTGGTATGCACTTGGTGAGTTGAATTAATGCAATAGCATGTAGTATTATATTGAACCTAACAACTTGTGGGCAGTGGCATATCCAAAAACTTAGAAAGGAAAGGGCTAAAATTGAGAACTCCAAACTAATATATATAATATATTAATATATATATATAATATTTTTAGAACATAGAACATAATAGAATGATATATATAATATAAAAATACTAACACTTATCTAATAGTCGCATATAATGTAAATATGTAACATTACAAAGAAAAAAACGTATCGATCATTACTTCTTAAGAGTTGATAGTTGATATTTACGGGTTTTCATGTTCTAAAAACGTTGCAAAATATCTTCCATGTCTATCTTGGAAAATATGTCTCGCTTGATGTAGCATACCATGAGATCATTTAACTAGTCATCACTTATCTTATTACACAAATCTGTCTTGATAATCTTCATTGCCGAGAAAGCACTTTCAACTGTAGCTGTGCCCACAGGTAAAGCTAATGCTAATTCAATAAGCCTTTAGACCAATGGATAAACAACATGCTTTTTTTCTTCAACCATCATCACCGCGAGACTAGCAAAATCATCACAACTTGAAAATTCTTCTCTTCTCAAGTCATCAATGAATAAGTCAAGTTGTGCTTCCAAAACCATACGATCATATGATGAGAAATCATCTGAATAAATCTCTGAAAGCCGAAGAAGCCTACCATGATCAAAGTTTACAAATGAATCTCTTGGGTCTAGACAAGCAATACATCTCAAAAGCTATATCGAAGATTCACTAAACCAATTGTCTAACTCGGTAGCTTCCCTAAATTTGTAGATGAGTTTTCCCTAAATTTGTCTAACTCGGAGGGGGCGTCCACGGGTGGGGCTCCAGCCCACCTACGCCCCCCTGTAAATCCGCCACTGCTTGTGGGTAGACTACAATTCTATAAGAATGGCCTATCAATAAGTTTTATTCTTTTAATTAATGACTACAAGACCATTTTATGTTTAGACATAAGGTACTGAATGGTCTACATTAAAACTCAGAGCTATACAATAATCATTAAATGCTTTTGAGATAAACTTGCTAGCATTGTCCATTCAAATAGACTTAATCCTTTCATCTAAAAAAGATGCTCTTAGTTTAATAATTTAGGTGATTAATTTAGTAAAAGCATGGTTCTAAATAGATAAGAGACATACACGAGACCATCCAGTATAAGAATTTATCAGTACCATAAAGTATCTAAAGAGCCCGACAGAGGCTGGATAGGTCCACAAATATCACCTTAAATTCTCTCTAGGAAACTCGGTGATTCTTCACTAAGTTTTATATAAGAGGGTATAGTTATAAGCTTCCCTGTAGGACAAATAGGGTGCATAAGAAATCTTCAGGTCTAAAGAAGTTTGTAGTTTTATGTTGTAGTTAGCATAATTATTAATGATGTTTCTCATCATATTCAGCCCAAGATAACCCACTCAATCATACCAGATCTCAAAGAGTTCTAGGTTTTTAAGTATCGCTTTTATCACAACATATCATTGAAGTTTTATACATGTATAGTATAATCATGAGGAGAAGGATAGATGTTTCTCAACAATATGTTTATTGCACTTGTTAAATTTAATCATGAGTAATTATTCTGTACCGTACTGTCCTTATTATTTGTTTATATGTGGAAACCATTTAGACGAATATCTTTGAAACTTAATTGAGTACAATTAGACTCATGATACAAGAAAGCGTCCTCTATTATTATACGAGTACAGATAGTGATCTATCATAATATCTGCAGTTTTCTTAGTCAGAGTTTGAAAATATTTAGTTTCTCTAAGAATTGAATTGGCGGTGCAACTATCTACAAGGCAGATTTTCTCTTTCGCCATTAGATTATATAATGTTCTATATTAAAAGTATGCTTTTAGCATTAAAACAATTATTACTTCGAAAAAAATATTGAAAAAATATAGAACAAACATAACACATTGAATGAATGAATTTAATATTATAGAAATAACAATAACAATTATTCAGCCTAACGATAATTACTCTTCATGAGCATAGACCAATGTTCATCAGGAACAAAAATTAAACTGATAAGAAAACTCATAAGGAAATGTGGCATCGATTTAGCCAAAAGAAGGAGCATTTTATGGGACTACTGCAAGTCTTCATATAAATCAAGGTTGTCTTTGTGGAACTCCTTGAGTTCAACTCGAGAAGATCATTTTGATCCATAGAGGTGATCATGTCCTCCTTCATGGGATCAATAACCATATCATCATTATTCTTGACGCCCTTGTCAACAACAGGTTGAGCGGTGAAGTGTGTCTCAGTCTTGTTCCCTTGGGTCTTCTTGACTCTACCAATCGATTGCATGTAAAGATCTACTAGATATTTTAGGGTACGACAAACACGAGACCAATGGTCGGTGCAGTCACACCTAAAGCAAGGTTTAGGAGGGGAAGCAGTCTTGTTGGCTGATTCTTGCTTTTGGATCTTTCCTGGCCCTTAACCTATACCTCTCCCCTAGGGCTTGCTTTTGCCCTTATGCACTTCACAATTCTTTCATGTGTTTCCCTTAATACCTTTGGCCTTTTTTTGCAACCATAGCTATTGCTAACCTACTAAGCATTAGCATGCAATTTGGGCATCGCCTGTGTTCCATGGGGGAAAATATGATAATTCTTCATCAGGAGTTCATCATGCTTCTCTACTTCTAGCGAAGTGTAAATAAGCTCATAGTACTTTTGTTAGTTGGCATGATGGTATTATTGCTACAATATCCTCATATTGAGGTAGAAGGTACACAACGTCTTGTCTATTATTTTAGCATCTACAACTTTTAGATAAAATAAACGTATTTTTGAGACAAGCTTGTGTATGACGGAGTTGTATCCTGTCACAGTTTTATAGTCCTGAAAGCGTAAGAGGGTCTATTCGCACTGTGCTTTTGGCAGCAGTGCAGATCTTTACTGGTGATAGTGTTCATTCAAGGAATTCTATAGGGACAGTGGGTCCTCTATAAAATACTCTGATTTTATGTTCTCATGGAGATGGTGCCATAGGAAGTGCAGAGCTACACACTTGTAGGCTTCAAGAAGAGCAGGGGCACTAGCTTCAGGCGAGGTGATAGCAGCTCAAAGGGATCACACTGTCAAGTTGATTTTTTCATTCATTGCCTAGGTTAGGTAATTAGTGCCATTCAGGACAACTGTAGCATCAAGGATAATCGACTAGAGGGGATGAATAGGAGGTTTTTAAAATTCTTTATCTCTAATTGCAATAAATAAATAATCTAAGAAATGATTACAATGTTGACCATTAAAACCTAAATTCTCTAGGTTTCATTAAGTGCACCGACAACCTAATTCTAGGTAAGAATACAATTTTAAACACAAAATCAATGCACTAAAATTGGTAGGAAAATAAAATGCACAAAGAATCAAGAATTGAAACCATAAGAGAAAATGACATGATGTTTATCCCATAGTCTTAGAGACTTATCGGTCTCCTCTAATCCACGTTGAGGAAGTTTGATCAACTTCAAGCTGGCTCCTTTTCTCAACTGAGTCTCTCTCGATCACTTGAAAGTTCTTCCCCTGCTCCGGATAGGTGAACCTCGGTCTTCACAAGCTTGTCAAGGCTTCTCATGTTGCACCTGATGCACTGAAGCCCCGTTTCCGCCAAAGCAACGTGGTCCCACTCCCATTGAGCAGCGCTGCTACCCCCACTGAGCACCACGAGCCACCGCAAATTTTTCATGACCTTTATTAGTTGGTGTGCATGGTGTGTACACGAAAAGTCCTGTGTGCATAGGATATGTTGCCATCTTAATTTGCACATTTAGGTCACTAAACCAGAAGTGGGTCATCAACACCACCGCTGATGCCACCTCAGAATGAATTGTGATGTGGATAGCCAGCGTGGCCTCCCCTGCACACGAGATTGAATTTTCACCTAGACCCCAGGTTTGTCTCTAATCTTTCCCAGCTCCATCCTAATTAGTAATCACATCCCGATCCATCTCTTTTCTCGATCTCGTCTGCTTCTCTCGAACGGTCGAACCGAAATGGGGTTTAGGGGTTGGAGACTAGGCGGTTGGGCGAGAGAATGGACACTCACATCCGGCCCCCCGCCCTACCCCAATGGCGGTGCATCAGTCCGGCGGCTCCACAGCTGCACCCTGACGAGGAGCTACCGCCAGCTCGCCGGAGGAGGAGGACGACGCTCTGCTTGCCTGATGCTGTCTTGCTATGTGGTTTTGAACATGCTGCAGAATGCTGCTTCCGTTATTTTTGATGGGATCTATTGTCAGATTCCCATGCACTGATTATCTATACTGAATTCTGGTATGGCTTGTATATAATTTTTATCAGCTTCAATTACATATTATTTTAGAAAGGTTGCAAGTTTGCATACGATTTTTGAGTTGCTGCCTGTGTGCACACAGATGCAGCTTTTTTTTTTCTTTTTCTTTTTGCACCCAATTGTATGGCCATCAGTCTGCAAAAACTCATTGCAAGCAGTCAGTACTATTCCATTGATTCCCATAACAAGCAACATTTAATCTCATTTCAAGCATTATACACTCAAATAAGACCTAGAACTGTTCAAGTGCCATCATCAAATAATCACCTGACAGTGTACAACTGTAAACATCACTCACACTCATTTCGTTGATTCCCATTACACCTTATACTGTTCAAGTAATATGGAAATGCAAGTACTTGCTGCATTCAAGTACAAGCAGAATCCATTCTCATTTCTTTGATTCCCATTACAAGTACCTGATCAAGCTCATTCCCATTGCAAGCAAGTAGCAATAGGAATATACTTTCATGCCGGTGCCCACGTCAATGGACTGATGTAGGGCTACCGCGCCAGCCTCGATCACGGCGCTACAACCACACACGGAAACGAGCCAAGCATTTCATCAAACAAATCAAGGGCACAGATCAGACAATAGATGAGGGCAACGATTAATCAAGAGGCTCACCGACGTGCAGGGGAGTGCGGTGGCTGCGTTGCTATGGAGGGCTGAACCGGCGCAGGGAAGTGCGGTTTGCGCCTTGATGTGCTGGGGCGCGCGGTGGTCACCCAGTCGCCGGTTAGAGACTGGCAAACGGGGTCGAGATAACAAATGGACCGGGATGGGATTAGGATGGAGTTGGGAAAGATTAGAGACAAGCGAAAACATGTCTCACGTTCATGGTAGGACCACGCTAGCCAAGTGTCCATCCATGTCACCATTTGTTCTGAGGTGGCATCGCTGGTGTTAGGCCATGTCCAATGCAGAAATGCCTGGATAGAATAGATGCTTAAAGAGAGAAACAATGCCATATCATGAAGTATCTGTATAAGGGTCTCAACCTCCAATGCAAACAACTATTTTACATATAAGCACTGCATTGAACATGGCCTTAATGACCTACTTAATCCGGTTTAGTAATCTAAATGTATAAAGTAAGAGATCGGCGACTTAAACCACCCACACAAGTTTAGTAGCCGTCGATACATTTTACACAAATTTATGTAAGTTGTCGGTTATGCCAGTGTTGGAATCGTAGTAGAGCCGAATACCACTAGGGGTGGAAAAATAGCTTGCGGCTCGGCTCGGTGCATCAACGAGCTGAACCCGAGCCTACCGTCTAGCTCGGTGCTACAATGAGCCGAGTCCAAGCCGGCTCGCGAGCGGCTCGTTGGCTCGTTAGGCTCGATAAAATTCAGATATTTAGAATCACTTTCACTAATCATTAATCATTAATTGATTATCCAAATTACATGAGGCTTAATTTTAATACAAAATTAGCCACATCCCACAAACATTCAATCGGCTTGGCATTCATATAATCATATTGAACAAGGAACATACAATGAACATACTTGAGAGTTGACGCAATGAGACGGGCCCACATGCCAGGCGGCTTACGAGCTCGAGGCTCAACCGAGCCCGAGCCGAGCCCGGTTTTCAGCTCGACAAAGACAATGAGCTGAGCTCGGCTCGACTCGCAAACTGACGAGCT
This sequence comes from Guadua angustifolia, assembly GCA_036346375.1. Taxonomy (NCBI): domain Eukaryota; kingdom Viridiplantae; phylum Streptophyta; class Magnoliopsida; order Poales; family Poaceae; genus Guadua; species Guadua angustifolia. Next base: position 9,851,633 of record CM070502.1, read on the forward strand.
CGGTCGAGCCGAGCTAGCTCGGCTCGATTCCACCCCTAAATACCACGCACCATCGTAGTTGTCTTGCACTCTTCCGGCATTGAAGGTCGTACAAGCTTCAAGCCGAAGGGGCATAGTAGGCTAATACAACTATACAAGTATCTACAACTCAAATTTCCAGTCTATTGTCATACGTACACATAATACCAATACGAAAACTTCATCATTTCACATTGTATGTGGTTGGCAAACTGGGGTAAACAAACAATTCAAGGCAGTATAGTGTGTCGCAGGCGTTTATTGTGATCGACGACCACGCGAAAGCAAAATCAAATATTTATTCTGAGTCAGTCGTATTGGTCCCTCAAGCACAAGTTACCAGGGATTTGCGAGGGAACCAAGTGCATCATCAAAATAGACAAAAGCACAGCTTCAAAATTCACCGAGCTGATGGATTGCAGGATTTGTGCTACAAGTACACAGCTTCTGTCAATGGGCGGGCTTCTTCTCGGTTGTGTACGGATAGTACTCTTTGCCATTGTCCACTCTGGTAGTGTTACCGCCAATGTCCAGCGCAGCGGATGTGAATGCCAGGCAAGAACCAGCAGTGAGGGCAGACTGAATGCTCCTTCCTGCCAATTGGGTGTTTTCCAGATTAACACAGATCAGTCTTGGTATCACTATACTGAATAAAAAAACATGAATATAGCGAGTACACGAAAGGGTTTGAAAACCCAGAGTAGATTATTACAAATATGATCGAGATCAAATATGACCAAGCCCATCCCACGTCATAACCATTGGATTTGCATGCAGTGATAAGGATAATGCTGACACTTTCTGGAATACCTATCTGAGTGATAACAGTATAACACCATAGTAAGATCGTATACTTCTGTGCAAGTAGATTCACAGGAAATTATTATCCAGGTATGAACCAAGAGCATACCAAGGGCACTACAAGAGTATCATATCTGAATATTTATCACTGGATCCAATATCAAACTCATGTTAGGGATCTCTTAGAAAGAATTATGTTCTTTCATGGGTTTAAGTTTCTCATCTCCAGGGGAACCAGCCAACCAGGGACCTGATCTGGACTAATTCCTCTTGTGTTCTTCAAGTTGCAATAAATAAATAAAAGCCAATAAAAGATCCAAATGGGAAGCTAACCAACATATAAACATAACAACAATATCATTATGAAAAAAATTTGATGCTCTCAATTAGGACAGTGAATGTGGATCCACAATTCTGGGCAGTTACGGAACTCAGATAACTGATATTCCAATTTGAAGTACTTCAAAATGAGTTAAAAATCACTCAAAATCAGCTAATAAGTAGAATGAACATACTATTTTAATTTTTGTAAGATAAACAGACAGAAATAGTGACGATCCCATGATGCAAACATGTTCCATAAGTCTAATGGGTCGTTAGGTGATTATGTCTAGTTTAGCATAAGATGGCTAAATGGCTTATTGACTTCTCTAGGTGAACCTTTGCTTATACTCCCCTCCTAGTATAAATATGTTTAGCCATGAAGCTCAATAAGATCATAGCTAAGCCAGGGAAACCCATCTTGCAGAAACGAAGCAAGTATACTGGAAATATATGTTTGACCCGTATCTGTCCACACAATAACTCCTACTGCATAGTCACCAGAAGTCAACCAATGTAGGAGCATAAACTATGCCATCATCCAAAATTAGGATGAGCCAATCCAAAATGCTCCAGACATATAAGCAGTGGTTCCTCAAACAAGAGAAACTTATTTGAGTCACGTGTTTCTCCAAATATCGTTCGCAAAACAAAAGGTACGCTACTCTTCGAAGGTGATTAAGATTGTAGTACACATTCTATAACTTAATGTTGGTAATCTTTGGAGTTTGAAAGGTAAGGAAATGCTATGAATCATTCAATCCTAGTGCCTCTTATTTTCTGCTGCCAATGAATCATGTTCAGTATCAATCCCCGTTGATACCCACATGCCTGCATATCGATATCGACCCTAGGCTTAGACGCGCTAGACACACGGAACTAGCACAGCCCCCTAGTTTATCACTACCCATTTAGCAATGACCAGAAGAATATACAGACCAAGGCACATGTGATCTGTTGAATACAGGGAGATCATATAACCTCTGTAGCCGCAGACGGTGGCGCCGGCGATGAAGGCGCCGATGGCCCCGTTGACGAAGTCGCGCTTCTTGCGCTGGCTCTGCACGAGCTGCTCGAAACCGATGTAGAGGCCTCCGACGGCGGCAAAAGTGACCCCGTAGCTGCCGCACATCTTGAGCGTCCGGATGAGGCCCGGGAGCGCGACGTGGCGCTCCACCCGGGGCACGTCGTACCAGGTGGCGACGACGGTGCCCCAGATGGTTCCGGCGGCCAGCCCCGTCACCGCGCCCTTCACCGTCTTCATCACCGGCGAGTCCTCCTCGGATGCCATCGCTCCCTCCCCCGCTCCTCCGCGTCCTGCACGGGCAGTAAAAACCGCGCGCTCGAGCCGGTGAGCCGAGGAACCCTACCACGAGATCGAGATCTGGGTGAAGCGTGCGCTCGATCCGAGACGGAACAGGAGAGGTGCGTGCAGCACAGCAAGCGTAGGGTTTGGGAGGTGGGCTGAGTGGGGAATAGAGAGTGACTTACCTTAGGAAACCTGCACGGCGTGCGCCGGCGGCCGCGTGCCGAGGCGAGGCGGAGGCGAAAAAAAGGTTGGGATTTTAGGGCGGACGCAGGAGGTTTCGGGGTGGAAATGGGGTGTTCGCGTCGTGTGAGACGAGCGAAGTGGCCTCCGGCTCCGGCTCGGCGGTGCTTGCCCGTTCGGCCGCGGGCCCGCGGCGTTGGTGTGTGTTCGGCCTGATCACTATTCACTACACCGGATGCTGTTTCGGCGCGTGCAAAGTTTTGCATTAATAGATACTAGTTCAATAATTGCGTTCTTCTTAAAAATAAAATTGGTAACAAAACATAAAAGTCAAGCAATAAAAGAAAATTATGTTGAAAGATCAAACATCTATTTCTCCTGATTACAAAAGTTTTTATGGTTTCTCCTTCGGTATGAATTAAAACCAAATATAAGATTACTAAAGGAAAAATTTTGCATAACAACATGCTCATAGGATCAGCAGGACATTTGTACCACTTATAAAATAATCAACTGGTATGGCTTTGCACTTGTAACACATCAACAATTTCGACTTAACACTATCTTGCAGTATAAAGAACCATTCGCACATAACAAGATCTAAACAGAGGCGGTTTAACGAAAGCATTTTTCACCGAGTCAAACCAACGACACTAACCGATCTGTGATGTCTAGCACAACACACAACGGATAATAAGATTTTCGTGGCCTTGGGGATTCAATGATACTGCGTCGTAGCGGCGCTTGAAGCCGAAGCGCCCATCCGAAGTCGCATTCTTGGTGCCAAGGTGGACGCGTCGGCGAGCATCATCTGGATGTCTGCTCCGTGACAATGGCCGAAGCGCCACGCCGCCGCCGCCATCGTCCTGCAAAGGTTAGGGTTTGGGGACGGCGCTTCTTGCGAGGGAGCGGAGGAGGAAGAAAGGCACCGACGAGAGGTGGCGGCAGGTCGCGAGGTGTTTGAAATTTGGACCTTTATATGGACGGGCTCGTTTGGAATAAAACCTAGCGAGAGATCTGCGTTTTCCCGCCTTCTATCTGGGCTTTTCGGCGGAGAGGGACCAATTTGCAGAGATAGGATTTAGGCAAATGGGCAATGGCACGACTTCGACGAGGCCTAGCCTAACAAGCAATGAAAAACACTCTATAGTTAGGGTTTCATTTGCATCAATGGATATTGGGCCTAGCAAACGGCGTGGGCCGCGCATGGGTGGAGAACAGATGTGAGGGGGGTGTAGGGTGGAGAACGGACCACTACCAACTTAAAATTAGAAATAGTAGAGATATGCTTCTCGGCTGCTTGGTTGACTGTATACACATAGATTTGCATTAATAGATATAAAATTTTTTTCTCATATTTGGTTGACTGTATCTAGTTTTAAACTTGGCTCTGCAGATGCAAGATTCCCCCCACAGCCTGACTCTGGGGATTTGCAACGATGCTAGTTTCATGTTCATGTGAAATGGCCCGATGGGTTCATGACCAAGATCTGTACCACATAGCATACATCACTAGCTGTGCATGCAGTTATTATTCTTTTCTTTTCTTTTCTTTTCTTTGCTAATATCTTTTTATTATTATCTCCGATCATCGAACCGATTTTACCTACATGTTCCTGACTTTTTTTGAACAAAACTAGACCACACTTGCTATATAAAATTCAAAAGATTTATTTTTTTGTTTTTCAATTTTATTAAAAATTTAAACGACACCCAAATTGAATAAAACAAAAAAAGAAACCGTAGGTTCAAATACTACATGCTGAAAAAAATTCAAATTTTTAAAATTTATTTATCACTCTTTTGAATTTGGTCCATCTCACTTTCCTTTAGGCAATCAAATACAATCTCTGTGCATCTCCTTGCATCCACTCAGTTTGGCTCCCACCAGTCTGACTAAGCTCGTACAACCTGACTGAGTTGAGAAGGCAACCAAACAGCCCCTTACCAAGCTCCCGAGCATTCCAGACTATATTTCGGTTCCAATTACTGTTGTGATTTGCGTTTGCCTAAGACCGCGAGTCTGCAACCCAGAGTTATCGGTCTGGTACCGCTTGTATATTTCATTCCATTGTTAAATCGGTACAAAGTAGTTGTATATATCATATTAATTTTGATATTGGCTAATATTGGTCATACGAGTCAATATCGATAATACCGGCTTGATACCAGACAATATCGATCATACCGATTTTTATTCTAGATAATACCAAACATACCGACGGAATTGATAATATCGTCTATTTAAACTATATGTTATATTTGAGTGTGCTCCTATGTATTGAGTAATGTTATTAGTGAAATTTTGGTGTACATATAATTAGATATTTGTATATTTTTAAATTTATATACTATATTAAACTCAAAATAGTACACCTGTATATACCGGTGTTGAAATATACTATTTCAAGAGGTAAACCGGCGTAGATATTAACAATATGCTGCCACCCCCTCCCCAGTTGCTAACTCGCTATCCGCTCAACGCCATGTCTACACACAAAAACACACGCGGAAGCTCGCAGAACTAAACTGATTGAACACTACACGTGCCGGTCACGGTCACGGTCAGACGAGACACTGATGATACACAACACAAGGACGAAACACCGTCTATATTTACACAGGCCGTGACCGTGCTGCATACAGGTTAAAAAAAAGTAGTCAACATACATTCTACTGAAGATGGAAATGCCTAATCAAAACAGTACTAAGTACCAATTGTAGTGCGAAACAGAAACGAGTCAGTCCTGAATCCTGATTCCTGCCGGCTGCCTCCTTCGATTGTGGGATCCAGGGAGAAACGGCCCGACGGTTCCATCACCTCGTCAATTGGAGACTGTGCGCTATATGCAAGTCGTGCAGTAACCGGCTAAGACTATCTTCGCCGATTTCCTTCCGTAATCCTTTCCACTTCCTCGACGGGAATCTCTTCGAGATTTCCTTCCTTCCCTGCATCGTGCGTCCGCCGAAAGATCCTCAGTTTTGTATAGGGATTGGAGAGAGAAAGGGATTCTCTCTCCAAATCCCTTCTGAAGGGAACCGGGAAGGGAATTCGTTGAAGTGCTTGGGATGTTTGGGATCCCTTTGCGATGGGATTTGGAGCCTGATGGAAACCCGTTGGTGATAGTCTAACGGCGCGGCTTCATGCATGCCTGCTCATCATGCCGGCGGTCAAGCGTACGGGTGCAACGGTGCAAGAAGTCCAGTGCCATTTATAGCGTAGATGTGCACGCGCAACGGCCTTTGGCCATCCTGAGCGCGGGCTTAGCCCAACCTACCTCTCACCGCTGGATCAGTGGAGGCGGCTCGTACTCGGCAGTAGCGTGCGATAGCGGACGAGGCGAACGCACGACGCCCAGCCCACGCCTTCGGCATGTGCGACAGTGCGTCACAACCACCCGACCGGCGTGGGACGACGCGAAGCCACCAAAGCGTCTCTACGCTCGTGTCGCGAGCGACTTCGGCCCGGCCCGGCCCTCAGGGGAGCTCCGTATTGCCATTTGCCAGCCACTTTTGAGTTCTGACGGTCAGCCGGGCAAAGTTTCAGACGGCCAGTTACAACTCCCAACACGACCCGCGCGATTTCTATACTCATCTACGCGTTCAGGCCGTCAGCCGTCTCGATGGCACAGTTGCATTTTTTGGTGTGTTCTTGGGCTCGAACCTCCCGGTGACGTCGTGGACGGATGCAGAGTACCTAATGATGGCGCGGCGGAACCGAACAGCGGACGGGGCTGCCCCGGCAGGCAAGCAGCGGCAGCGTCATCGGTCGATGATGATGCCGCGCGAGACAGGCCCCGTCGAACAAGCTAACCTCGCTTTTTGCCGCTTCGCGCTCCTCGGCATGTGCCCGCGGAGTGGGAAAAGGATACAATGCGGTCGTTATTACTACTGCGATTTTACTTAGCGACCGTTAGATCAAAAATCGATGATCTAAATCTTTCTTAGCACTGTTGAGCAAACATTGTAGTAAGTCACAGGTTTCGTTTTCGTCCGGAACGGTCGGAAAGTTTCCGTTCCGTTTTCACCCCTATACGCAATGCTCGTTGATTCTACCTGCTGTTCTACCTGCTGTTGTGTGTGTGCAGTTGGTGTGTCGGAAATGTGGGGAAACTTGAGTTCTTGGCAATTGGCATGTCCGTTAAGGATGCTCTGAAAATTTCGGTGCATGATGCGTTCGTGCGTGCCCGGGAGGAGGAAATAAGGGAGTTTGATCGCGTCGTAGCCTTTGGTTTGTTTGTTTCTGTTCGTTGGATGTCAAAGATGGTCATAGCCTCGTAGAGTCGTTCCTTTGTCTGGTATTGCAGTCACAATTCTATTATCGAAGAATGCAGAAAACAGATTCGCAATTAAGGCCAATCACTTTAGTGCTTAATAGATAGTAGTGGAACATACACCAATGCATGATTGACATGCAACCATCTACATCAAATGAGGTTCTTATTCTTCATCTGGTAACATTGAATAGTTGTATATGGAAAATAGTAAGTATGTTAGCACGCCATTTTTATGTTTAGGGTGATATCTGATATAGAAAAAAGCCCTATTTGCATTGGCTGTGTCATCATTTCACATTTTATATATATATTCGAAGAACTTTACGGAACAAAAGCTTCTTATTTGGATGCACTGTGGTTGAATTTTACTTCTCAATGATAAAAGCGCATATCTGATTTCTTGGCAAGTGTACAAATCTCTATTCAAACGCAATTATTTGGATGCCTGTGGTGCGAATCTTTTTGTTTTGGGTGCTAAGATAACAAAATGTAGAAAGTAACGATCATACCACTAGCGGATGATATTCGAAAATGCATGCGAAATTGTGACCGGAAATTTGAAGCCCTTACATTGAGTTCTTGATGATATTTCTATTGTGATGTTTGTTATTGTTATATTTGCCGACATGTGGTGACATAACTTCTCTTCACTTAAATTTTGGTGTAAATCAGATGAGAACTTCATTGTGTGCTAGTTTCTTTGAATGATCTCTTTTATCTTCTCGTCAACTAATTTCTTTGAATGATCTCTTTTAAGATGAGATGCGATTGGTTTTATGGATTAAAGAGTAATTAAATGAACAAATGTCGCTAGTGTGAGGTTTGAGTCCCATCTTTGTGTTGAGTAATGTGTTTAAGAATGAGCTATCCTTAATTAAGTGTTTTGGTTGTTGCAAATCGGTATATGATGACCTATACTATTGTTTATAGTCCTGCCAACATTTGATTTGCTACATTATATTACTACGTGATGATTTTATCCAAGCAAGAGATTTATTCTGATTCTAGTTCTTATGTGCATATTGAGTATGTCGATACTAAATCTTGAAAAATAACATCCACCTTTAATAATAAGTGATGCTTACTTCTGCCTTGAACTCTTGAAGAACCATACTCCAAGCCAGTCTTTAGTTAGGCTTGGGTTAATATTTGGGACAACAATACTGTATCCAGATATGTAATCTCATGTGACTGCAAATTTTCGGTCTTGTTGTCTCTTGCCTTCTCCTATAAGTTCCACAAGATTCTCCTGTAAATTGTATTCTATATGCATGCTACATTTGGATTTTGGACTACATGCACATACACTGCATGCTATATTTGTTATATTTAGGATTTTTAGGTGTTCAAATCTTTCAAATTTGCATTAATATGCATGCATGAATCAAATATGTATGCTCCTTTGCTCACATTACTAACGAGCAAGCGAGCTAACTCGAGCCAACTCGAGTTTATAACTAGTCGAGTCGAGTTGAACTTGAGCTCGTTACGATCTTGAGTCGATTTCTCCCGACATAAAAAGTTTTATGGTTTCTCCTTCAGATGAATTAAAACCAAATATAAGATTACTAAAGGAAAAATTTTGCATAACAACATGCTCATAGGATCAGAGGACATTTGTACCACTTATAAAATAATCAACTGGTATGGCTTTTGCACTTGTAACACATCAACAATTTCGACTTAACACTTATGTCGCAAATAAGTAAAACTATCTTCGCACATAACAAGATCTAAACAGGCCGCTTTAACGAAAAGCATTTTCACCGAGTCAAACCAACTACACTAACCGATCCAGTGATGTCTAGCACAACACACAACGGATAATAAGATTTTCGTGGCCTTGGGGATTCAATGATACCGCTGCCACAGGCGCTTGAAGCCGTAGCGCCCATCCGAAGTCGCAGCTTGGTGCCAAGGTGGACGCCGGCCGCGAGCATCATCTCGGATGTCTCCGCTCACCGGCCGGGACTGCCGAAGCGGGCCACCGCCGCCATCGCCACTGCCAAAGGTTAGGTTTTGTGGACGGCGCTTTGCGAGGAGGGAAGAGGAGGAGAAAGGCACCAGACGAGAGGTGGCAAGGCGCGAGGTGTTTGGGGGCTGGACTTTTATATGGACGGGCTCGCTTGGAATAAAACCTAGCGAGAGATTCTGGTTTTCCTTTCGCCTATATCTGGGCTTTTCGAAAGCGGAGAGGACCAATTTGCAGAGATAGGATTTAGGCAAATGCACAATGGCACGACTCAAGACGAGGCCTAGCCTAACAAGCAAAGGAAAAACACTCTATAGTTAGGGTTTCATTTGCATCAATGGATATTGGGCCTAGCAAACCACGGGCCAGCATGGTGGAGAATGACAAATGAGGGGGTAGGGTGGAGAACGGACCACTACCAACTTAAATTAGAAATAGTAGAGATATGCTTCTACCGCTGGTTGATCAGATACACATAGATTTGCATTAATAGATATAAAATTTTTTTTCATATTTGGTTGATCAGATCTAGTTTTAAACTTGGCTCAGTAGATGCAAAAGATTCCCCCTACAACCGACTGGATTTGCAACGATGCTAGTTTCATGTTCCGCCATGAATGGCCTAAAGGGTTACGACCAAGACTGCATCACATATAGCATACATCACTAGTCAGGCATGCGCTATTATTCTTTTTCTTTTCTTTTCTTTTGCTAATATCTTTTATTATTATCTCCGATCATCGAACCGATTTTACCTACATGTTCTCGATTTTTTTGAACAAAACTAGACCACACTTGCTATATAAAATTCAAAAGATTTATTTTTTGTTTTTCAATTTTATTAAAAATTTAAACGACACCCAAATTGAATAAAACAAAAAGAAACCGTAGAGGTTCAAATACTACATGTGAAAAAAATTCAAATTTTAAAATTTATTTATCACTCTTTGAATTTGGTCCATCTCACTTTCCTTTAGGCAATCAAATACAATCTCTGGCATCTCCTTGCATCCACTCGGCTTTGCTCACCACCCGACTAAGCTCGCATAACCCGACCGAGTTGGTAAGCAACCAAACAAATTTTTACCAAGCTCCCGAGCATTCCAGACTATATTTCGGTTCCAATTACTGTTGTGATTTGCGTTTGCCTAAGACCGCGAGTCTGCAACCCAGAGTTATCGGTCTGGTACCGCTTGTATATTTCATTCCATTGTTAAATCGGTACAAAGTAGTTGTATATATCATATTAATTTTGATATTGGCTAATATTCATCATACGAGTCAATATCGATAATACCGCTTGATACCGCATAACAATCGATCATACCGATTTTTATTCTAGATAATACCAAACATACCGACGGAATTGATAATATCGCCTATTTAAACTATATGTTATATTTGAGTGTGCTCCTATGTATTGAGTAATGTTATTAGTGAAATTTTGGTGTACATATAATTAGATATTTGTATATTTTAAATTTATATACTATATTAAACTCAAAATAGTACACCTGTATATACCGGTGTTGAAATATACTATTTCAAGAGGTAAACCGGCGTAGATATTAACAATATGCTGCCACCCTCCCCAGTTGCTAACTCGCTATCCGCTCAACGCCATGTCTACACACAAAAACACACGCGGAAGCTCGCAGAACTAAACTGATTGAACACTACACGTGCCGGTCACGGTCACGGTCAGACGAGACACTGATGATACACAACACAAGGACGAAACACCGTCTATATTTACACAGGCCGTGACCGTGCTGCATACAGGTTAAAAAAAGTAGTCAACATACATTCTACTGAAGATGGAAATGCCTAATCAAACAGTACTAAGTACCAATTGTAGTGCGAAACAGAAACGAGTCAGTCCTGAATCCTGATTCCTGCCGGCTGCCTCCTTCGATTGTGGGATCCAGGGAGAAACGGCCCGACGGTTCCATCACCTCGTCAATTGGAGACTGTGCGCTATATGCAAGTCGTGCAGTAACCGCTAAGACTATCTTCGCCGATTTCTTCTCGTAATCCTTTCCACTTCTCGACTTTAATCTCTTCCCGCATTTCTTCCTTCCTGCAGACCGTGATTCCAAAGAAGATCCCTCAAAGCGGTTTTAGAGGGTGACGAGAGAGAAAGTGATTCTTCTCTCCAAATCCCTTCCTGGCGGAACCATTTTAATTCGCAAGTTACGGATGTTTGGGATCCCTTATGGCGGGATTTGGAGCCTGATGGAAACCCGTTGGTGATAGTCTAACGGCGCGGCTTCATGCATGCCTGCTCATCATGCCGGCGGTCAAGCGTACGGGTGCAACGGTGCAAGAAGTCCAGTGCCATTTATAGCGTAGATGTGCACGCGCAACGGCCTTTGGCCATCCTGAGCGCGGGCTTAGCCCAACCTACCTCTCACCGCTGGATCAGTGGAGGCGGCTCGTACCGGCAGTAGCGTGCGATAGCGGACGAGGCGAACGCACGACGCCCAGCCCACGCCTTCGGCATGTGCGACAGTGCGTCACAACCACCCGACCGGCGTGGGACGACGCGAAGCCACCAAAGCGTCTCTACGCTCGTGTCGCGAGCGACTTCGGCCCGGCCCGGCCCTCAGGGGAGCTCCGTATTGCCATTTGCCAGCCACTTTTGAGTTCTGACGGTCAGCCGGGCAAAGTTTCAGACGGCCAGTTACAACTCCCAACACGACCCGCGCGATTTCTATACTCATCTACGCGTTCAGGCCGTCAGCCGTCTCGATGGCACAGTTGCATTTTTGGTGTGTTCTTGGGCTCGAACCTCCCGGTGACGTCGTGGACGGATGCAGAGTACCTAATGATGGCGCGGCGGAACCGAACAGCGGACGGGCTGCCCCGGCAGGCAAGCAGCGGCAGCGTCATCGGTCGATGATGATGCCGCGCGAGACAGGCCCCGTCGAACAAGCTAACCTCGCTTTTGTCGCTTCGCGCTCCTCGGCATGTGCCCGCGGAGTGGGAAAAGGATACAATGCGGTCGTTATTACTACTGCGATTTTACTTAGCGACCGTTAGATCAAAAATCGATGATCTAAATCTTTCTTAGCACTGTTGAGCAAACATTGTAGTAAGTCACAGTAGCTGAGGCTGTAGAATGATCCGATCCGCCCACTGCTTCGATCGAAAATTGTTTAAGCTACAGTTACCATTATAACGGTATAGGGACCTTATCCCTACAGAGACGACAGCAGCAGCATACACCTAAGTCGTAAAATGGCGCAGTTTTGCCAAAAGCCACTGCTATATGAGAAATGATCACTATTCTAGGCCCTTTACTATTTTTTTTAAAAAAATAGCTCCATTCTAAATAGAATTGCAAATATAACCCTCTACTCACCATAAAAAGCAACTCCATGCTCGCCCTCCACGGCACCACTCTGCCCATGCGCTGGGTGCCCTCTCCCGCGCTTCCCCTCCGTGGAGCCGGCTCCTTCCGCGCTTTCAAAGTGCAACAGGTGCCTACTACCACACGTGTCGCTTGTTGTGACTTTTGTGGTAGGGAAGGGAACTAGATTTGTAATTTTTTTACTAGGGAATTTGTCGACGATTCGGGAACCGTTCCCCCGCCGAGGTTACTTGTTGAATGAGGGATCAACCTAGAGCCCCTTTCCGCATGAGAGTGTAACGCCCGAGGCCTCGCCGAGCCACGACAGAGGACACGACTAACAAGGGATCCTTTTTTGTCTGTTCGCCTCATGCGACGGAGATAATAACCCTACGCCCAAAGGATTGCACCAGCTTCCAAAGATGTATTACAGTGGTGCTTGCTCGGGGTCCTAGGAGGTTCTAAGGTCTATCCTCCGACTCTAGCGAAATGCATACTATGTATGGGGACAAGTAAGAAGGAGTCGAACCCCAAATTCTCGTGGTGATAGGGTATTTATAGGCGATCACAATGTTACAACATTTATTACGGATGGCGACCACTGCTTTTGGACGGGCGGTTGTTCTTTGTTTCTTCACGCACAAGACGACGCGGGCAGGCTTGGCGCAGATCCCGGCGAGAGATCACGGCCGCCATCCTTCGAGCCACCGCGTAATTAATGCCACGTCATTACATCGCAGATCGCGCCTTTTGGTGATGCCCGAGGCCTCTTCCGCTGACTCATTGCTTGAGTCGCATCCTCGAGCAAGCATGCTCGGGGACGAGCTTGAGCGAGGATGCGCAGAGCTCAAAAGGTCGCCCACGCGAGACCTCCTTAAGGGACACCGTCCATGGGCAAGCATGGCTGGCAGCCATGCCGATGTACGATGGTCGCTTCACGGAATTTTTCAATCTCGACAGCCTAGCCCCGAGGCTTAAGGGGAAGTTGTCGACCGAGCCTTCGCTTAAGCCTCCGGATCACAGGAGGATTGGGACTTCAGAATCAAAAAAAACTACCGCATGGTCCGAGCAAAGACCGGCTTGGGGAGAAGAATCTTGCAAATAAGAACTATCGCAAGATTCGAGCAACACCGCTCTGGGATACCGCTCGTGGAGAGGAATCTTGCAATAAGAATCGCTGCAAAGATCCGAGCAACACTGCTCTGGAGAGGAACTTAAAGCCAAGAACTGCTGCTGCAGATCCGAGCGACATCGCTCGAGGAGAGGAATCTTTTAAGAACTGCTGCGAAGATCCGAGCGACATCGGCTCGGGGATGAGCATGTTCTAGCGGGCCGAAAGCATCTTGTCAAGACCCACCAAAACGGTGCTCAGAACGGAATCGAGGGTCGCGAGTGAACTCAAGATAACCTCATCCCTGCATGGTTCAGATGCCCAGGGAAGCTAGACTTAGACCAGATGTCTAGGGAGAAGGCAACTAACAGATTATAAGCGGACCAAGACCGCCAAGATTCAAGCATGGGTCAGATGCTCGAGGAACTGACAGACGAGACATGCTCGAACTGCCGCATCTTGGACATGGACTAGACGTCCAGGGAAACTAACTAGCAGGTCACGAGAGGACTCATGCCGCTACATCCCAAGCATGGGTCAAATGCTTGAGGAACTAACAGACGAGACATGCTCGAACTGCCGCATCCTGGACATGGACCAGACGTCCAGGGAAACTAATTAGCAGGTCATGAGAGGACTCATGCCGCTGCGTTCGGGCGAGCCTTGAGAGTCCGAAAATGTTTAAAGAAAGAAAAGATGCAAAGGGCATACTTACTAACTTGGGAAGGCCCGCACTCAAGCGCAGAACTTACCTAGCGCGGAAGAGACTCACGCCCGAGCGAAGGACGTGCTTGGCGCGGAACATGGACGGTCCCCGAGCGAACGCTGCGGTTGGAAGAGACTCGGCTCGAGGGCGACATGCACCCGAGCGAACATGGACGCCTCAAACAACGCTGCGTTCTGGAAGAGACTCGCCCGTCGAAGGACGTGTTTCAACGGAATATGGATGATTGGCGTTTTCAAGGAAGAGACTTCGCGCCGAAGCGAAGGATGTCAGCATGAACATGGACTCCGGTGGCCTTCCGATAAGTCACACCGCCACGCCTTCGCCGCCAGAGCACACGTTGTCGCCCCTCCACGCCGCCAAGACGCAGAGGTCTTGATTGATTTGAGAATTCGACATCCTTAGGGATTCTCGCGAAAGGACTCGCCGATCCTCACGGATGGCGCCGACGATTCGGGAACCCGTCCCCACCAGCTTACTTGTTGAATGAGGATCAACCTAGAGCCCCTTTTCCGCGGGAGGGTGTAACGCCCGAGGCTTTGCCGAGCTACGACAGAGGACACGCACTAACAAGGATCCTTTTTGTTTGGTTCGAGCCTCTCGCGACGGAAATAATAACCCTACGTCCAGTGATTGCACTAGTTTCCAAAGATGGATTACAGGGTGCTTGCTCGGGGGTCCTAGGAGGTTCTAAGGTCTATCCTCCCGACCTCCAGCGAGCTAGTACTATGTATGAGGGGACAAGTAAGAAGGAGTCAAACTCCAAATTCTACGTGTGATGGGGTATTTATAGGCGATTAAAGTGTTACAACATTTATTACGGGACGGCGCACTACTATTTTCTGGACGGAGCGGTTGTTCCTTGTTTCCACGCAGCACAACGCGACGGGTATGCAGTGGGGCGAACCTAATCCAAGGTAGATCGCGCCGCAATCCTTTGAGCCACCGCAGAATTAATGCCACGTCATCGGGGATCGCGCCTGCTTTTGGTGATGCCCGAGGCCTCTTCCGCTGACTCTTGTTGCTTGGTCGCGCATCCTCGAGCAAGCATGCTCGGGACGAGCTTGAGCGAGGATGCGAAGCCTCAAGGTCGCCCACGCGAGGACCTCCCTTGGGGACACCGCCAAGGGCGAGCATGACCGCAACCATGCCGATGTACGATGGTCGCTTCACGAAATTTTCCAATCCCGACAGAATTATTTTAAAAAAAGATAGAAAGAGGACTAAGAAAATTGTTGACTTCGCTGTGCGACCCTGTCCCGTTTCCGGAACGGGAGTAGACGCCTTGGGGCTCTGCGGTGCTGCCACAATAACACCATCATCGATCGATGCCATGTTTCCATTCTCACTTTTGTCAAGCAGGCTAGACCATGAGAATCACGGTATGTGCTCTAAATTGCATCATGTCGAGAACTGGTTAGTGTAGCTGATAGGAAACAAAATCTGACCAAATGCTACATTATGTTACTAGTGCCTATATCCAGCATCGGCATGAGACTGGTACGGCTGGTTGGTGGCTTGGTGATCCATAGTCATGTACCGAAACCACGTTTCTAAAGCCAAATGGAGCTTGACTCAAAATAACTTGGGTTTTGACTTTTGAATGCAAATTAGGTACTTGCCGGGAACAGGTAAGGACTGAATTTAGCTCCGTTTGGATGACAATTTCTGCGTAAATGACATGATCATATCTGCAGGTTCGCTACAGAGCTAGTGCTAAAGTTTTTAGGAAATACACTAGCAAACAGCATGACTGACACAAATAAAAAATGAGTTTATACAGTGTCTTCTATCCTTGATTCTGATTATAAAGTTTGGTAGCATACAACCATACATAAAACAATTCGTAATTCAAATTTGTATTTGCATTTGCATATATTCAAGCTAGTTGTTTTGTATTTAATGGGTGTGGATATGATTTGTCAAATCAGAATACGATCCAAATAGAGATATATAATTCTCATCCAGAAAGAAATCTTGCCAGATTCAATAATCAGATTAGAATAAAACTATCTCTGTTTTCACCTCTATACAGCTTGGCAGGCCAGGAACATCCAGACCAACAAACTAAGCTACAGTAAGAGGGCAAAGAAGGTGCACCGGATGAATCAAAATTGAATGAATTTATGCTAGTGTAACCAGCTGTTGTAATAGTACAACGTCGCTGCAAACAGACCAAAATAGTATTCAGCCCAGAGCAGCTGAACAAGGTAGATGTACTTTTAGCTCATACATTTTGCATCAACATAAACACAGATTTGAGTAATCAGTACATGTTTGTTTACATTCTGCAGCATTGAGGAGCTACCAAATACGACAATGGCAAAATTTGAAGACTAACCAGTATTGAAAATGTATGGATAACTCACTTGCATTCTAGGCCTGCTTCCGCTGCTCGCCGGGGCTTGCTTTTCCTCCGGTTTCCGTTCTGCCTGAATCCATTAGTTCTAGTTGATTCATCACTGCTTGATCTAATATTAGAATTGTTCTCTTCTAGGACAAGATTGGAGCTCTCTTTCAGCTGCCTGCGTCTCTTGTTATCAGCAGCTGTAGTGTTGTTCTTTTCTAGCCTTGATGCCTTCAACTTCGCATCGTCACCTTCTTTGTCATCGCCATCGACATTATCTACAAAGTTTTCAACATCCGCTTGATCGATCTTATCGGCGAACCGCTTTGGGGCCTTCCTCCTCTTTCTTGCAGGTGTAACTTCTTCACTACCGCTAACTTTGTCTTCATGGCTCCTGACAATGGTTAGCTTCTTTCCTCTACCTCTTCCTCTGCCCATTGATTCAACTCAGGCAGCGTAGCAAGATTGGTCTAGGCAATCACTGGAACTGCGCTTCTACTTATCAGATTGCTTGTTGGAAGTGCTGTATTTCACATATATACTTTCTGCAGCTAAAATCCAGCCAAAAGATGTGCTAGAAATCTGCAGTAGTAGTATTAAGAACATGCTGTTACATCTAATTAATTCAGGATCGAATATCTTATTGAGTTCTTGGAGTTTGGAGATAAGAATGAACTACAAGGTCTATTGAGATCCATGGCAATCAAGAAGTTATAAATTCAGATCAAGCAACATAAATATCCAGATTAAATCTATATAGTACTACGCAACTAATCAAGATAAACCAAGATAGAAGAAGAACATCTCCTTTTGCAAAAATAAATTCTGAAATAAAACAAGAAACAGAAACAAGGGCTGATTCAACTCCTAAACCGTTTCTTAGATTATTAGTCGATGGATGAAAAAAGAAGAAGCTGACCTTCCAAAAAGCTGGCGTCTACTCCAAGCAGAAGCATCATGCATCCCATTTCTCCAAATCTGGTGGCTAAAGATGGGATTTTGCTGGTGCTAGAGGAAAAGAAATGCTCGGTATCTAATGGATCTGTGGTAATCTTTGGTTTGCGGTGCCAGAAGTACCGCGGATCGGGAGGTTACAGCAAAGATTGAGATGTGGTGTGTGGGAAGCTGGAGGAAGTCTATCAACGAACAGCTGGTGCTCTGGAGTTCAGATGGTTGAGCTCCAATAGCTGCTGGGAGAGAGTCACAGCAGCAGCAGCCAGTAGCCCAGTAGCATCCACCGGGTTAGTGAGAAAGATAGAGATTTGGTTCCTTTCCTGCAGAGTCATAAATGCTGTTTGCTTATTTGTTTGGCAGTGCTACCAGTCTAACGTCTGACGTGAGCTTTTTCATCAGACGGTCCGCTTAATATTTTTTAATAATATGTCTAACAAAATATCACACCTAACATTTTCTCTATAGATATTTTCACTGTCATCACGTGTTTATGTTGCACATGATAATTACAGATGTTACACATAAGTGAAAAAATATTGCGTTGATCTGGATCGACGTTCTTATTGATATCGTGTGTTTTTTATTATACGCGGTGATTAAAAATCTTACGCACATGAAAAAAATATTACAAGTATCCAAAAAAAATATTAAATTGGACGTCTGATCAATAGTTATTCCGTTATTTGTTTTATTTACAGTCCACGGAGACTTGAGTGATGTCACTTTTCTAGTTCAGATATGATTTTATTTTATAAATTTAATATTTTTATGAATGTAATTAAAAATAGCTTAATCTTTAACTGTCGAAGGACGGAAAAAATGATGATTTGATATGAGACTGAAAAAAAAAAGATGACTTCACCGTTGAAAAGTGCGCGAGGGAGGGTTCTTGGCTTCTTGCCAATTTCTAGATTAAAAATAAAGCAGGAAGGATCCTAGGGAAGCGTTTTACTTTTACCATGATGGTATTTTTGTTCCAAGCTGCTGGATGTCTAACAACAATGGCACTAGTTACCCTAAATCATCTCAGTAGCTGACATCCAAGATTCTAAGGTCATGTTGCTTAGTGGAGAGATCCCACAGTTCTCTTAATTGGATCCAGGTGAACCATGCTCTGTAACTATTTGGTTTCAGTGAGCAACCGTTTGTTCATGTGAGAGAGATCCAGTAGCTCTGTTCAGGCTTCATTCATTTCAACAGCTCAACACAGTAGTAGTATTAGTTTCAGCTTTTAACTTTTATTCATTTCAACTGTACCTCCTGGTGTATGTCATACTAGCTAGGCTTGAAAACGGTTCGGATAGTTTCCGATCGATCCGGATAATTTTCGGATACGGATAGTTTCGGATCGGATATTTTTCGGATAGTTTCAGATCGGATACGGATTCAGATATTTTTTATCGGATACGGATACGGATTCGGTATCACACTATCCGACGGATACGGATACAGATACGGATTATCCGATAAACAGTAGACTCGGATATCCGGAAGAGCACCGCCACTCGCCATCACCATGGCACGGGCTTTTATTCATTGCCTCGCTTTTTTTTCAACTCGACTCACGCAGGTCAGGTCAAGCCACTTCACTGCCTCGTCAAGATCGACCTACCCTCACTAGTCCGACTATACCGCAGAGGAATGCTCACCTAAGACCGGCGAATAAAGACCTTGGACCATGCATGCTTGCAGAGTAGGATGCCTCCACGCCACGGCTCCACCATTGAAGTATCTTATTCTGCATATAAAATCGTATCAAATGTAGCATTCCATGTTCTAATATCACCTTGTCACGCAATGCCTCAAGTTGTTACAGATTTATAGTATCGCACTTCGCTGAACTTTATTTATGAACACCTTTTGTTGATTGATGTTTGATTGGATATAGAGCATATGTGGTTTATATCGCTTGCTTGCTACTAAACACAAGTCGATTAAGTTTGTCACGCTTTTTTTGTTGAAAGGTCCTTGGTTCTCGTGAGGTTTTAAGGAAAAACAAATAGGTAATGAAAGGTTGTAAGCTTTGATTGTTGATTTCTTATGTATAATTTAAGGGTTATCGTTTCGATAAATATCCGTGACCGTGATCCGATTCGATCAGATTTGATCTCAGATCAGATTCGATATTATCCGTGATCCGACTATCCATATCCGATCCTAATCCAAAATAAATATGAAAACAAATATGGTATGCCCATTATCCGTCCAGATCCGATCCTCACCCATTACTAGCCTCAGACTCTTGTTCTATTTTGCACAAATCGCAGTCATGTTGTGTATCTATACTCATTGAGCCATCACAAGGGTCATAAATAGTTATTGTTTTGATAGCGATGCGCTCTTAAAAACATAATATTGACCAAGAATTTTATTTAATATATTTATAAAACTTAATAAAATTATAATATTATGAAAGTACTTTTTGAAACAAACCTACACATATAATTTTATTGTATCTATTTTAATTATTTAAAAATATTGATAGTCAAAGTTTCAAAAAAACTTTACTTTATCTATGTTTAAAATGATGTGACAGGAGGGAGTAGCAGTGTAAGCAGTATCCGAGGAGTCATCATTATTAAGGGTCTGCTTGTTTTAGCTTTTGATTTTGGATTCTGGCCCTAAAAGTAATAAAAACAAACAACCTAATTCTAGAATCTGATTTCACAATTCAAACCCCACCCATATACACTAGAATTTACAATCCACTTCATATGTGCTTTTGGATTTCAGTTTTTGGAGAATCAGCTTCTCTACAACTACAATCTAGAATCAGTTTTTAGAGAATCCAAAGCTGAAACAAACAGGCCCTAAGTCTCTATAGTAAAAGGGCATTGCTATTTACCAAACAGTAGTTAGACAGAGCTAGGCTCACCACAGCTGCTATGGCAACTGGCAATTGGCTGTATTAAATTATTCTCAATCCTGGCACCTGCACAAAGTTACACTATGATTTTCCTCCTTTACTCGATTCAGGTTCAAAATTTCATCAAAAATTGGAAAAATTTACCAAATTTTAGATTTCGCCACTAAGAAATTTAAATTACCGGCCAAATTAAAAATTTTGAAAAAAAATTTAAATTACTACACTAAATTTTTGGCAAAAATTTCACCAAATCGATCAAATTTCGGATTTGAAACTGGATTTTGATGATTTATGGCTAGATTTGACCATATTTAGTCCAATAATCCTTAATAAAGTTATCTTCTATGAATTTTTGTTGAAAAACTGAATTTTGGAGACATTTTAAAATTTTAGAGAAATACTATCATATTTTTATAAAATTGTATAAGCTTGATAATGATCTAAAAATTTTATGGTACTATATTTAGTAGTGTAGGATCATAAAAAATTTAAATAATTTAATTTCATTTGTTATCTTTAAAAAATCAAAAAAGCAATACGTAATAAACATAATTGGGACAATAATTTTGTTAGATTTTTATAAATTTTCTTAAGTGTGATCATGATCTAAAATTTTTATGAGAGATTAAGAATTGCCTCAATTCCATTATACAAAATTTTCAAAAAAATCAAATTTTTTGTTTGATCAATCAAATCTATGCCAGCAATGAACTTCATTTGTTATATTATATTTCAAAAATCAAAAAGAGAAAGAACATAAATGCTATTATTCCTTGTAAGAATTTTATAAATTCACTAGAGTGTGATCATGATTCAAAATTTTTATGAGATCTTAAACATTTCCTTATCACCCTTTAAAAAATTTTCAAAAATTTTAAACCTTTTTTATTGCTAAAGCAAATCTATGTATTGATCATTAGGCTTTTATTAGGATATAGCACTGTCAGAATTTTTAAAAAATTTTTAAGCATGATCATCATCTAAAAATTTTATAAAAATATTAATATTACATTAGTACCACTAACAAAAATATTCAAAATTTTCTAACTAGTTTTGGACCACTTTTTATTTTGTTCAATTTTGCCGGTAAGCCTTTTAACAGGGCAGTAGCGTTGTTTGAATTTTTAAAAATTCATGAAGCTTGATCATTATCTGAAAATTTTATGAGAATATTAGTGATGCATCATAACCATGCACAAAAAATTTCAAAAGTTTCTAACGTAGTTTGAACCATTTTTTATTCAGTTCAAATTTGTCGGTCAGCATTTTATCAGAATAATAGCAATGTTTGAATTTTTAAAAATTCCTCAGACGTAATAATCATCTGAAATTTTTATGGGAAATCAATGATATGTCAGGAACCTCCATAAAAAATATCAAAATTTTTTGACATCGTTTGACCATTTTTTGTTCGTTAAAATTTGCTTAAATTTCGCAATTTTGCCCAAAATTTCGAAAATTTCGTCCAACAAAAATTCCAGAATTGAATTTTTCTTTTTAAATTTCGTCTAGATTTTGTCCGAAATAATAAGATTTCACCAAAATTTCGGATTTCGGTGGGGAGCGAGATATAAACGTAAACGTAATTTAGAACCCTGCTCTGAATTCACCTTCGTTTACAATTTCTGACTTTGGTATGGATTTAGATCAAGGTGACTTCATCCAGATCAAGTACCCAACTAGGATCTGTACTTGTGGCTAGTGCAATGGCACTACGGTATCTCTATACTGTACATCTTGATATGCTTTTTGAAGCATCACAAAAGTACTTGTTGCCCTTGATGTCGGGTCCTTAGTGTCCTTCAATTCTAACCACTAACTTGTTAATTGGGCATTCTTGTTTTTGACAACTGTTAGTTGAACAAACCAAATTAATGAACTGTTGTGCATTCAACACTGATATAGTACAATAAAAGATATGATTGTCACGCGATTTACCAACATTTCTCCTGCTAGATCTGCAGAGTTTATTTTCCATATATGCTTCGGAGAAAATGGTATTTGGCCTCAGAAGTTGGACATCATGTTTTGTCATCCTCTGAAGTTGGACATCATGTTTTGTCATAGGGCATCGAATAAGCATACTGTCCTGCACCAGGATGCATTAGATGAGCAAGAAAAGCCTGCTGTTTCATTACTACCTCTGCATCAGCAAGTACTTTTCATCAGTATCGTATCGCATCAGCTGGGTACAATTTACACAATGTCTGGGATGCAGATTTTGCAAACACGGTGAGGCAAATTAGGACCACAACCTTGATGGCACTGCAGATTCACACCATTTGCAGGCACAAAGGCTTGGAATGCTCCAGGTACAGACCAAAATACCAAATTACAGGAGAATAACATCTATGCAAGCCACGCTAGCCACCTCGTAATCCAACTCAACTCCAACGTGTTTCCGTTTAGAATCTAATCCAAACAGAGTTAATTCCCATTGGGAGGTTGAACAAGTTGCAAGCCGCAGCCTTTTGTCCGCCACTAATTGTTTATATCAGTGGACTGATACTTTGGCTTAAGAACAGAAGGAAGGGTAGTAGTAACACTGCATGCTTCCCCATCTCCGGTTTGCTCATCATACAGGTTTTCCTAGCTTATGAAATCCCTTAAAACAAAATCTGTTGAGCTGAATGACTGTGATACGAGCAGGGGCCGGCCGGAGGCCAGATCGCAAGCTACTCAACGATGAACTCGTCGTGGCAGCATGCGCCTGTGGTTTGGCCGTTATCGGAGCCACCGCCTCATATCAACCTTTGCGGCATAGAAACATGCCATTTTCATTCCTCTGTTCTCCTCTTATACCCTGACATACTCACGCCAGATCTTAACCACCGCTAACAAGCCTCCTAAACTCACGCACTCACGCCAACCCTTCACAACTACCAAATCACGCCTTCTTAACCACCTGCATGGCTTTGATCTGCATGGTTCTCCAGGCCGCGCGTACCAGGCTGTGGCGTTGTCGCCTTTGGCGCCCGCGGCTTGCTTCCGCCCACAACCGTCCTCCGCAGTTGTCGGCGAGTATAGACCCGATCAAACACCCTGCACAACACGCTTGTCCTCAAGCTTGCAGTCTGGAAACGAACGCCGGAACATGAGAGTGTCCATCCAAGTTGCTTCCTCTGGCGGTTTCCCTATCCACTGAATCAAGAGCTGACACTTCCCGTTGAGAAAACACTAAGCCAGGATGAGATGAGGGACTGGCTGAGCATCATTCGCCGCTGAAATAGTCACATCCTCCGGGAGGTCCGTAGGAAGCGCAGGCGGCTCACCTCGATATGCCTTAAGCAAGGACACATGGAACACATTGTGGAGACGAGCTGTCTCTGTGGTTGCAGGTGTTTAGCGGCAGGGCCAATGCGCCACCACCTGAAATGGACCGAGAATCTGGGCGCCAACTTGAGTGGTGGGCGGCGCGAGCTGAAATTTGTCAATGTTTTTGAAGCTTGAGCCAAACCCACGACCCCACTACTTAATTCTACCTCTCGGTGATGCTGATCATACTGTTTCATGCGGTTCTGCGCCAGAGGAGATGACTCTTGGCCCGGGATGAAGGGCATCCCAGTCCACCTGGTGCAATCCACCGCATCAATGGTAGTCACGTGCCAGCTGGTACGGTGTTAACAGCGGAGGAGCTCAACCATAGACAAGCTCAAATGGTGTCATTCGCAGAGCGGCATGAAAGGAAGTGTTGCAACAAAATTCCGCCCACGGCACCCATTGCACCCATGTAGCCGGGTTAGCCCCTGAAAGGCAGCGGATGTACATCTCAATGGTGTGATTGACCACTTCTATCTGTCCGTCAATTTGCGGATCATATGCCTGGACATGAGCAAGGCTGTCCCACTCCTCTTAAATAGATCCTGCCAGAAGGCACTGAGAAACACAGGGTCGTGGTCCGAAATAATGGACTTAGGAAGACCATGCAAACAAACTACCAAATCAAAGGAGAGCTTGGCCACTATTGGAGCAGTAGCTAGCCTGGACATTGGAATAAAATGAGCATACTTCGACAAGCAATCAACCACGACCAACAAGGCAGTCTTCCCTTGGGATTTCGGCAGATCGGTGATGAAGTCCATGGAGAGGTCACCAAAATTTGCCGAGGAACAGCAGAGGTTGCAAAAGTCCTGGCTGGCGACATAAAGCAGGCTGACCTTGTTTTGTTGGCACACCTTCCAAAGGGCTCACATATTGTTCCACGGACTCAAGCCGCTTCTCACAAAAATATTCTACCAGAGCGCGTATGAGTTTTCTGCACACCTTCGTGAGTGAGGTCATGGATGAGAAGCAATTATCTTTTCCACCAATGGTGATGCTACTGCACCACCAGACGGTCGCAGGTATATACCATTCGTCATGGACCGCCCAGTGATGTGCGCCGGTGCCGATCGGTGGACGCCAACCCGCCCATTGAAGATGAAGCTATGGTTGCCCCCTGTGACTCGACGCCTCCTCGACTCCTTGCCATTTGCTGGCCAAACACAGAATGTCCGGTCTTGCCAAAGCACATCATGCCACTGGGTCCGATCACCTCCTGGGCCAGACATGGCGTGCATCGTGCACCTCATCGAGTGTACTTGGGACAACAGATCGGCCACCACATTGTGGCGCCGTGGTTTGTACTCCACCTAAAAATCAAATCCTATGAGCTTGCCGAGCCAATGTTGTTGAGGGTGTGATGAGAGCTCGCGCCAAGAGAAACTTGAGGCTTTCGTAATCCATACGCATGACAAAGGGGTGACCCTAAAAGTAAGGTCGCCAATGCCGACAGCCCAATGAGCTCTCGTCAGAGGTGGCTAACTTCTGGTGGCAGTCCGCCAATTTGCAACTGAAGTATGCAAGAGGGTGGCCCTCTGCTGGAGAACCGCCCCAATGCCGGTGCCCGACGCGTCACACTCCACCACAAAGGGTATGGAGAAGTCAGGCATCTGTAACACCGGCGTCGAGGAGCAGATAATAATATTCGTTCAAAAAGAATTAAGATCGGATTATAATTTTGAACACAACACCCAATGTAAACATACAACATGACAAGATACACATCATGAAGGCACTATTCAAATAGCATGTTTTGTTCATCACTACAATCTTTGCACACTTCCACACAATTACAGTTAATGCTATTTGGGCAAAGATTTGATAAAATTAACAATTAGATCTACCATCAGGGCATCAAAAGCAGGACCTTCCACTTGGAAGTGGCCTGCTCCTTCAATTAAGTGAGTATCAATCCGTCCAGCTGCAGACTTGAGCTCGTTTTGCAGCTGCTTCACGCTTGTAAAGCCATCTTTCGTCCCCATGATGAATAACTTTGGTTTCTCAGACTTGAGAATAGCATCATGATGCCTGCCAAATAGGATTGAGGCCATTAGACCAAACGGGTATCCGATGCTAACATAACCAACCACCTGGTCAACCTTATCGACTGCAGATCCGGGAATCGGTGTCGGTGCCCTTGTATCAGGAAATTAGAGTTAGATACATGACCAAACATGATTCAATAGCTGCAGGAATGACTAAAGAAAACTTCAGTGCAGAATGATTTCATCATCTTGATGTTGTTTTGTGCGACAACACAAGTACTTTTAACTTTCTTCAGTTGCAATTGCTGTCCACAGTTTCGACACAAGTAGTAAATCTTAAGACCCCTAAATGTCAATAATGTTGGTAGTTCAGGAAGCAGTACAGGGTTGAGGTCAGTTAGAGTAGGTTTGAATAGCAAGACGTGAAGCACACCTCATTACTCACAAGTCACAACTAATAACTAATCTTCAGGCCAGATAAGAATGGCCACAAATAGGTAATCACATCTGAGGCAACAAGTGCACATAGATTGATAAAATATACAGTAACGATTTGCTGAAAAATAGTGGTAATAACCTAACAAGGAAGATCGCTTCGGAGAAGGCTGGGTACCCTAACAGAAGGAAAATTCGCCATTGGAACCTCTTATGGGTTCCTTAGCACCTATTCAGAAGCCCCAAGCACAAATCAATGAGTAATACCCAGCGCTAGTTCGATTTTTGGACTTGAGAATAACCGAAATGATAAGAACATGGTATATTTGAAGCCAAATTCCCTGAGCCAAAAGTTTGATCTTTAAATTCCGATGCAACAAACCATACACCACCTATTCCTATTTGCTTGCAGGTCCAGATGAGTGGTTAATTGTCAATTGCACATTCCATTTGATCAAATACAGTTCAGAAAAGTCAATTGTTAGCTCGATTTGATTACCACAGCGCTCTTACGTGTGCAGTTTCACTAAATCTCGCATCGAGGCAACCTGAACATGTATGGAGAGCGAGAAAGAGACAGAGGAGTCGCCTTGGAGTAGAAATCGGCGTAATTAACCCACTCGCGGAGGACCCGACGAGCAGGACGGCGCGCGGCTTGAGGTTTTCGGCTACCCAGCGGCAGACGGCGACGACATCCCCGACCTCCGAGGAGCCGGTGTAGGGATGCACCAGCATGCCGCCCAGGATGCTGTAGGGGTGCACCAGCACCACGGCCACGTCCTCCGCCGCCGGCTTGAACAGCCGCACGCTCAGCTTGGCCCCGTCCCCCGTCTCCACCGTCGTCCACTCCATCCCGGTCAGCCCACACTGGCAGTCTGTCTCGCCGCTGCTTCTTCCTAGCTGGAAAAAAAAAGCTCGTTAGAGTTTAATCAAAATTTCTTTAATTAGAGTAGTTGATAAGTTTAAAATTAAAATGAGATAATTTCGAATGAAAAAAAGTTAATGAGGCTCGACTCGATAATAGCTTGTTAACTTGAATTTGATGTAACCATTTAAGTGATATATAAAATAATTTTACATCAATATATGTTAATATATGTTAATTTTAAAAGAAATTTGATAATAACTCGTTAAGCTCGATATCCAACCCTATTTCTTCCCTATCTCGATTTGATATGCCGAGCCTGTTTAGTGATAATTAATTTACCTCACAAAATCTTACTAAAATTTGATATTGTCAAAATTTAGTCATCAAATATCTAACCTATTAAAGCCGAAGGATTTCCGGCTCAACCGGTCTAGCCACGTGTCACCTTGCGATTTTGCGAAAAAGTCCTCCGCTTTCTTCAAATTACGGATAGGTCCTTCGCGATTTTCGTGAGACAAATTTTTTTCTTCGCTTAGGTCCTCGGCGCAGATTTTAAGAAAAAGCCTCCCGTTAGTTTCAAATCGCGAACAAGCCCTTTTCTAATTTTTCAGATAGCTAACATGTCCAAAAAATAACAAATAGGTCCCTACTTTACGCTCAGATCCTTTCTCCGCTTTTTCCCGGAAAATGTTTTGCACAACCAAAAACCGAAAAATGTTTCCACCACCAAAAAATCGAAAAAATATTTTTCGCTTCAAAAACCGAAAAATATTTTCGCCACCAAAAACATGTGTTCGTCAAGGTTTATAGCAACTTAGAGATTTGCCAACAGGTCATAACCGCGATTTTTTTTAAACATGTATTATTACTCGGTGAACACGTAGAGTATTAGGCTCGACAAAAGAAGGCTGTCGCCTCTAATAATTTTTTGCCCTTTTTCCTCTAGACTATTTTTCACCGTGGGTGGTTTTATGAATATGTACTATTACTCTATGGGACGCCAGTAGAGTGTTAGGCTCGACAAAAGAATATTGTCATCTCTAATAATTTTTCCTTTTTCCTCATGTTCAGACGGGTCATTCATCTTTATTTTTCGCTTAAAAAAACCGTATTTTTTTATTCATGGTTGTGTTCTCCGTTTTTCCGGAAAAAGTTTTCGTCACCGTGAGATATGTGTACAATTTCTATCTCTAGACTCTTTCCTCAACTCGATTTTCCATCTTGATCTCGATATTTTTAAAACATATATTATTACTTCGACGCCAGAAAGTATTAGGCTTGACAAAAGAAGATTGTTATCTCTAATAATTTTTCAGCCCTTTTTCCTCTAGACTATTTTTCACTTGGGTGGGTGGTTTTGTAACATGTATTATTACTCCAGAACGATAGAGTATTCAACTCGACAAAGAAGGCTATCATCTCTAATAATTTTTGTACTTTTTCCTCTAGACTATTTTTTGACATCGCTTTTCCTTAAAAAATGTAATAAAGGGATTACAGCTTTTCTCCATAGGTATCAAGCGATCAAAATTTCACGTGACGCAAAGAAACAATTGCATATATGTGCACAGAAGCTTGGTCATTATCTAGTTAGCTATTAAGAGAATAAACTAAAGAAGCAAGAGAGAAAAATATTACCAAAATTTAATAACAACCAAATACTTATCAAATTTGGTCAAATATGCCCAAATCCTTAACTCCTACCGGTTTCCGCTTGGTTATAGAGTAGGTCGGCCCCAAACCTCCACCTCACCGGTGTCCATAGAATTAATTACGCCGCCAACTAAGCAAAAATCGATGTGGCATAGGAATTAAGGGAGAGAAGAAAAACAAAGAAACCGTGTCTCATGCAAAAACTGGTTTGCAAGGGCACCAAGACGCAAGAAACGAGCAAAATCGGGGTTGACGCTTTCGCTACGCTCAAGGTGTGTTTGTGGTGCATGCATTGGTTTATTGTTCTCTTCTAGACACTACTTATAGAAACCATGGGTTGAGAAACTATGACGGCTTATTGTTTCTCTCTCTGTACACTCGCCATTACCATGGGTTGGGACTGCCGGTAGTAAATGATGCATGGCCGTGAGCCCCTGACAAGTCGGCCTTTTTCAATTCAAATAGCCCAATCAATTCAATCGGTTGGTTTTGGTTCGTCCCTCATGGGCCTTATTGATGGACGGTTAGGTTCGTCTCGGCCCAGAAGACTCAAATCGGCTGATTCTTTCGCACGACCATACGTTATATGGGCCATTTTTTTAAAGACGGGACAGTTTCTTGTCGAGAATCGTTTGCTGCTAAGTCATATCTGGTTGTTAACAGTATTTTCATCATACAAGTTTATAATGTGTATTTTTTAAATAGAAAAACTACTCTCTGGTATACTATAGATAGTCAATACAATTGCATAGAAAATAATTGTTGATTTTAATTTTAGTCTCATGAATGCACGATCC
Organism: Guadua angustifolia; assembly: GCA_036346375.1. NCBI lineage: Eukaryota > Viridiplantae > Streptophyta > Magnoliopsida > Poales > Poaceae > Guadua > Guadua angustifolia. Next base: position 9,880,924 of record CM070502.1, read on the forward strand.
ACACGATTCAACACCCTGAATTCACAATGCCTGTATGTGACCTTGTCTATTCGACTCCCCAACTCATACGAACGAATTAGGCCACGCCTCTCTCTAACTCAATCAATCAGCAGAGTGCCTTCATGAATGTATCTAAGCCTACCTCGCAACGACAACGGAGAGCTACAGCAAGCAGGCGAATGCTACGAGACAGCTGCGGGCTTGTATGGTGGCGGCAGACAGCAAGAGGTTGTAGGTTCGCATAACGAACAATGGACTTCGAGTGGCTCCGTGCGAGTGCATCGGATTCGGATGTCTTGCTCATCGCCAGCTACGGATGCATTAGATCTCAAGACCCTCGTCTGATGAAAATATCGGATTTTTTTTTTGCTTTTTTGCGTAGTTTTTTCTTATGAAACTTTTTCATAACTTTTAGTTGAAACTTTTGAGTTGAAACTTACATAACTTATTGCAAACTTATCGACCAAAACTTAGTGAAACTTGAGGTTCATAACCTAAAACTCGTTAAATTTTTTGCTTGAAATCTTATAGACTCCTAAAGTGTAAAACCCACTGAAACATAAAACTTTTGAACACTCTATCATAAACTGTATAAAACTTGTTGTTATACCGCAGTAATGATATAACATTGTATAGTTGCACTCTAAAATGATCTTTTCTCAGAAATATAAAATGTATTTTTGTTTGCATAAATTAGTAAAATGTTTTCTTTATACCCCTAACATTAAGATTTACATGATATTCTATGTACTATTGTATTAAATATAACATTTAGAGATAATAAATAAAGATAATCTTTGTTTTAAATATTTTTATCCGTCCAGACGTTCTTGAAAAGAAGCCACAGCGTTTTGCAGCCCCGTTCTTGAAAAGAAGCTTGTCATTGATCTGCGGACCCTATTTCTGGGCATATAGGATCATGTCGTGGCGAGGCTATATACACGCAATGTCGAGATCCCAGATTCCCAGGCATTCACAGTCCAGCAAAAGTGCCCAACAGTTCACCGTGCAGTGGCAGTCAGGGGTGCACGGCTAGAAATGGGGTGTCAGTCACTATAACAGCTGCACTCTTTGTCGCTCACAGCTGTGATGCTACACAGCTACTGGTGCTTAATGATTTCCCTCAGGCCTCGTCGGGAGGTCCTGGTCGGGACTCGGGATTCTATGCGCCGGAATTTTATGTTAAAATTTCGGGTTATTCAAGTTGATTTCGGTTAAAAATAAAACTCCTAAATAAGGATATAAGGACATCTCCAATGGTGCCACTTCAGCTAGTTATAATGATATCATCTCAGTATTTTGCTTAGGTGGAAGAGAGAAAATGAGGAGAGAGATATAGACCGGCTACTAATGTATAGTCAGGCTATAACTGATTTCAAGGCATTTATTATCTATTACATGTGGGCCACTATTAATTTTATAGACAATGCTATAACTAATCTATTGGAGAGGTTGTCTATATGCTATCTATAGATGACATGGATATTTCTTATAGCTAGTACCATTGGAGATGCCCTAAGAGTATGTATAATGATCTATATCAGCAGTCTCTAAGCTATGCCATGTAAGATAAAAAATGATGTGGATGAGAGAGAGTGTATCTAGAGAGTTGAGCCGTCTCTTAATCTAGAGTCGACTTTAGCACGAGAACCAAGACAGGTGGTGTCTGGGAAGAAGCTGTCTACTCATAGATAAGCTGTCTGTCTACTCATAGATGAGCTGTCTATACTATTGCATGGGTTGTTTTTAATGCTGTCTATAAATGACATGTTAGCTTGTTATAGACATCAGTTATCTATACCATTGTATATGCTCTAAGAGAAACTGTATTGCTTATCATTAACTTACAAACTACTACATCTCGAAAAACAACTTATCAGTTACCATACGTGAGCTCAGTGGCACAGCCAAGATTTAAGTCTATACTCGGTGAGTTAGGCCACTATGTTATACCTGTGTTTGGTTCTTCGTAAAATATATAGTGCGCCGATATATTTTTATCCATGCACACTCTCCCGTCATTAATACAAAGTTTTAAAATGTCACTATAAAGAACTCAAGAATTAACATCGCCAAAAGCCACGTTAATTAGCGATTTGTCGACGTTAATCCGACGCATTAGCGATTTGCCGACGTTAATCGTAATTAACGCCGCAAATCGCTAATTAACGCCGCTTTTGGCCCACGATAGTTAATCGACGTTAATTAGATAATTAACATCGGTCGCCGACGCTAATTAGCAATTAATGTCGACTTAATTAGGCCGACGATAATCATCGCCGGACCCCCATAATTAACGCCGCCCCGGCTGGTCGATGATAATTACTAATTAACGCCGGCTTGGGCCCGCCGACGTTAATTAGTTCACCGATAATTAACGCCGGCTTAGATTTGGCCGACGAAATTAGTGATTTTGCCGAGTTTTGTTTGACGTAAAATACGATTTCAGTGGTTACTAATTAACATCGGCTATGTCCTCGCCGACGCATTAACGCTTAATTAACATCGCTCACCAACAAAGCCGACGCATTAGAGGTAATTAACATCGCCACGCTCGCCGACGCAATTAGCGCTAATTAACATCTACCGACTACCGCCCACGTTAATTAGCGCTTAATTAACATCGGCCGAGCCTCATACGACGCTAATTAGTAATACTAGGACGACTTTTTCCCTATTTTCATGTTTCGCCACACAATTCAATATATAATATAATCAACATTGACAAGAATTCACACATCAACACATATAATTCATGAATATAAACAATCCAACACGTATATGCATATAATCAAGTTATCGATCCATCATAATGTCCAAATTGTCATTACATCCAAAAAGACCAAAGTGACATAGCTACAAACACATCCAAAGTTCAACTCGAATCATACACATCCATCCAAAGTGACACAACTATCAAACACCTACAATCGCCGCCGCCATCCGTTGATTGGAGTTCGCCGCTTGATCCCGGCAAAGAGCGCTGCTGACAAAGTCATTGCACCGCTTGCCCTACACAAGAAAATGCAAGATTAGACAATAATATAAGAATGAATGTACCATAAGAAAGCAAGTAAGAAACGAACCACGGATTCGCAGTGCCGCAAGTGTTGCAAAGTGAGTATCAGAAGACGAGGACCCATGTGCCGTTGGTCCCTACATAAGGCAACAATTATAGCTAGATTGATCAAATTTTACTAGATTTACAAGTTTTGACAAAGTGAAGCTAGAAATGTTATAAGTGTAGCTATATTGAGTAAATTTAACTACGCTACAAAGTTTAACTAGAACGGACCAAATTTAGCAAAATGAACTAAATATCGTTAAATTCATCAAACTTAACTCTAGAGATACTTAGTCTTGCTAGATTCGCTATGTCTCGCTAGAAATGACTAAGTTTAGCTAGATTGACTAAATGTAGCTAGTTTGAACAAGATTAGGTACAACAAACTAATATTATCTAAATTGACTAAGTTCAACTCGATTCACACAGCTTTAGCAAGAATACCTAAGTCTGCAGGAGGTGCCGGAGGATACATCCCCATTGTGGCGGTGGTGGCGGCACCGAACGTTGGAAAGACAATGTTTTGCCCCATCGCTCGAACATTGCCTACAAATACAATGTATAAGTATTTTGAATTAATATATTCTCTAAATGCAATAGATTGAAGACTCTGATTTACTTGAATCGCCGATTGTCAAGCAGTTCGGTATGAAGCGAGTACTCTTGTCGCGCCTTGCATACTCATCACGCTGGCGCAGCCTCACGCAGCCTAGTAACCTCCAACTCGCTGCTCCGAGGAGCGACGCTACCAACCCCGAGCTCAGGGACGAAGAAGATCCTCTCACCAGACCACCGACGAGTCGATCACTCCAAAGGAACATGGAGTACCTTCAAAATGCGTGACCACAAAGGCTTGAGCACTTGAAATTATGACTTCATGAATTTTAGAAGGTATGACATTTCACCGCCCATGGGCCTTTGCCGCCCACTAGCATGCACAGCCACCGCTGCTGTTCCTTCCTCCAATCATAGTCTTCACCATGGCGCTTGACCATTTCTCGCCATATTTCTCCTACATAACCAAATCGCATAATTGAAATGGGAACCGCAAATCAAACAACTTAATTTGAATTGATGAAAATTAGACCACTAACCACCGATCAAGAGTCAGTTCTGACCGCACAACCGCCAGCCGTGGTTTCGTCTCGACCTTTATGACCTTCCACGACACTTCAATATCACTTACCAACACCGTCCGAGCCTCCTCAGAGACATAAGTTAGGTGCATACATACACTTGGTAACATGTATTTTGCAAAAGATTGCTACGGCTGGACTTACCATGCGCTTAGCTTTACGATATGTCCATCGGCGCCATACACGTGCTTTTGATTCCCCGCCTCTAGCCTCGGTTCTTTCTTGACTTGGCGATGAACTCGTGAAGCCCAACGCCGCAAAGAGCCCGGTAAGCTCGGACGGTCCCCAACCATGGAATCATGACTGCACAAATATATTAATACATTAAAACAACATTACCAAGAAACGTTAAACTCAAATAGCTCCAATATTTGTTGTTTTACCCGCATGTACTGCTCTCGGCCAAGTAACTTTCGAAGACCCGCGAGTCCCGTTAATTCGCTGCCCTTGAACAGACCTCAAGTAAAGATTTGTTGCTTGAATCCGAGCATTAGACAATGCATCTTTGGTCACCCGACGGCATTTACATGGAAAACTCTACGAGCATGCTCGATGTTTGCACCGTCACCAAACGGTAACGCTTCGCAATTGTTCATCACAAAGAATAGTTAGAATAGTAAAGAATCGACAGCTTGGACCAATACCAATCGCACAGAGAATCTTACCCAAAAGTCACTCCAAACAAACCTCGAGCATTCAAGTGCTCGGCATTAGGAGCAAGTGTAATGATCCCAACTAGTAGCAACAAATTGCTCGCCATTGGTCACAGGACTAACCCGGTAGTGCAAACGGCAGAGGTTACCTAGCACGAGTTAACTCCGCCTATGGTGCCCTCTCGCCAAACCCCGAGTCATCCCATGAACTGCAAGACATATAAATGATATAGTTCCTCGGAAAGAAATGAAATAAGACATGGTTTAGAAAATACAAACCTATCGCCAACAGGTGTGATCACAACCTTGTCCTCCTCCCGTCTGGGCGCTGGAGGGGGGCGACAGTATGGCTCCTCCTAAACCTCAAAGGGCTCCTAGAGAACCCTGGTCAGATCCCCACCCATTGGGTCCTCATCCCTTGGCCCACATCGCCTCCGATCCTCATCGATCCCAAATACAACAACAATAATAATGAATGAATAAAGAAGATAATAATCAAATAAATTATGAGAATATAACATTCTAGTTTACCCGCCAACATCAACCTCCCGATCCTCATCGATCCCACCTACAACAACAATAATAATGAATGAATAAAGAAGATAATAATCAAATAAATTAAGAGAATATAACATTCTAGTTTACTCAAGATCAACATCCATGGCAAGCAGCCCACTTCTTCCTCCGCTGCCTCATCCTCGCAAATAATACAAGACAGCTTATATTTATGTCATATTTATGTTTTCACATGAAGCTTAGTTACCTCTCCACTCGCAAAGGAACACTACGACTCAGCAACTCAGCTCCATCGACTCAACAAAGCACGCCGCTCTACTTGCGCTTTGAAGCGCCACTCAAACAAGGCCTCCTCATCGCTTAACCATCGGACTTCCTCCTACCATCGAGAATCCTTCGCCACCGCTTGATCGATCGGGCATCCTGTTGAAAGAAAAATATCAAGTTAGTACAACAACAATAATAATGAACGAATGAACAAGATAATAAACACACAAAATTACTTGTCAAAATTCATCAATGTCGCGATGATGTAGTCTCGTTCTTTCTAAGGGACGACTTGTTACTTTTTTCTTGATTGGTTGTCTTTTCCGCTTCTCAGAATCGTTATATCTCCACGGTCTCCGACTAAAGAATCGAGACCTGGACTAGTCTCTATATCAAAAGTGCTTGGCAATTCTTCATCTTGGAAAACCTCAACATCCTCCATGGCCTCTAGCTGGCTATCAAGATAACCAAAGATCACCAGAGTATGTAACCGCTTCTCGGGATTCACTTTGTACACAACCCACCAAGCACTCGGCCTTGTGCATGGATATGGCATATAATACACCGCTCAACTTGGTGAGCAAGGATAAAATTGTCATAGCCATGTAGTCGTTTCGTTGTGTTTGACTTCTACCATCCCATACCGGTTTTGATGAGTCCCATGTTTGCTATCAAACCAAACGCAATCGAAAAATACTACTTTGAGCTCCTTATTCCTCGCAAACTTGAACTCGAGGATGTTTTGAATGATTCCATAGAAATTTGTTTCGATCCCTTGTGCATCGATTGCCCTAGTTACAACTCCAAGATTTGTTGTGGCCGCAAGGGGACGCACTCACTTCAAATTTGGTTGAACGGAACCGAAACCCGTTTCACGCCAGACGCCTATAGCTTTTAACAAGCTACGGGCATAGGATAGTCAAGCAAGTCCTCATGGACGCTCCTATATTTCACGACCGCCAACAAAATATGATTCAAGTTGTATAAGATTTATAATATATTGAAACGTAACATTACAGTAATATTATAGGATGTGAAGGTGTTACATGATCTCGGAACCAAGTGATGAAATTAGGGCCCCCATTTATTCCATCCCGACGATCGTATTAAGTTGCTTGGCGCTTGGTTGACGAATAGACGCCCGCTTCGCTTATCGAATTCATCAGAACGAAAACATAAATGGATACATAAATGAATGATGTCTTCGGCAAAGATAGCTTGATTCATGTACAAAGTAAACGCTACGTGAAATATTGTTCCATCTCTTCCATATTGGAGTACATGTACAAAGAAAGCGCATTTCTTTTCTTCCAAGTGTAATAGTAAAGGTAACTACCAACAGTAGTACCTCTCCATTGGAAAATCAGAGGTCACTACAAGGTGTCTCTTCATCTACATGGTACCGCATCGTGGGAGCATTGACTTTGTGTTCCTCGCAAAGTATACACTCGAGAAGTATGATATCTCTTTCAAAGAAAATGCTTCGCAATGCACCCTTCAACTCTTGCCTTATTGCCAACCATAGATCAAGTTTCTTTAGAGCTCTTTCAATGTGATACATCCACCTATATCGAATAGGCCACCTACCTTAGCTTCAGAAGGTAGATGAACAAGTAGATGTTGCATTGATTGAAGAAACCCTGAGGGAATATTTTTTCATCTTGCATACAAGCACCGTATCTCTTTCTCCAACCTCTCCATCATGTCTTTCGATATTTCTTTAGCACATAATTGTCTATAGAAATAACTTAGCTCACCTAGCACCTTCCACACATTATCATTAAGATATCCACGAAACATTACAGTGTGAGTCTTTCCATGATTATGTGGTAATCGTGGCTCTTCAACCCATTTAGCTTCCCGATTCACATTCACAAATTGCCTCAATCCCGCATGCAGAACCATCGAAATTTCAATTTCTTCATCCACCTCAACACTTTTTTCTTTTTTTAGGTTTAAGGCAAAATGGAGCGCTGTGGCTTACCCCCGCTTCGGTGAGCTCAAGTGTTGGCTTACTGAGATCTCGCTAAGTCTCTTCGGCCTTTAGGTTGTCTTTTGTCTTGTCCGTCATATCCATGACCGTGCTTATAATGCTTTCACCAACGTTACGCTCTCGATGCATGACGCCAATGTTGTGCATCGTAATCAAGGCCTTCGTGATATGGGAGCTCCCATAATCCACAAATGTGAGTCCAGCTTGTGCTCCTCTCCAAACCCTTCAAACCCATCTTCTTTCTCCACCAATTTACTCAAAGATATCGCAATTTCGCCCGCTAGACGCTTTCATGGACCCTTTTCGACAACTGTGTCCTTACGGAAGGCATTCCTCTCGAACCTAAAGGCGTGTCTCGAGGATGTGAAACGCCAGGGTAATCGGCAATGATGATCTTTCCACCATTTACAAGGCGAAAACAATCGGTGTCGAACCACGATCGGACATGTCAAATTTCCATGACACTCCAAACAAAGAAAATACTATAGGCCATGAAATCATGGATGCATCACAAATATGCAACACGAAGGTTGAATTTGCTTTGTAGCGCTATACGCCCTACCCCGTCCATAATTTTTTTTCTTCGATCAAGGGTTTGAGCATCACATTGAGACGCTTTCCGTGATGTTCAGGCCGTATGATGAGGCATGTGAACATAAACTCATATTTCATGCAAAGGGAAGGTGGAAGGTTGTATGGAATAGCAAAGATCGCCAAGACGAGTATGATGCGGCGGTTGTGTTGAAAGGCGTGAAACCATCGGCCGCCAACCCAACGCTAATATTTCGATCCTCGCTAAGTCCTCGCAAAGCTATCTAGAGCCTTCCATGGCTCACTATCCGACGGTGCACCATTACTCGCTGCTCTCACGCGACACCTTCTTTGTGCCACCTCATGTGCCCGCACTTCGCTTTGAGATAAACAACCGCTTCAAATTTAGGTGTGAGAGGCATGTACCGGTTGCTTGTGTGCTACATCGGTCGCTACCTTTTCACCTTCTTCGCTCAACACCTCGACAAATCTTGGTTTTTACACACTAAGCAATGCTTTCTTCTCATGCTCCTTCCGTAAAAGCATGCGCTTATCCTTGCACACATCAATCTTCTCATACTTCATACCGAGACCGCATAACAACTTCTTAGATCGGTACATGTCTCTAGGCATCTTATGATTCGCCAAAGATATCGTAGATCAATTCCACGAGATCATTGTAACAATTATTGAAAAGAAATACTTGGACTTAATGGCCATGAGTCGCACACAAAAGCAAGTCGAGTCACTTTCGTGTGTTCGTGCAATGACTCTTCGAAGCTTTAAGTAGCTCAAAGAACTCCCTAACCTCACGTGTTGGCGGATCCTCCGAGTTCACGTTAATCTCGACGCAAAGCTTCTAGCATCTCATCCATCCTATCATCGCCCGCCTCTATCATCTTCCTCTTCAACCGCCACTTCAGTCCTTGAGCACGTGACTCACCATGATGTACCCACAACTCAAAGCTTGGCATGAAACCGAACCGACATAGGTGCAGAGACATCGATTTTTGTCCCGGGGTGGAAATTACGGCACTTGTCTGCATGGGCACTTCACTTTAATAAAGATTAGACATAGAGAAGGCACTACGACAAAAGCTGTAGCCTTGACCGCCCACTCGCCGAGTGAGCCCCACTTTTCTCCCAACCTTCATACATCCATCGGCTGGTCGCCACCCATACTTGAGGCTATATAGGTTAAATCAACAGATTATAAGGTTCATTTTGTTTCTATATATCACGACCCTACATCTATAGGAAAGGATATGTCCTAAACTCACTAAGAGTGGTCGATAAAGCTGTTGATTTATGATGCGAGTCGAATGAAATTTCTGAAGATAACTCGCTGCGCTTCTCCACCGCACGCCTGATATGGTGCAGGGAGAACAACAGGTTATGACGCCGAATTTCATTCGACTCCGTGGCTCGCATAAATACCGCACTTTGTCATCCACTCCGAGGTCTGCCCAAAAGGGGATAGTTCGATCAAAGACATCTCACATGTGACACATGTGAGACATGCCGATCCTAAACGGGTGACGATAGGTTTCGTGGACACTATGTGATTTCAAATCAAAAATAAAAATCCGACGATAATCCATTACTCAAATATATATTTATAAGCACGTAATGGACTCCAATTAGAAGGTGGTTTGAGCAAAATGAAATAATAGCGCTTGAGCAAAATGAAACATGAACATAATACGAGATATAACTATGAACAAATTATCCATAATGCCAGAACATAAGAGAACATCATGAATTCTATCGAACCATAGAATTACAATAATTTTGCTTACACAATAAATGATGCCCAAATCAAGGAGAATAGAGCTCCAGATTAGACCAGATGTCACAAGTTAATCAAACCACATGAAAGGAACTATTCTCTAGTTAGCATATCACTTGTACAAAGAAGAACAAAAGACTAATTGAATTTTTAAACACAATTATCTAAACAAAGGTTGAATCACAAAGAATAATCACTAACTAATCGATTAATATTGCCTCATTCAACTTAATCATCATCGAAAGCAAAGATAAGAGAACAAAATAGTGCCTCCGATCAAGAAATACACCTCTAGCTCGATGGCTAGTCCTCAAGTTTCTCAATCGGTTCACTAAATCAACACCAACCGCTTAATTAACGCCGCCGTGGTTTTTACCGACGTTAATTAACTAATTACCCCATTAATTAGAGCCATGCACGAGAGGAGGAGGACGCAGCGATTCTAACCTTCAATCTTGTGGTCGCCGGAGAGGAGGAGGACGCCCTGGGACGAGGTCGACGAGGTCGCCCGGAGAGGAGGAGGACGCCGGGACGAGGTCGACGCAGGTCGCCGCGGCCGGGTGGAGAGGAGGTCGCGGCAGCGCGGTGGCGGGCGGCGCGAGGCGGCGGCGCATGGGCGGCGGGCGGCGGCGTGGCGGCGGGCGGCGGGCAAGCGCGGGGCTAAGGGCGGGCGCGGCAGCGCGGGCGGCGCTACGGCCGGCGTTGGCGACGTAAATTTTTTTCGCAAGCGAATGGGCGCGGTGAGCGAACGCAGCTTTATCTCCATAATTATCGCCGGCTCGGCATTCGCCGACGCATTAGTTAATTAACGCCGCCGTGAAAAAGCCGACGCATTCCATAATTAACGCCGCCCGTGGTCACCGACGCATTAGGTAATTAACGCCGCTTTTTTCTTCCGCCGACGATAATTACCGTGGGCCGACGCACTTCGATTCTGTAGTGTGTTACCACGCCAGGATGAACAATCAGCCAAAGAACATGCAAGATGCAACAAGCAAACAAACAAGCAGCTATCCAAATACAATGGATGCCAAAGCATCACGCATGCTCGCATACATAGACTTGGACGTGAGCCATGCTTCCTAGGAATGGCTGCTGGCATGACCTCCGAAGTCCGAACAGAGTCTGAATGATGGGTCGAATCGGTTCTATAAACTCAAGACGACAGTAAGTGTTACTGAAGACGATATGATATGATCATATCATATCTAGACTCGTCTAATATGAAGAGCGCCTTTTATAAAAATACATCATATATATAGTTCAATTATCAACTAATTTATCGAGCGGCATAACTCATCATCAAAAACTACCTCTCCCCTCCGTCTCCTCCTGTGACACATCTAGCGTAGTTAGCATATTCTCGCACTCTATCATTTCCTCTCACCTCTTCCACATCTCGCTTCCTCCCTTCCCTAAGCTATCCCTTCCTCACTGCCCCCACCATCTCAAGCGCTTAAATATAGTAGCCTTCGATCACATCGCCATTGATGCGACTTTGACATCGCACCACCAACTTCACGACCACCCCGAGGAAGAAGATAGAGATGACCGGAGAGGAAGAAAATGTGATGTCGCTGGATCTTAACAGTCCTCACTACCTCGTCGTCGGATCCAGTAGTCTTTTTCCCCGATGAATTAGGAAATCTTACTTCTTCTCTAAATAATTGAGTGTATCGAATCCTAGTCGACAGTCGACATTCGCTTCTCATCCTTGGTGTCGTCCATGACGGCGGACCGATAGCGGTAACGTCCATAAGTCCACGTGTCCAACAGGACATGGCATGGGCTGGCACAGCACGACGGAGGCATGGTGTGCCTTGGGTTGTGCCTGGGTCTCACCAAAGACGACTTGGACCGGCATAGTACAAGACAGCATAGCGATACTCAAAACCTATTGGATCCGTACCGCATTAGCACGCAGAGCCTAACTCCTATCTCTACACTCACATAATAATCAAAATACAATAGGGGTCGATTTAGGTAGGTGCATGGTGTGTACAGCTACATCCCCAAATTTTTAGCACAAAAATCATATATATATATATATATATATATATATATATATATATATATATATATATATATATATATATAGAGAGATGATATTCGCACTGTAGAATAGGTATTCTACATGCTACCAGTTCGCGATCCAATCGAACCGCATCATGCTTAATTAGCACGAAGGAATTCCTACCATACGCTTATATTTAACCGTAATTAATGAACTACGCCAATCGCAACTTTGCCATGTAGTATATAAACGCCTAACAATTATCGAATCGTAATGATTCCACATATTTTATTGTAACCACGCATTACATTACTATCTCCGTACTCAAGTGTAGAATCATTGTATCGGTAGTACGATCCTATCAAGTAAATTTATATATTGGAGGTAGTAATATAGCGACCGTAAAATAGTAAATTAGATTGAATCATTTTGTTGAAACATTGAATGTCGGGTTTTGAGTGGTAAACATAATACATTGAGATAGTACTATTACTTCAATTCTATAGTAAAATCTGAGGAGTATTATTATAAGATTGTAATGACAGGTGTTAATATAAGTTAGCAAACATAAGTATTTGCTTAGTAATGTGATATGATTGTAATAATATATCTATATATACGTTGTCGGATCATTTACTTTGACCAAATTCTACCTGAATCTCTACTATTATATAAATAACATATTACTTAAGGATAGCTTTTACTAGTCATTTTATGTATATGATATTACTATCACCAATAGTTCACATCACAACGCCTAGCCATAATTGATTATATGATGCGACGCATTTAATGTGCATCGGCCGCAATGCTACCGCCTCATGTACCATGTGCAAAAGGTATTATTTTACGGCCGATAGAACTTCAGAATGCTACCTTTCTTTCTTTTATGTTTACCATATATTTATATAACATTTACTATCTAGAACATAACACTTTACTATACGAAAAACATAGCTATGCCGTAATACTATAGGCAAACGAAGGCACTACATTACTTTTACTAGAGTATACATGTTACTATCGCAAAATTTTCACACGACACGTCTCCTTGTAATTGAACACAAAATACCACTCATTAATTACTACTAATAACACCAGACGTTAGCGCCTAGTTATGTGACATGAGGGGCTCGCAACGCACTTATATGGTGTTATGACTAATGCATAGCTACACACATACATAGAATAGCACTACCGTGTGTGTATGTATATATATAATACAATTACCTAGTGGCACCATGATCCAAAATGGGTATTTCCCAATGTATTTGCATTCAAAAATTTTTGAAATTTTTTGGATGTTGAGTTTAACCAGTTTACTAAATTGTTCAAACAAGTTTGAACTGAAATTCAAACTAGAGTTTCCTTTTTTGATGATAGTTTAATTGTAGGTATATGCTGACTTTATATATAAATCAGTAAAGTATGTGATCTAAATCCATTCAAAGATTTGAATTCAAGTATATTTTTTCAAAGGTATGTGTTTTATTTGAATTGTTATAGATAAGCATGCACTCTAAAACTGAAAGTTTCAACAAAAAATCAAATTTAGCATAAATTCACGTGTATATATATAGCGTGTTTAGAACTAGGCAATAGGTCATGCCTTTTTTTACCGGTACTCAGCACGATCAGCTCAGAATGGCCCCAAGCACGGTACGACATAGATCGACTCATCAATTCTATTGTGCTGGCCTGGCACAGCTTAACCCAAAAATATCCATTCCGTACAGTGCTTTGAGCCATTGTGAGCCGACCGTGCGGTATTGCCCAATTCTAAACTTGCAAAAGGGTAGATTCCAAGCCGGAGGAGCAACAAAAGTTCGGCAGGAACAGAAGACGCCAAGACTGTGACCTGGAACAGAGTCCTCAGACGGCAGTACGACACACACTGGGTGACCTGTATCCAGTGATAACGCTCTATTCACTTTATCTTTCCGGCTATGGTGTAAGTGTAAAGCAGAGAAGAACAGAGACCTCTCCTGGTGTAAATCAGTCGACGACAAGAAAAGACAGCTGTCACTTGGCTGCGAGACCTGCCCTTGTTGCTATATCACTGTGCATGTGTCCCACGGCTCGTCTCACGCATTACAGTCAGGTTCAAAAATCGCACGGAAACCGGCGAGATCGCTGAGATCTCGTTTATCGGACAGGATGAGATTTAAAATATTGTCTGAAGTGAAAAAAAATTTAAAAAAAATTAATTACTACAGTAATCTTGAAAATCTCAGCAAGATCTCGTCATATCTTGTTGAGATCTTGGTGTTTTTTGACCGGTTTTGCCATTTTTTACCGTATTTGACCGCAAATTGATTAATAACCCTAAAAAGTCATCTCTTATGAAAATTCGATGAAAAATCAAAATTTTGAGATTTTTTTAAAAATTATAGAAACACTCACAGATTTTTATAACATTGTACATAATTTATAATGATGTGAAAAATTTATGGTAGCATCCTAGGAAGTATAGGATCATACTTAAAAATTTTCAAAATAATTTAACTTCATTTGTTACCTTTAAAAAATAAAAATAGAATGAACATAATTGGGACAAGAACCTCGTAGAATTTTATAAATTTTCTTGAGTTTGATAATGATCCAAAATTTTTATGAAAGCTTAACAATTGACTCAGTACTATATATAATTTTTTTTAAAAATTTAACTTTTTGTTTGCCCAATCAAATCTATGTATGCATTGAACTTCATTTGTCATATTTCAAAATCAAAAACAAAAAGAACATAAATGGTACTTGCATTTGTAATAATTTTATAAATTCACTGAAGTGTGATTATAATTCAAAATTTTTATAAGATCTTAAGCACATCCTCATAACCTTTCTGCAAAATTTTTAAAAATTTTATACATTTTTTTATTACTAAAGCAAATCTATATATTGATCATGAGGCTTTTATGAGGGCGTAGTAATCGTCGTAAATTTTGGGCTTCTTGAAACTTGATCATCATATAAAAATTTTATATAAACATTGATGATACATTAGGACTATACACAAAAATTTTCAAAATTTGCTAAACTTGGTTTGTACCATTTTTCATTTGGTTGAAGTTTACCGGTAAACCTTTTATTATGATAGTAGCACTTTCTGAATTTTTAAAAATTAATGAAGCTTGATTATCATCTAAAACTTTCGTGGGAACATTAGTGATACTTCATAACCATGTACAAAAAAATTTAAAAATTTTATAACGTGGTTTGTTTTATTTTTCATTCGCTCAAACTTGCGATCGCGTTTTATCGGATTTGTAACAATGTTTGAATTTTTCAAAATTCCATAGATTTTATAATCATCTGAAATTTTTATGAGAACATCATTGATATGTCAGAAACCTTAAAAAAATTTCAAAACTTTTTGACGTCATTTGTGCCATTTTTCGCTCGGTGCAATTTTACCGAGAACTCGACAAAACCGGCCGAGATCTGGGAAATCTCGGCGAGATTTCGGTCCAACCAGGAGCTCCAGAACTGGATTTGAATTTCTGTTTGTGCAATCCGGCCATAATTTATTTGAATTTTTGAGATCTCGCTGAAATTTCGTTCTCTAGCCAAAGACGATATTTCGAGCGAAATCGTGATTGTGAATCCTGATGCCAATGCCTGGCATGTCGTAAGAACTACGAAGAGCGAAGCGACTGTGCCTTGTGCCTGTTATGAGATAAGGAGTCTAACCGTATTCGGTTTAGTACTCTATCTTTTCATGGTGTGGACGAATCCGAACTCCTCTCTCATATTGCTATATATATCGGGTGCTTTCCATTGTAAACAATCAATCAATAAAGCGAGAGAGATTTCCACCCTATATTCTGTGTGTTCTCGACTCTTGATTCGCGCGTTCTTCCTTGCTTACCGGTGATTCGAGCGGGTGGGCGACTTTGTTTTACAACACGTTATCAGCACGAGTCTCTACCATAAGAAAGAGGATCGTTGACTACAACGAACGACTACTACCGGCGATTGATCGTCCGATCTGATCTGCAATCAACTCGCCATCACATCGGCACCCACTCGGATTGTCGAAAAAGTCTTACGCGACTCTATCCTACGCGATAGTCTACAAAATTCCCCCAGATCGAATAAATGTATCAAATTGGCATGAACTATTGAATCACAATTGAATTTAGTAGATCAAAAATTTTGGGGATTTTTGCTACCGATCTAGTAGATCATTTTTCACACCATCCTCACCTGCGATCAATCAGATCAGATCAATACCCAATCATGCTTGCAATTAATGTCCATCCACCATAAAAAAAAGAAAAGAAAAAAGGGGCCAATGCACCTGATTTGTTCCTCGGCCACGCCGCCGGAGGAGATGACTCACCACCTGCCATGTTTCCAAAGCAATGTCGCCGCATCATACATCTAGCGCCACCTCGTCTCTCGCGGAAGAGCCGCTTTGCACCACCGATCGCGCAAATCGGACGCAGGATGCATCGGTCGCGACCACTTCCAAGATCGCAAAGCTCCCGCCGCCGCGATCGATCGTGCTCGACGGCCGATCTCGCGTGTTAGGGCGGCTATAATTCTTGCGCGACTCGATGGTCGTGCCTTAGTGGCTAAGACCGTATGCCAGATTCGACCGCCGTCCAACCGGTCGCCGACCGCTCGTAGCTGGATTCTCCGCGAGCCGCCTTGACTTCACGACAAGCCATCAGAATCGTGCCATTGAGCCGCTTTCGCCGCCTTAGCGCCAAGGCCAATGACGATGGCTCGGCGCGCTTGCCGTTGAACGGTCAGCGCCGCCGAGCTCGCAATGCGCCATCGGATTTCGCTGCGCCCGAAGCCTTGCTGCCGAACCCGCAACGCTGTTGGTTTTCGCGGCACCCGAAGCTATGGAGGCGGCATCGATCCGCAATGGCGGCTAGGGCTTAGCCCATTGGTCACTAGATGAATCTTTGAATGAATGGGCCAAGGAGATCCGTCGGGTGGGCTTGTCTCGATCTGGTGGGTTTTTTTTTGTGTTGACCAGTCGATCGCTATTTGGGCTACGCGGTGGGCAAGAAATTTCCTGTAGGAAAGAAAAAATCTCTGAAATAAGTATAAAAAATTCTGAAAATTGACAATAAATTTTAGAAATTAGTTTCTTCTATATTTATGGACCTCCGTAAAATTTTGTTAAATTAATACTTAACTCTCTGGAAGACCTTTGCTCGATTTATTTTCTAGCTTTATGCCATGCTTAATATGCGCATAATATTTATCTTCTGTTATTTAAGTAATTCTAAAAATTACTTAGTAATTAATAGAAATGCTAGAAAATTATGGAAATAATCGAGCTATCAAAGCTGTTTTGGGCTTGAGGGCACGAGTGGTTGGGTTTTTTATTTTAGTTTTGAAGGAAAAATACATGACAATTGGTGTCTAAGGAAAACACACATGAGACTAGGTTTCTTAATTGGCACCCAAAATCGAGAAGTACCCCCTCACTCATGTGAGCTCTCGGGGCGGGTTGACCTGGCCAAGAGTCAAGTTAACAGAGGCATTCATTGCATGTTTTCACACCCAACCAACAAGAGTTACATAAGATGTAATTAGCATTATACCATGTTTATTTCACGTTGAAGTTTATTCTTCTGTTAATTAGTAATTCCGAAAATTGCTTAATAATTAGCAGAAAAAATTATAAAAATGCTAGGAAAATCCTGAAAAATCTGTGATAATTATCTACTGAATAGATATAGACCATACTTTACTAATTCAATAGAAATCATGCAAAACAATATTTTACCTGAAGTAAAATTTCTGTTTTGTTTGCATATAGGATATGTTTGATATCCCAAAGAAAGAGTTTGTTGAGCTTGCCCTGAATGGCATCAACTACCTCAGTTGGGCAATGGATGCCAAGATCAACTTGACAGTCCGATCTCTTGAAGCCACAATTTCCCAGCCTGAAACTGGTGCTCCGGCTCTCTCTGAAGCTGCTAAGTGTGCAGCTTTGCACTTCCTGAGACACCATCTTCATGCGGGCCTGAAGGCCGAATATTTGATGGAGGAGGACCCGCTAGCCCTATGAAATTCCCTGAAGGAATGATATAACCAGTAAGATCCATTGTGTTACCAGAAGCACAACGTGAATGGGCCCTTCTACACTTCCAAGATTTTAAGTCAATAGCAGTGTATAACTCTGCCATGCACAAGATTGCTGCAAAACTAGCATTTTGTGACCAGAAGATCACAGAACCTGAAAAGATTGACAAGACTTTGCAAGATTCCACCCCAACATGAGAATCTGCAGCCTTGAAGATCGTCATGCAAAGTCCCGAAGTACTGAGCCGATATATGCTCGCTAAAAGCAGAAAAGCATGATGAACTTCTAATGAAGAATCATCAGGTCCTACTTAGTGGGAGTCATACATTGCCTAAAGCACATGCAAGCGCTCGGCAGTTAGCAGATGGCGAGGCCGCAGAAAGGGCCAAAAACAGAGAGGGGATAAATGGAAGAATGACAAAAATCATAAAGGAAGAGGTAAACCCCAGTGGAAAACAAAAGAAAATGGATCAGGTCGCTTCCAGAAGAAAGGACCAACAAATAATGTTGCTGATCCTAAACAACCATGCTATAGGTGTAATTGTACTGGTCATTGGTCACATACATGTCGCACCCCAAAGCATTTGGTGGAGTTATACATGAAATCCACTGGGAGATTCCAGAAGAATCAAGGGAATAAGGCGGAGGCGCACTTCACTTCTCAACCTGTTGTTGACAATAAAAAGGAATTGGATGATGATTAAGCCTCCAACCCCACAGCAGAATTCAAGAAGAGCCTCCTTAGTTATGGTGATACTCCTATGGAGGAGGAGGATTTAGTTGGGGATGAGCTAAAAGAATTCCAGAAAAATAAAAATAAATCCCAGGAGGACGATATAAATGATTTATATGGAGACATGGAGTAGTCTCCTAGTTTTTCCTCTAGAGTCGATGTTGTATTATCCTTTAGAGTCTCCTTATTAAGAGCCTTATTTATCAGCTTAGTCTTTGTGTTCCTAAATGAACAATGGTCTACGCTCTTATTGAGCGATTATTAGTCAAATTTAATAAAGTGTGTTTTTCCCAGAAAATTTATTTAATCATGCTATACTTGTTCTATATTATTTGTTCTCGATGCAACAAATATTTGAGTGATTTTACTTGTTTTAATAGAACTCCATGAATAATCCAATAGCGGATGAGGAAATCTGTCTTGTAGACAGTTGCATTACAAATATGATTGTTAGGGAAACTAAATATTTTCAGACATTGATTAAGAAAACTGAAAATATTATGATCATCGCCGGAAGCAATGCTCTTATTGTTGGCACCGAAAGAGCCATCATAGTTTTCCCTATGGGCACTCGTATAATTATAGACAATGCCCTATTATACCCTGAGTCCAGTCGCACTCTCCTAAGCTTTAAAGACATCTGTCTAAATGGTTTACATATAGAGACTAAAAATGAGGATGGTACTGAATACCTACTCATGACTAAGTTTGACGGGTGTAATAAACGTGTGGTCGAAAAACTTCCTTCCTTCTCCTTTGGGTTATATTACACATATATAAAACCAGAAGTTTATGTTGCGATGAAAACCATAGTTAAAACCCCATAAATATTTAAGATCTGGCATGATCGTCTGGGTCATCCTGGGTTGAATATGATGAAAAGAATAATAAATAATTCTGTTGTTGTAACAGCCCGAAAATTAAGAACAGTAAATTTATAATATTTAAATTTGATTGTGAATATTTTTGGGATTTCTGAATATTGTTTGTTTTGTTTGTATTTTCTTGGATTTTGTGTTGCAAGTAAAATCAAGAAAAGAGAAAAAGGCCAAGAAGCAAAAAGTAAAAATTTAGAAAATTTGCCCTGAGAACCCTGAGCATATAAGTAAATCATTTTGGCAATAAAATGAAATTTTATACATGAAGAAATAAAGGAATAAAATAAAGAGTCAACTTTTAAATCAAAACAATGAATTGTCAGAATTTATAAAATATTTATAAAACTCAAATGGAGCTGAAAAATTTATCATAAAACCCTCAATGCAATATCTACCTGTGGTAAAAATATTATAAATTAATAATGTGCTTTAGGACTTTTAGAATTTAAAACAGAAACCCTAAAATCTAGAATTTGCAATGTCAGAATTTTCATAAAATAATGGAACCATATTTTGAGCTGAAAATTTTACAGAAGCATTATGAGATCAAATACTTTAGAAAAACAAAATTTCAAAAATAATAGACTTAAATTGATCTCAATCAAAATAGAAATCCGAAACAGGAATTTAGAGCAGTCACTGTTGTCAGAATTTTATAAATTTTTCGGTAACTTATCTTTACCTAAAAATTTTACCAGCCATAAAAATCTATTCAAAGACCCTGGTCAAAAAGTTTGACAAATTTCTACTCCCAATTAGCAGCTCAATAAAATCGGAGACTATCTCTTTTGGTCATCTCCTTTCACTTCACCGGTGGTCCCCGCCCCTTTGTCGGCTCCTTCTCCTCCCTGTTCTTGCGATCGAACGAAGCTCTCCCGAGCGAGGCACTCCAGCGCAGCTTGACCAGCTTCGTTCAATGCATCTTCTCGCCGATTGGTCGTGTCCTCGGCGTCATCTTCACCTCATCGCAACCACGATCATCGACACGCTCGTCTCACCATTTCGCCACCATATCGCTTTCGTCCTTTTCCTTGTCGATTCGGGAAAGCTCAACCGAGACTCACTCAACCAAACCGGCCATCTACTTAGTCCTCACCATTCCTTGCGCCTCGGCGATCACCAAAGGCAATGCTTCATTCCCTCACTTCCTCTTCTTCTCTTCTCGATAGCGCCAAAACCCCAATCCATTGCCGCCATTGTTTGCGAGATCTCAAGCTCGCCCAAGCTCGCAAATCACCAAGCACCTCACCAATTCCAAATTCCTTCGACTCATAGTATCCCCAAGCACTCTGGTCAAAAGCCCTCAACAAAATCAAGTTCCCCATGCGAAAACTCCACCGCCACCGTAGCCCTTCTCCTCCATGGCTTCGTGCCGACGAGTGGAGAGCTCCTCGAGATTCTTCCTCGTAACCGAGCCCAAAAACAGACTCAACATGGTCCCCGATGCTCTCCATGCTACCAATTTGATCTCCCATGTGCTGATTTTCACTCGCCACCACTCGCCATTTCGCGGTAGCTTGTGGTGTGCTTCCTCCCAGAACTCTTAGGTGAACCGACTTCACCCTGGATGCGCCTCGTCGAGATCTTTCTTCCCCTAAAATCAAGTGTCAGAGCCTCACGAAAGCACTTTCGCCGAGCCCTAGCCGGACCCTGTTCTCTCTCACAAGCCTTGGGCCCGGTGTCAGCGCTGAGGTGGAAGAAGACTAAAATCCAAAAGACGTTTTCTATTTAGGTAAAGCGTATTTTGATTTTTCAATTCGAATAGATTTCCATCTTGTATACCTTTTGCAATTCTAATCAACATTTAATGGAATAAATTTGTATATTCATATAAAGTCAAGAAGATTCTAAATATACAAGAATATTGAATTTTAGAATTTCAGAAAGAATTATTTAAATTAAATTTGTTTATGTCCTTAATATGATCTTTACATCAAATCTGTGAATAATAAGATAATAAATAATAATATAAATTTTTATATGATGTTAATATCAGAATGAATTCAAATATACAAAAAATATTGAATTTTAAGTTAGTCTCCATCATCAAATAAATTCATGCTTTAATTCGCTAAAAAGAAATAAGAATTGATAAATTGAAATGCTTAAAGAATATTATTGATTTTAATAATTGTTAAGAATATGATATTCTGATTTTAATGTGTGCTGAAAATGGATAATTAAGCACAACTTTTAGGATTTCTAAATAATTAAACATATGCTCAATTTCAATGCTTCATACTAGTCTTTGTATATATATACACATACTTATGTATATGAACAAAATCATAATTTAGAAGTGTTTCATGGAAAGAATATTAGCAAAGATGTACATGAATAAGTAGAGCCAATCTTAACATATTTTTAAATATAAGAATTCAGTGATTAACAAAAGTAACTAATTAAGTTTATAAAAGACTTTATTCTTTCAGATCATGTATAAACTATTAATGCCAACACCAGATTAATGTGGAACCAGCTTTAAAACACTCCATGGGTTACTCCTGCTAATACTGAAAAATGAATCAAAGATCATGTTTAGTGTAGTTAGAAACTAAGTTTGAATCTTGGTGAATTAAGATTTATAACATGGTCATTTGTGCTATTTCAATGATAGATAAAATAACTCATCTAAATACTAAAATCAGTAAAACCAATTTAGTAACACTGTACAAAGTTCATACTACCATATTCGTAAAAGAATCATAATCCATTAAGGTTTGCCTATTAATCTCATCAGATCAAAACCCTTAAGTGTTAACCCTTTTGATTCACCTTTTGGCCGATTCTAATAGTGTCAACTTTGCAATGCCACTTAAGCATTTTAACCAATGAATATAATGTATCCTAAAGCCTAAAATTTATGGAATCAGCTTAGGATTGTTATACAAAGTATAAATCACCTCATTATGAAGAAATAACCATGCTCCATCATGTTTTGCATATTAATCTTAAAATTTGAATAACCCTAAATAATCACATTTCTTTAGGCAGTATTATGAATAACTAATTGTAGTTGCAATGAGGAAACTGCGATTAAGTTATTTTTATCACCGTAACCTTCTTAAATATCATGTAAATTAGTCCAATAGCCTGAATCAATAGATCTAATTTATGTAAAAGCTAATTCTAAGCAAAATCAATTAAAGATAAAGAACTAATCATTCATAATATAATGCGATCATTTAAGCCTTTTCATTAACTCATAAAGCAGCTCATCTAAATCTGAATTTAGTAAAGAATAACTTAGAAGTGATCTTTAAGATATGATCTGCATAATCTAAGAAAATATTCTTATTTTATCTTGCTTGAATCTGAATCTTAATAGAGCAAAACCCATAAGTAATAAGTAGCGAAAGCATATTGAGAATAGTAAAATCAATGAACTTTGTAACTAATGATTAATTCAATTAATCCAAACAAACTTTCGTCTTGAATTAAGTAAAATAAGATTAATAAATTCATAAAAGAGCAATCCCTGTTTCGTGTAAAGAGTTTTATTGGTTCTTTCTATCTGCTTTCCTTTTGCCTTATTGAAGGTTATTGTTTTGTTATTATTCGTTGATCGACGTGTAGAACTTGATGCCTCTAATTCCGTCATCGCCTTCATCACCGCAATCCTTGTCTCCACGTAAGCAATGATTAAGCAAGGCAAGCATCCTTTGACCATATTGATCCCAATATTTTATATTCCTTTTGTGCATCAAATTGTTTTATGCATGCGATTACTTTATGTAAATTGCTATCTTGTGGATTGGTAGTTATACCTGTTGTCTTATGAATCTCCGTTGATGATTATGAACATGTGAACCCTGATAACCATAGATTGAGGTTAGGCATTACTTAATGTCATCTTGGGTATATGCGTTCATTTTATTCATGCTTAGTCATGCTTTAGAATCAATGATGTACATGATCAACTCAATAATTGTTTCTGAAAACTTTGAAAATGTCCTTTGTTGGTGGTGGGTAATTTTGATTAAAACCCAAAATGAAACTATGCTTTGATGCGGCGATTATTGGCAATAGCCGGATGTCGACGAAATGCACGTAGTGTAGGGTGAAGTGTCGCCGTGTCACAACTAAGGACCGAACATCGTGTAGCTTGATCCAAGAAAATCCGTACAAACCACGAGGGTGAGAATGGGGTAGCCTTAGCCTATTAAATTGTTTAGACATGGCTTTGCTCATTGGTAGGCGGAGCTTGCATGAGTTTTCGGTCAGTCTACTACGACGGGTATTCCGTCAGTCTACTTGCTAATGCAAGCGGTGCACGCCTTGCCATGGACAGAGACGTGGTGTTGGGTGTGATAATGTGGATCCACGGCTTGGGTGAGTGTCTCTGTTTTGGCGAGGTTAACGTCGGGTGGTGTAAAGCCTTGTCTAGGAATTTAATGACTATGTATGATCGCTCATTCGCATACTTTTGTATGGCGATCCACTACCGACGTGGTGAGTTGATCATTCCTTGTGGGTCGATTGTACACCTCTGCAGAGTTTAAATCTAATTGATTAGCCGCACATGGTCATGGGTGTCTTGGTGAATTCTGCTTGAGTTAAATGTTTTATTATTTTCAAAAGGGTTGGTTTCATTTGTTTTGGCAAGCTGTGCTTTATGTCGAAGGGTGACATTGATGGATTTCGTGAATTGATGATTCGCCGCTCACGTCATGGAGGATTGTGAGTGTTATTTATACTTTACTTATTTGTTATCAATCAAATGCTCTTATCAATTCCGTTTGCAAATAACTTGATTTACAAATGAAATTCGCTTTATGCAAATTAAGCGTAGTAGCCTTTCCTTTGAAATGGCTCGCATGTATTATAGGTTTGCTCAAGTCTTCTTTGAGTCGTAAAGTACTCACCCTTGCCTAATTATATTGTAGGTAGTTGAGTTAAGCGGCTTCGAGTCTCTTTTTCGAGTTGTTCATCGCGAGTTGCGGATTTTCTTCATCGTGTTCTATCTGAAGTTTATGCAGTCGGTTACTGCGGGATTGGATGGGTAAACCACAAGGCTTGCTTCTTTTTTTGCTATATTTCTCTCGAGTTGTAATATTATTTGTATAATCGTTTCCGCTTAATTAAGGTATTGTATGGTTGTGATTTCCAATTGTTGTAAACATGTGAGTGCTAGCTCTTGATCCAGGAATAGCACAATAATCACATGGAGGTTCTGTCATCGAGCGGGTCTCCTGAGTTGGTATCGAGCTATCTTGATCGTAGGATAAACCTTAGATAGAATGGTCGTTAGCATTGGAATATGAGAATTCAAAATCTTATCTTCAAAAGTTCTTGAATTTGCAAAATGTAGGCTTTGCCATTCTTTCCTCATTCCTAAGATTCTATTCTTACCCTACAATCACATTGGTTTGCAAACAAATTCCCTTATCTCAAAAAGAAATTGTCGCTAGTGGTTATCTTCGCTCTTGATTTTGAAGATGTCAGAGACTTGTCATTGTCATTCTTCATGCCGAGCCAAGAAGCCTCACGACGTCAGCAACAACCATCTCAAGAAAACATGCAGCGCTTCGTTAAACTCCGACGAAACAGAAGTGCAACTTGAAGATCCTATTTCGTGAAGAGACAACATCACCCAACAGAAAAAGACAGAAGATTAGAATATCTTACGATCCTTCTTAAGATAAGAACCCATACGCGTAGCATATTATTCTGCTCTAGTTATATAGAGCAACATATGTTGTGGTTATGTCTCGCTACTTGAAGTTGGTTTTATTTCTGAATGTCAGGACTTATTTATGTGTGAACTTAACCCCTGGGTTAAAGTTTCATACTCAATTGTCCTTATGTATGAATATGGAAATCTCGAACCATAGGATAAATGAAAAAAAAAATCATAACATAGTCTGTATCTTCCCTCCATAGAACTTTTATGAACCTACCTCCTCTCATGCAGTTTCTTACCTATAACCATTTCTCAAAAATAAAACCTTATCAAGATTAGTAGTATAGTCTCTATTACTACTCTTAGCTTTGCTTGAGATCACACCATTCACATATAAACCAAGTTTAAAATCTTATCAAATTAGTAACATTAAAGCGGCTTATCTTTGCTTTAGGCTAGTTAAAACTTAAATGTTCTAATAATAACTTTTAACCTGCCTCAAAACTCACTTCACCACTTCGCTTAAATTATATGTCATAAAAATGAGTTGGAACGAGAAAAGTATTCTTCGAATAGAAACCTTGAAAGAATGATAAAAATGAAAAGCTGGAAAAAAAAATCGAAATTTAGTTTCTATAAGAAATATAAAAAGAATATGTGTACAATTAATGTTACTCATAGCATCGGTTGCACATATGCTATTTTCTGTCTATAGAATTTAATCTCCTCATCGTGTATTAGTTCCTCTGAGAATTCCTTTCTCTACACCTAAGTTATTCTTTCTCCATTCTTAAATTATTCTTTTAGAAATATTTCTTTCCTTGTCTTTTTTGAAAACAAACACACCAACAAATCCTCTAGAAATGAATTCTAGTAACAAGTCAACAACATCGTGATGTTTGCATCAACAACTCAAGAAGGTAGAAGTAATAAGCATCACAACCTCTCAGACTTCATGAAGCCTCGGAAGACTAACACGACAAGTGGTGCGAAGATTTAAAAGAAACTCATCCTTGTATGGTCTACTTTGGAACATAGCGTTATCACGAGCTATACATTATCCTAGCTATCTGAAGAAACTTTGTTATGCATAAATACATAAGGCTAGTAGAAAGAAGAACCATAGATACCCTTCCTATGTCTTGCATTAAATATATGTATAGTATATACGTGTTGTTGAATTTTTGTTGCAAATCTTACAGTATTGCTTTGGGTTGCTCTCGTGAATGTTAAACTATTAGGTTGAAATTTGCGATGTGTTACCCCGCTTAATAAGAAAATTTTTAATTAAAAAGATTTTAAAGAACGAAATATTGCCTTATAAACCAAACTAGAATCTACTTAATGCGCATAGAAACCACAACTAGAGTTAATTGGAAAGAATCAAGTAGTACTTCATAATATAGATAACCCTTATCTAACCATTCTTCTCCGATTCCAACATCTTGTCAAACGCGATTAAAAGCGCCTCTAATCCAATGGAATTCTGTTTAAATGACTTTACTCTAATAAATATTGTTGCGGGATGCTGCGACATAATTCATTAATACAACTCTTTGAAAGTAATGAGTAATAAAATCTTTAGCTTTATGACCGACCTTGACTCATTCTTTGAATTGTTCTTGCCTTACTCAATGTGAACTTTCACTTCATATTTATGATTTACAAGGTCACCTTGAATGAGATTTAATTGCCACTAATCTCATTAATATTCATTGAGTTATTCAAATAGCAATTGTATTTGGATACTCCCTTGAAGTCAACCTCTCGCTCTCTCCAAATAAATTTGGTTGAGATGCATGCTTTCATTCATCTCAGATATTTTAACATACTCTGTATCTCTCTTTAAATTAACTTATTCTTGCTAAGGATTCTTGGCATGAAATGCTAACACTTCTTATCTACTTCGTGAGATCACGCAAGACGCTCAACTGCTAAGAAACGATAATCCCATCTAAGCCCAACACAATGCCCAGCTCACTGATGCTAGTAATAGTGATGGAATAGCCGTCATACTCTTATCTCGACCTCAGCCATGTCTGTGCCATTGAATTTTCAATGTCATCACTTGGCCGGTTGCAAATGTCGCTGTTCAAACCTTGTTTACACCGCCTTAAGCGCCTATATAGATTACTTGTACCTCTGCACATGTGCGTCTAGTTTAACCTCATCATTCCTTTGTCATCACATATACACTCAGCCAACTATCGCCTTTGCCTTGATCTCAAACTGTTAGACAATGGCGATTAGCCATGATTCTTGCCATATATAGGATCTGGTCTTTCTTTGGTCGAGCCTAGGATTTGTATTTTCTTACACGCACATGCAACCCTAGGTTGATTATACATAAATGCCTTTCGCTATTTGTACCAATCCTTCCTCATGCAATTCAAAGTCTGGTAGACATCCTGCTATCACAAACATTTTGGTGCTTTCCTTGTTTTGCATCCTTGCAAAAATCCTCCTTCACGAATCTACATGTGAAGTGGACTAGTGTCGTGAACTTGAAACTAGTTCTTTGTCCTAGTCTGTTTTCCCTTTGAAAGCGACTTGTCATCTTCAGTGGTGATTCCTTTCAAACTCTGTTATGCCGCATAGAAAATATCACTTAAGGAATTAAAGAAACAACACCTGGTTCTAACTACCTTCACTAAGAACGCAGTAAATATCAATTGCCAACGCCATGTTCCTGATCCGATAAAGAAAATTATTAGGCTAAAGGATGTTCTAGAAAGCAACGAATTGAAGTTCACAAAATAATATTAAGCATACCCTTGTATCTAACAAGATACCATGAGAAAAGCGGGAATAATTCAGCTGTCACAAAAAGGAACCATGTTGCTAAACGACGTCTGCAAGTTGAACAAATATACTCTACAACCATAACCATACTAGAAATTTCATCAGCTGTATTATAACTCCAAGAGTAGAAGAAATAAGATTTGAAGCGGATTGCTCGAAGAATCAGTTAAAGAAGAGGCGTGAACAAAGATACTTGTCCCTAAAAGAATTTCGCTTAACTTCATTCTCCATCTCAATCACCATCCAACAACACCAATGGACGGTTATACGTTATGCAAAACCGAAAAGCCCATTTCATTTGTTCCTCTTGTGGTAAACATGGACGTTGCACCTATACTTGCCCAAGGAAAAGAAAATCAATCGGCTCTTAGACACGCATTCAATCGACACAAAATGATTAATCCAAGTCATTCAAAACAATTACCTAAATCAGAGTCGCAAGAATGAAGCGCAGTGGGCCCATAACCCACATGTCCCGGGATCTGCGAACAAACAATTCCTTAGATGTATATGAATCAACCCAAAATGTCAATCCGGTCATTCATGGCATTTACCTACAATGCTAACTTCGCGAAAAAAGCATGATCGCCATATGTAGTACTAGGTACAATACTTATGTAATTGAACCTGCGAATTCAAATTTAACTCCATGGTCAACTCTTTGATTCTAGCCACTTCACGACTATCTATCTTACAATAACGATGCGAACTTTCTATTGTTTGAATAAAGCGGATAGCGTCATCGCATAACCGAGAAGAATTTGGATATTTCACCAACACCTACCCAAGAAGAGTTTTAATTCATCTCGACAAGAAAGACATCAGTAATTTCTAATCTACCTCAAAGACTTAGAAAACATTAAGTACTTAAAACAATCCTTGCATCGATGATAGGCTCGGAGCGTAAAACATCTTTCTCACATGAAGGTATCCGACACTTATTGTGATATTGAGTACGTTCCTTATGTATTCAATTCCTGCAACCAATCTTGTGATTTTGTATATCTCATTCCTTCATAGTTGCCAAATCCAAAGAAAACCAAAACTCTCTATTTGCTAAAACAATGAAACAAATTGAATCACCAGGATTATCTTATAATTCTTTTACCTAAACGAAATACTTGAATTATCTCTATCTTGCTTTCAATCTAAAGTCAACCCGAAATGACATTTATGCTCACTCATTTCATCAACTAATGTCGAACTATGAGACCGGTAGTTGTATACAAATACCCTTCTTAATGATAACATTCGGGTTTTCCCAAATAAATCTAATGGAAATACATCATTTCCCTCATCTCAAATATTCTAAATGTACCATATGCCACTATAAATTAGAACATTCTTGTTAACAATACTAGTTATTCAAACAAAAGAGATATCACGAGAAACTATTAGTATCCTCGTCTACTTATCGAAACTCAAATAGGATTCTTCTCTATTTCTCGCACATTAACTTAGAATCGCAAGAGGCGAAAATCCGATTGAAGCGATTGCAATGAAGACAATGGATCAGCGAGCGACAAAGTCATCTCCGAGAAAGAATTCCCAAATCTATTTCGTCCTCAAGATTTGCAAAGTTCGTGGTATTCACCGTTTCCAAATCTAGGGTAAACTAGCGCCACGATGTATTAGGCTATATCATATTGTTGAGAAGATGGGAGAAAAAAAAAGCATATAAATTAGAGTTGTCATCTTCGCTCCAGTGTTCAAAATGTCTTCTATGTATCGCAATTAGTAAAAATGTCTTCGTCTCCCTTCTGAGCTCACCCTACTAAATGAAATCGATTTACAATTTGATTCAACTTATCGGAAGTATCCGACTAAAATCTTAAAAGAAGCTGAACGCCACACTCGTAATACATCCCACAAGACGATCAAGATTCAACGAAGCAATCATTCTGAGGAAGAAACAGCTCGGAAACGAGAAGACCGACTCAAGGAGAAGTTTCCAACTTCTTTTAGAAATACTTTCCCTTAGATCCGCCAAATCTAGGAATTGAGATTTACGTAAGGGGGTAGATCTGTAACAACCGAAAATTAAGAACAGTAAATTTATAATATTTAAATTTGATTGTGAATATTTTTGGGATTTCTGAATATTGTTTGCTTTGTTTGTATTTTCTTGGATTTTGTGTTGCAAGTAAAATCAAGAAAAGAAAAAAGGCCAAGAAGCAAAAAGTAAAAATTTAGAAAATTTGCCCTGAGAACCCTGAGCATATAAGTAAATCATTTTGGCAATAAAATGAAATTTTATACATGAAGAAATAAAGGAATAAAATAAAGAGTCAACTTTTAAATCAAAACAATGAATTGTCAGAATTTATAAAATATTTATAAAACTCAAATGGAGCTGAAAAATTTATAATAAAACCCTAAATGCAATATCTACCTGTGGTAAAAATATTATAAATTAATAATGTGCTTTAGGACTTTTTAGAATTTAAAAACAGAAACCCTAAAAATCTAGAATTTGCAATGTCAGAATTTTCATAAAATAATGGAACCATATTTTGAGCTGAAAATTTTACAGAAGCATTATGAGATCAAATACTTTAGAAAAACAAAATTTCAAAAATAATAGACTTAAATTGATCTCAATCAAAAATAGAAATCCGAAACAGGAATTTAGAGCAGTCACTGTTGTCAGAATTTTATAAATTTTTCGGTAACTTATCTTTACCTAAAAATTTTACCAGCCATAAAAATCTATTCAAAGACCCTGGTCAAAAAGTTTGACAAATTCCTACTCCCAATTAGCAGCTCAATAAAATCGGAGACTATCTCTTTTGGTCATCTCCTTTCATCGCTTGGGTGGTCCCCGGCCCCTTTGTCGGCTCCTTCTCCTCCCCTGTTCTTGCGACCGAACGAAGCTCTCCCGAGCGAGGCACTCCAGCGCAGCTTGACCAGCTTCGTTCAATGCATCTTCTCGTCGATTGGTCGTGTCCTCGGCCATCTTCACCTCATCGCAACCACGATCATCGACCGTTAGTCTCGGCCATTTCGCGCCATCTTCGCTCGTCCTTTTCCTTGTCGATTCGGGAAAGCTCAGCCGAGACTCAGCTCAACCAAACGGGCCATCTACTTAGTCCTCGGCCATTCCTTGCGCCTCGGCGATCACCAAAAGCGATGCTTCATTCCCTCACTTCCTCTTCTTCTCTTCTCGTAGCGCCAAAACCCCAATCCATTGCCGCCATTCTTTGCGAGATCTGGCTTCGCCCAAGCTCGCAAATCACCAAGCACCTCACCAATTCCAAATTCCTTGACTCATAGTATCCCCAAGCACTCTGGTCAAAAGCCCTCAACAAAAATCAAGTTCCCCATGCGAAAACTCCACCGCCAGTAGCCCTTCTCCTCCATGGCCGGCCGACGAGTGGAGAGCTCCTCGGAGATTCTTCCTCGTAACCGAGCCCAAAGCAGACTCAACATGGTCCCCGATGCTCTCCATGCTACCAATTTGATCTCCCATGTGCTGATTTTCACTCGCCACCACTCGCCATTTCGCGGTAGCTTGAGTGGTGTGCGCCCTCCCAGTAACTCTTAGGTGAACCGACTTCACCTGGATCGCCTCGCCGAGATCTTTCTTCCCTCGCCGCCGCCGTTCTTGAGCCTCGCCGAAAGCACTCTTGTTGAGCCCTAGCCGGACCCTGTTCTCTCTGTCTGCCTTGGGCCCATTTGTCAAGCGCTGAGGTGGAAGAAGACTAAAATCCAAAAGCGTTTTCTATTTAGGTAAAGCGTATTTTGATTTTTCAATTCGAATAGATTTCCATCTTGTATACCTTTTGCAATTCTAATCAACATTTAATGGAATAAATTTGTATATTCATATAAAGTCAGATAAGATTCTAAATATACAAGAATATTGAATTTTAGAATTTCAGAAAGAATTATTTAAATTAAATTTGTTTATGTCCTTAATATGATCTTTACATCAAATCTGTGAATAATAAGATAATAAATAATAATATAAATTTTTATATGATGTTAATATCAGAATGAATTCAAATATACAAAAAATATTGAATTTTAAGTTAGTCTCCATCATCAAATAAATTCATGCTTTAATTAGGCTAAAAAGAAATAAGAATTGATAAATTGAAATGCTTAAAGAATATTATTGATTTTAATAATTGTTAAGAATATGATATTCTGATTTTAATGTGTGCTGAAAATGGATAATTAAGCACAACTTTTAGGATTTCTAAATAATTAAACATATGCTCAATTTCAATGCTTCATACTAGTCTTTGTATATATATACACATACTTATGTATATGAACAAAATCATAATTTAGAAGTGTTTCATGGAAAGAATATTAGCAAAGATGTACATGAATAAGTAGAGCCAATCTTAACATATTTTTAAATATAAGAATTCAGTGATTAACAAAAGTAACTAATTAAGTTTATAAAAGACTTTATTCTTTCAGATATGTATAAACTATTAAGGCCAACACAGATTAATGTGGAACCACTTTAAAACACTCCATGGGTTACTCCTGCTAATACCGAAAAATGAATCAAAGATCATGTTTAGTGTAGTTAGAAACTAAGTTTGAATCTTGGTCGAATTAAGATTTATAACATGGTCATTTGTGCTATTTCAGCGATAGATAAAATAACTCATCTAAATACTAAAATCAGTAAAACCAATTTAGTAACACTGTACAAAGTTCATACTACCATATTCTGTAAAAAGAATCATAATCCATTAAGGTTTGCCTATTAATCTCATCAGATCAAAACCTTTAAGTGTTAACCCTTTTGATTCACCTTTTGGCCGATTCCGAATAGTGTCAACTTTGCAATGCCACTTAAGCATTTTAACCAATGAATATAATGTATCAGCTAAAGCCTAAAATTTATGGAATTAGCTTAGGATTGTTATACAAAGTATAAATCACCTCATTATGAAGAAATAACCATGCTCCATCATGTTTTGCATATTAATCTTAACAGCTGAATAACCCTAAATAATCACATTTCTTTAGGCCGTATTATGAATAACGAATTGTAGTTGCAATGAGGAAACCTGCAGTTAAGTTATTTTTATCACCAGAACCTTCTTAAATATCATGTAAATTAGTCCAATAGCCTGAATCAATAGATCTAATTTGCGTAAAGCTAATTCTAAGCAAAATCAATTAAAGATAAAGAACTAATCATTCATAATATAATGCGATCATTTAAGCCTTTTCATTAACTCGCAAGGCAGCTCATCTAAATCTGAATTTAGTAAAGAATAACTTAGAAGTGATCTTTAAGATATGATCTGCAGTAATCTAAGAAAATATTCTTATTTTATCTTGCTTCGAATCTGAATCTTAATAGAGCAAAACCCATAAGTAATAAGTAGCAGAAAGCATATTGAGAATAGTAAAATCAATGAACTTTGTAACTAATGATTAATTCAATTAATCCAAACAATCTTTGCGTCTTGAATTCGTAAAATAAGATTAATAAATTCATAAAAGAGCAATCCCTGTTTCGTGTAAAGAGTTTTATTGGTTCTTTCTATCTGCTTTCCTTTTGCCTTATTGAAGGTTATTGTTTTGTTATTATCCGTTGATCGACGTGTAGAACTTGATGCCTCTAATTCCGTCATCGCCTTCATCAGCCGCAATCCTTGTCTCCACCGTAAGCAATGATTAAGCAAGGCAAGCATCCTTTGACCATATTGATCCCAATATTTTATATTCCTTTTGTGCATCAAATTGTTTTATGCATGCGATTACTTTATGTAAATTGCTATCTTGTGGATTGGTAGTTATACCTGTTGTCTTATGAATCTCCGTTGATGATTATGAACATGTGAACCCTGATAACCATAGATTGAGGTTAGGCATTACTTAATGTCATCTTGGGTATATGCGTTCATTTTATTCATGCTTAGTCATGCTTTAGAATCAATGATGTACATGATCAACTCAATAATTGTTTCCTGAAAACTTTGAAAATGTCACTGTTGGTGGTGGGTAATTTTGATTAAAAACCCAAAATGAAACTATGCTTTGATGCGGCGATTATTGGCAATAGCGGATGTCACGACGAAATGCACGTAGTGTAGGGTGAAGTGTCGCCGTGTCACAACTAAGGACCGAACATCGTGTAGCTTGATCCAAGAAAATCCGTACAAACCACGAGGGTGAGAATGGGGTAGCCTTAGCATATTAAATTGTTTAGACATGGCTTTGCTCATTGGTAGGCGGGAGCTTGCACTGAGTTTTCGGTCAGTCTACCTGACGGGTATTCCGATCAGTCTACTTGCTAATGCAACGGTGTACGCCTTGCCATGGACGAGACGTGGTGTTGGGTGTGATAATGTGGATCCACGGCTTGGGTGAGTGTCTCTGTTTTGAGGCGAGGTTAACGCCCGGTGGTGTAAAGCCTTGTCTAGGAATTTAATGACTATGTATGATCGCTCATTCGCATACTTTTGTATGGCGATCCACGGTGACGTGGTGAGTTGATCATTCCTTGTGGGTCGATTGTACACCTCTGCGAGTTTAAATCTAATTGATTAGCTGCACTGCGGTCATGGGTGTCTTGGTGAATTTCTTGTGAGTTAAATGTTTTATTATTTTCAAAAGGGTTGGTTTCATTTGTTTTGGCAATCTGTGCTTTATGTCGAAGGGTGACATTGATGGATTTCGTGAATTGATGATTCGCCGCTCACGTCATGGAGGATTGTGAGTGTTATTTATACTTTACTTATTTGTTATCAATCAAATGCTCTTATCAATTCCGTTTGCAAATAACTTGATTTACAAATGAAATTCGCTTTATGCAAATTAAGCGTAGTAGCCTTTCCTTTGAAATGGCCTGCATGTATTATAGGTTTGCTCAAGTCTTCTTTGAGTCGTAAAGTACTCACCCTTGCCTAATTATATAGTAGGTAGTTGAGTTAAGCGGCTTCGAGTCTCTTTTCGGAGTTGTTCATCGCAGGTTGCGGGATTTTCTTCATCGTGTTCTATCTGAAGTTTATGCCTGGTCAGTGGGTTACTGCTCGGGATTGGATGGGTAAACCACAAGGCTTGCTTCTTTTCTTTGCTATATTTCTACGAGTTGTAATATTATTTGTATAATCGTTTCCGCTTAATTAAGGTATTGTATGGTTGTGATTTCCAATTGTTGTAAACATGTGAGTGCTAGCTACTGATCCAGGGAATAGCACAGTAATCACATGGAGGTTCCTGTTCGTCAGAACGGGGTCTCACAGTTGTCCATAATATAAAAACTATAGCCTTTTCCAAACCTAAAGCTTTTATGTACCCTACATGTGCTAAAGGAAAGCTGATAGTGCGTCCCTCTCATCTTAAAATTAGGGAAGAATCACCAAATTTCCTGGAGAGAATTCAAGGTGATATATGTGGACCAATTCAGCCCCTGTCGGTCTCCTTCAGATATTTTATGGTACTAATAGATGCTTTTACTAGATGGTCTCTTATCTACGAGGAACCATGCCTTTGCTAAGCTAATCGTCCAAATCATTAAATTAAGAGGCTCCTTTCCAGAAGAAAGGATTAAGTCCATTCACATGGATAATGCTGGCGAGTTTACCTCAAAAGCATTTAATGATTATTGTATGGCTCTAGGCATTAATGTAGAACCTTCTGTACCCCATGTCTACACCCAAAATGGCCTTGCAGAGTCATTAATTAAGAGAGTAAAGCTTATTGCTAGACCACTCTTGCAGAATTGTAGGTAACTCACCAGTTGTTGGGGCCATGCAGTGTTGCAAGCTGCATCATTAATTCAACTCGGACTAACTGCATACCATGAAATTCCCCCTTGCAGCTAGTGCATGGGAAAGAACCAAGTATTTCCCATCTGCGAAAATTTGGTTGTGCTGTATACGTGCCGATCTCTTCACCACAGCGTACCACCATGGGACCTCACCGGAAGTTGGGGATCTATGTTGGTTATGAATCTCCGTTAATAATTAAATACCTAGAGCCTATGACAGAGGATCTGTACATGGCTCGGTACGCTGATTCTATTTTTTATGAAGACAATTTCCCGGCATTAGGGGGAGATAAGTACCACATTAAAGAATGCCGAGAAATAGATTGGAATGCCACTGGCATTCAGTCCTTATACCCACGCACTAAAGAGGCCAAACTTGAAGTTCGGAGGATAATAAGTCTGCAACAAATAGCCGATAATTTGCCAGATGCCTTCACTGATAATAAGAAAGTGACAAAATCTCATATACCTGTAGTAAATGTACCTGAAAGAGTGGAAATACTCCAGAAGGTTTTGAACCCACTCTTGCCCCTCATGACAAAAAGTGGGGGAGGCCTCTAGGTGCACGGGACTCTGTTCTGCAGTGACGTCCGCAGAAACGGAGAACTGAGCAAATGAGATTACTACCTGAGACAATTGAAGAAGATCAACCTGTTGTTGAGAAAATCCTTGAAGTGAGCCATCCAGAAGATGGTAATCTACCTGAAGTGAATCATCCTGAAGATGAAAATCCTAGTAAACATTTGCGCGCACAATCTGACGCTGGGAAGTCGGAACACTCAGACTCCATCGTTGTGGGAAATCATGAGGAACTGAAAGAAATGAATGAAGAAATATCCACTAATTATGTGGATTCAGGAGAATTATCAAAAGAAAGACTGCAATTGTCGACATTTATTTCGCCTCAAAATTGCTAAAACTCTTGAACTAGATCCGAACCAAAGTCCATGGCGAGTGCGAAGCACTCAGATTGGGTCAAATGGAAAGAAGCAATTGAGGCGGAATTGCACTCGCTAATAAAAGGAAAGTGTTGGTCCCGTCGTAGGACACCTCCTAATGTGTTCCATGTAGGATCAAAATGGGTTTTCATCCAGAGGAGAAATGAAAACAACGAGGTGGTGAGATATAAAGCGAGGCTTGTACCACAAGGGTTCACGCAGAGACCCGGCATCGATTACGATGAAACATATTCTCCTATGATGAGTGGAGAATAACGTTCGATATCTAATGTCAATGACGGTGGCTTAAATTTAGAAATGCGGTTGATGGATGTAGTGACCGCATATTTATATGGGTCATTAGATTCGACATTTATATGAGAGTCCTGAAGGAGTAAAAGTCCGGATCCTAATAATCGTAATATGTATAGTGTCAAGCTGCGCAGAGATCGCTATCTGAGTTAAAACAATCGGGAAGAATGTGGTATAACCGGCTTGCGAGTTCGTCCTGAAGAAGGGATATTCCAATAATGATGATTGTCCCTGTGTGTTCATAAAGAAATCCCAGAATAGATTCTGTATCATCTCAGTGTAAGTCGATGATCTGAATATCATCGGAACCACAGAGGAGATAAAGGAAGCAAGTGCTTACCTCTTGATGGAGTTTGAGATGAAAGAGTTGGGTAAAACCAAATTTTGCTTAGACCTGCAACTAGAGCATTTCCTAGAAGGAAATCTTATTCACTAGTCTCCTTATACTCGGAAGGTATTGAAAATGTTTAATATGGATAAATCGCATCCTTTGAAAACCCCCATAGTCGTAAGGTCCCTTGAAGTGGATAAAGACCCTTTTAGATAGAGGATGGAAAATGAGAAAGTCTTAGGACCTGATGTCCCGTATTTAAGTGCTTTTGGAGCACTCATGTATCTTCTTGTAATTGCACAAGGTGCGATATCGCATTCATGATGAATTTGCTAGCAAGACATAGTGTAGCCCGACCAGAAGACATTGGACTGGTGTAAAGACTTTACTTAGATATCTCCAAGGTACTCAAGATCTTGGGCTGTTTTTCTAGAAGAACCAAGACTTGACCATGGTGGGATATACGGATGCTGGCTATCTGTATAATCCCCACAGTGCAAATCTCAAACTGGTTTTATGTTTCTCTGCGGTGTACCTTAGTTTCTGGCGGTCTTGTAAACATGCCCTAGTAGCAACTTCTACCAACCACTCAAAGATTATAGCCCTGTATGAAGCCTCACGTGAATGTGTTTGACTGCGATGTGTGATTAGCCATATCCAGAAGTCATGTGGCCTTAACACTGTCGATACCACCACAATTATCTATGAAGATAATACTGTTTGTGTTGCACAAATGCAATTGGGTTATATAAAGAGCAACATCACGAAGTATATTGCTCCTAAGTTATTCTACCCTCACGAACTCCAGAAGAGCGGTGAGATAAATATCTTGCAAACTAAGTCATGCGAAAATCTTGCAGATTTATTCACTAAGTCCCTACCTAAATCCGCATTTCAAAGATATGTTAAAGGTATTGAAATGAGAAGATTTAGAGAGATGCAGAGTTCAGGGGAAGAAACCCTTGAACTATAACTTTTGTGGTGATCCTGAAGATCCTAATAAAACCCTGAAGGTTATAAGTTGTACTTTTTTCCCCTTTGTAAGTTTTCCTAAAGTTT
Source organism: Guadua angustifolia (assembly GCA_036346375.1). Lineage (NCBI taxonomy): Eukaryota > Viridiplantae > Streptophyta > Magnoliopsida > Poales > Poaceae > Guadua > Guadua angustifolia. Next base: position 9,919,359 of record CM070502.1, read on the forward strand.
TCTCACGTGAAGGTTTTTAATGAGGCAACTAGTGCAACATAAAATACGAGTGCAATGTACTCTTTTCTCAATCTCCTTTTTCCCATTCTTTTCATGATGTGGGCGAATTCGAACTCCTCTCTCATATTGCTATATGTATCGAGTGTTTCCCATTGTAAGCAATCAATCAATAAAGTGATAGAGATTTTCACTCTATATTCTGTGTGTTCTTAACTTTTGATTCGCGTGTTGTTTCTTGCTTACCGATGATTTGAGCGGGTAGACGACTTCATTTTACAAAAGTGCCTTTATTTTATCAAGATTCGTTGTACCATGATGCCGCACGATTGAGCTCTGCTTGTACGAAGTTGGTAGTATGTCATCGATTTGGCTTTGAATTCTTAACCCTTCTACAGAGTACACTGACCCTACCCCGTAGAGTCGTCAGCTGTGATGCAAATGGGCAAGAATCCTTCGCTAGAGTCGGACGTGTGGTGGATATGTGTGCCGTGAATTGGTAAGTGTCACATTTTTTGAAACGGGTAGAATCTTATAGGCATACGCAGCCCTCGTGTGTACTTTTCAAAAGAAGACATTGCTGTACTGTACATATTTTGATTGACATAGACCGAACTTTTCTAGAACTGATAGCAGTACTGCAACGGAGGATTAGGAATTGCGTTGGGGATCGGCAATAATTCCGTCGAAGCCATGTAAATGATATTCGTTGGCCCTAAACGTTCACATTTGTGTTGATACATTTGCAGATCAATGTGGAAACTCTTGGAAAGCTCAGTATTTCTGCCGCAAGTTGCAACGCGCGTGCATGCGTAACTTGTTATGCTGATGCGGTTTCGGATCTAACCGACGACCGGTCAGTAATTTTGACAAGGACGTGTCAATTTTTTAAAATAATATATTTTTAAAAAATTACAGAAATAATATGTTAAAAATAACAGAAATACCCATCATGCGACTTCCAAAGTGCGACACGTCTCTGTCGCAAATTAGAAATGCGACAAACGTATGTTGTAGTTTAGAATTGCGACAGAGAGGCTGTCAAAATTCGGAATTGCGACAGACAATTAGTCGCAGTTGCCTCTGTCACATATTGGAATAGCGACTTCAATAAATTGATTTTTTTAATAATTCATTTATTTATAAATTGCAAAAATAAATGTAATACTCGGTAAGTATTACAAGAGCCACACATAATGCTTCTCAAATATAATCCTCGATACATAGGTGACTGACAGCTAGCTAGCGTAATTGCGATGAACATCAAGTCATCAACATACATTTCACCCTTAACAACATCACCTTTAGAATAAAGACGACAACACCTCTCCATCTGTATATTTGTGTATATAATCTTTCTTGCACTTTGTCAGTATCTTTGGTTGGAGTTGACGACCTAGCCAACTTTTGAGCCGAGTCTTCAGTTAGTATTTTGCGCAAACTTCACTTGCTGTTGGATCACACATTAGGTAGGCTTGTTACTTCCTCAAGAGTTAAAGCACTCTCAAATGAATCGAATTCATGCCATGCTAATAATATATAACACCCAAGTCATGAGGCACACAGGTGCACAAAAGCAGAACAACACAACTAAACAATAACCCACATAGTCAATTTAGAATAGTAGTACACTGTTCAAGGTAATTCTGTATAGCATACGTATACATGATCGATACACAGCACTGCAGCCATGCGTACCAAACATGCTTTTTTTCAATTACCTCTGTCGCAGATTGGACAACACCAAAGATACAGAAGGAATTGATAAAACTAGGATACAACACTGGTACATGTCATAGAATCATACATTCTATGGCTATGGATCTTGGAATAGGGAATTCGACAGTCAATTAGATGTCACAGAACCATACATTCTATGGCGTAGGAGGCATGAAATCATCGTCATCATCATTTATTAGGTTATGAGGTACTCGTCCTTCAGTTTTGATAGTGCTTGAACGTCGAGGTGGAGGTGACACGAAATCGTCATTGTCATAATCATCGCCATAGTTCCTTGAACGGCCAGTTTTGATAGTGCTTGAACGGCCAGTTGTGTTAGTGCTTGAACGTCGAGGTGGAGGTGACACTAGTAGCAGCATGTCGGGCCTTTCCCCTGACATTTCACCGAGGCGTCGCCGGGTCCATGAGCGCTTGTGGTACCTCCCGGGCGATGCTCGGGCCCATCGCCACGATCGGCGTGGTCGTAGGTCGGGTCACCGGGGCGATCATGACTCTGACTCCAGGAGCGAAGACAACCTTTCTAGGTGCGCCCCTGTCCCGGCTTATGGCTGCTCGGCGTACTCCGACGACCTTCGACGGAAGTGTTGTTGGCTCGTTTCAAGCTCGCCTTGATCGGCGGTTCGACAGACGAAGAACCAGATGAGTTTCTTTCGATCTACTCCACCGCGATCTTGGCGGCCGGGGGAGACGAGGCCGTAATAGCCAACTACCTCCCAACCGTTTTGGATGGTGTCGCCCGCACCTGGCTCTTCAACCAAAAGCCCGGCTCCTTCCGTTCGTGGCGCCAAATTCAGAATGCCCTCCGCTCCAACTTTCAGAGTTGTTGTGAGTGGCCCGGTAGGGAGAAGGATTTGGACCGCGTTATCTAGGGGAAGAGCGAACCCCTCCGCGATTTCGTTCGGCGGTTCATCCGCACGAGGAACCTAATCCCAAGCGTCTCCAATGAGGCCGTAATCAAGGCCTTCAAGTTCGGCGTCCGCGACCGGCGCCTCACCGAAGACCTGGAGATTACGACCAGGCTTACCGTCAACAAGTTGTTTCGCATGGCGGAGCGCTACGTGGACGCGGACGACACGGTTCTGAAGGATCGAGATGGCGAACAGAGGGGGGGTGAATGGTCGCAAATAAATTTTCTCCCAAAATACTCCAACTAAAACCGAGAAAATATCGGCAAGGAAATCGTGAAAAACCATAAAAACCGAACGACTAGACAACTATGTGCATCCCTAGTTTACATGAATATTATCCATAAAATATGTGAGGAATTTTTCAATCACAATCCTGGTTGTCAAGTGTCCAAAAGAAAGAGGAATCAATTCAAATACTTCTTATCTAAAAGAGATCAAGCCAAAACACAAAAGTCTCTTTTAGAAAAGCAAAAGCAGATATTTTCAGAATCTGTCTTTAATTTGAACAGGAGGTTGGTGGGTTTCTGCTACTCACAAAATTATGAGAAATTTTCTCCCTATGAGAAGATGAGTCGTGAAGCTCTCCACCAAAATTCATATCAAAAAGCCAAGTAGAAAAATCATCATAAATCTATGAACACAGACAGTCAGAAACTTCAGGCAGAAAATTTGGGGCTCGGTTTTCACTTCATAGCACCCAAACGGTGAAACCAGTGGACTCCAAACTTTTTCTACAGATGGGTATAGGAGTCCCGCACAATCTCCAACAAGAATCACTCAAGAAGGATTTTTCTAGATTTTTCTAAAAATCAAAGACTAACTGCTGCGCGAAAAACAAGTTCTGGACAGAACTGGAACTTGAAAGAAGAGATGATCTCTACTCAATCAAAGAGTGCAAAGAGATGTAAAACCATATGAACACACTCAAAACATCCAAGATCAGCATTTAGAAGGAGGAGGCAAATCCAAATTGCATGAATGTAGATTGCGGAAAGTAAATGCGTAATGTAAATGCTGAATTTAAATTATGTAAAGTAAAGACATAATGTAAATGCAGAATTTAAATTCACAATGATGCAAAGAAATTTCTTTGTATTTCTGGTGGGAAGGTTTACAAAGCCTCACTTCATGTGGGCAAAGCTCAAAGGAGCAACTCAAACCTTCAAGGGGAGGAGGCCACCCCTCCACCCCTATTTATACAACTCTTGGGTCACCTACCACCCTTGGATGAGTCCCTCAACCCTAGGACACTCATCTAAGGGCTAGGATTAACCCACTCACACAGCCATGCAAGGGCTAACCCAAAACCCACACACATACCGGGTTTTCTTGCACGGTTTTCAAAGCATACTACCTAGACCCGCTAACCTATCAACTAGACCGCAATCCGGCGGCCCTCATTGATCCACGCGCATCTAGCTAGCATCATCTCCTTTCCTTATCTTCTTGGCTTGCCGGACTCCGTCTCCGGTCATCTTCCGCGATCTCCGGCCTGCCGGACCTCAAGCGCCTCGCCTAGTCCGGTCATCCTCCGCCTCACCATGACCTAGCACCGCCGCCACCGCAACCATCAAAGACAAGGAAAAACCTTTCACATAGCAATGCCCACAAATATTTTCAATGATTATCCCACAATCATTAATCAATCATAATTAAGCCCAATGGTCCGGTTACTCACGCCTGTGCCTAGAGTAGCACTAGGAAAAACAACCAACACTCAAATTGCTTCAATTTGAAGATCCAATTCAAATCAAACTCAATTTGAATCAAACCAAGCTCAACACTTGTCAATTATTCATCACACACAAGGATAGACCTCCACATGGTCTTTCAGGTTCACTAGAAGCATGACTACGATCAAGGTAAGCTCGGTATCAACTTAGGCGAGGCATTTCCTTCTACCGCCAAGAGCACTGACCCGGGCTCGACCGCTAAGAAGCGGAAGAGGGACCGCAAGCATGGCGATGGTCGGCCGCGGGTGGTTGTTTCGGCAAACGGCCACCGCGAAGTCATGGAAGTGCGAGATCCGGCCCAGGAGCGGCCTCGACCTTAGTGAAATCGGCCACGACCTCGGCGCGCCGCCATGTGGAGCCTCGATGGGGATCACCGGCCTGCGGGTCTCGGCGGTCGACTCACGCCCACAGGATCCTAAAGGGCGACCTTGGTTCGATGAAGAAAAGTTTTTTGTTCCACAGAACCCTGGGCCACAACCTGCGAAGCTGCAGGGCTTGGCAAAACAAGCTGGACGCATTCTATGATGGGCGCGGAGAGATGCCCACGCTCCCGAAAGAGGGAGAACAGCCCGACAGGGTCAACGCCAGAGCGGACCAAGCCGACCTCGACCTGGATTTTCAGCAGGGTGACCGCCGGATCGACATCATCTTCGGCGGCTCATCGGCGTACCAATCCCAGTGCGAAATTAAGGATGCTACACGCACGGTTTATCAGGCTACCGTTGGGAAGCCCATGGATCAGCCCTGCAAGTGAGTCGGGGCTATGATAACCTTCACACGGGAGGATACCCCCCAAGGTATGTCCAAAGACCTAAAGACTGCCCTGGTCGTGACCTCGACTATTAGCAACACCATGGTCGGGTGTGTCATGATCGATGGGGGTAGTTCCCTCAACCTGCTCTTGGCGGTAGCGCTCGGAGAATCTGATTCCTGTCGAAGGTAAAAATATCGCGATTCCGTTCTTGAATCGTTCAAAGCTTCGACCACTCCTCTAGGGCGGTGGTCCTACTGTCACCTTGGCGCCTCGGACAACTTCCGACCGGTGATCACCTTTGAGGTGGTGAAGGAACTTCCTAGCGCCATCCTCGGGCGCCGGCTTTAGTCGGGTTCATAGCGGTGAACCACTATGGCCCTTCTTGCATGAAGCTCCGGGACCCAATGGCATCATGCGGTGAGGCGACCTCAAGGCGGCGCGGTTGCGAGATCGTGCCTTGGCTCTCGCCAGGCATCTTGCCTCAGTAAGGCCCCGAGGCGACCACGAGGTCGCCCGCCTTGAGCGGTCATCCAACCCAATGGCGACGAAGGTGTCTTGCTCGAAGAAGGCGACTCGTCCAAGTGCATTCACGTCTCAGCCGAGCTGAGTTCTAAATAAGAACTCAAGCTCGTCACCTTCCTCCACGCCAACAAGGACATATTCGCTTGGGAACCGGCAAATATGTCGGGCATCCCGAGGGAGGTGATCGAGCACAGATTGCAAGTGTGGCCTGACTGTGGGCCTGTACGCCAGAAGCTGCATCGCTTCTCCCCAGAGAAGGTCGCTATAATCAGGGAGAACCTCGACAAGCTCCTGAAGGCCGCTTCATTCGTGAGATCGATTACTCCGAATGGCTAGCCAATCCGGTCATCGTGTAGAAGAAAGGTGGGAAGTGACGGATGCGCGTCGACCACACGGGCTTAAATTCAGCATGCTCGAAGGACAATTTTCCCCTTCCGTGCATCGACCAGATCGTCGACTCCACCCCGAATGCCAAGATGCTGATCTTCCTGGACGCCTACTCTGGGTATCATCAAATTAAGCTAGCAGCCGGCGACGAGAGTAAGACATCATTCATCACACCATTCGGTACGTACTATTACACTACCATGTCGTTGGGTCTCCGCAACGCTGGCGCGACATTCCAGCGCTTGATAACCAAGACGTTCGACCCTCAGATCGGTCGCAACCTCGAGGTCTACGTAGACGACATCGTCGTCAAGAGCTCCTCTGAGAACAGTCACGTTTGAGACCTGGAAGAGACTTTCGCCAATCTGAACAAGCATATGATCAAGGTTAACCCGGAGAAATGTGTGTTTGGCACTGCTTCAGGAAAGGTACTCGGCTACATGATCGGGGGCTCGGGGGTCGGCCCGAACCTAGAAAAGATCAAGGCGATCGAGAAGATAACTCCCCCAAGTTCGGTACGGCAGATGCAATGCCTCACCAGCCGCATGGCTGCTCTCAGCCAGTTTATCTCGAGGCTTGGTGAGCATGGGTTGCCATTTTTTAAGGCCTTGCGTAAGCAAGGAGGCTTCGAGTGGACGCCCGAGACACAACGATCCTTCGACGAGTTAAAGGTATACCTCTCAAGACCACCTTTACTTACGACTCCGTAGCCGGGCGAGACGTTGTTGCTCTACCTCGCGGCTATTACTCAAAATTGTCGCCGTCACGGTAATAGCGGGATACACAAAGAAGACGATCTACTATGTCAGCAAGGTTCTTCATGGGCCAAAGGAGCGCTACCCCCAGGTCCAGAAGGCCAGACGCCCTCCTCATGGCCGGCGCAAGCTCGGCAAAGATTATTTCCAGGCTCACTCCGTGGTTGTCCCGAGCAACTTCCCGCTTGGGGAGATCTTGAGGAATCCAGAGGTTGGGGGTCGCATCGCCAAGTGGGCCATGGAGCGGGTTGTGTTTGGCGCCCGGTTAAGGGCACGACGGCCATCAAGTCGCAGTGCTTGCCGACTTTATGGTCGAAAGGAACATCGCGGCCGCTCCGAGCTCAAGGTCGAAGAGGAGACGCCCTGGGTCATGTACTTTGATGGCTCAAGATCCTTCAAGCGCTCGGGGGCTGGAATCCTTATTCTCACCCCGTAGGGTGACAGACTGAGGTACGTGGTTCATTTCGGATTCCCAGCAACAAATAATGCGGCAGAATACGAAGCTCTCCTGGCGGGACTCCGGGCTTGCAAGACGCTGGGTGTGCGCCGGTTGATCGTCAAGGGTGATTCCCACCTTGTCATCAACCAGTTCAATAAAGGCTATCAGTGCTCGGAGGATTTCATGACCAAATACCTCGCCGAAGTGTGCAAGATGGAGAAATGGTTTTAGAATCTGGAACTCAAACATGTGCTCAGGAAAGACAACTCCAACGCTGATTTCCTTTCCAAGCTCGGCTCATCCGATGACGAGATTCCTTCAGACGTCATCCTGGAAACCTTGGCGATGCCTTCGATTTCCGACCAAGAGGTCTTAGTTGCCATCATTGAAGGTATTCCCTCATGAGCTGAACCAATTAGCGATTTTCTTACGCAAGGTGAACTTCCGTCCGACCCCGCCGAGAGGAGTAGGATCAAGCATCGGGCGAGTTCATACAAGCTCGTCGACAAAAAAGCTGTCTTGCGTGAAATGTCTCGAGAGTCGACAAGGTACATCACCACAGAAGAGGGTAAGTACCTGTTAAACGACATCCACTCATGATGAGGACATCATAACCAAGGATATAACCGCTGCCCCTTCTTCCCCTATGACCGCTACTTCGTCTACGACGCCTGGAGGGCTTAATCCGGAAGTAAGGCCTTTTCAACCACCTTTGCTGGACCAGCACGTCAAGAACACCTATCGAGGACAGCCCACACGCCAAGGAAGGCCCAAGATCAAGCCCAATTCGTCTCCAAGTCCGGTTCGGCCGTCCAGGAGCAGCAGTACTTCAAACGGACATAACTCTTGCTCCCGGACTCCGTTTTCAGTGTGCGACCACCCGTTTGAAAGGTATCGAGATAACCTTTCCAATGGATCTGGTCCCAAAGCCAAATTCCTTCTGGAGCGACAGAAAATCACAGAACAATCTCACGGGATAGAAATTCCAGGTGCTGCGCCACCTTATTTTTGGGCTTATGGCCCATGTATGGTTAGGGTTGCATGGTGGCCGACCTTAGGGTGGTGGCCTACCCTAATTTGGGCGTCCCAAGTCTGGTCTCCACCCTATATAATGCCCCAGCCGTCGTACGTGGTCATTTAGGTTTTGTTGTGTTTGGTAGACCCCGTGTGCGTCCCTCCTCGTGTTTGCGCGTGTCGACTAGACCGCTCGAGCCGAGAAACAGAACCTCAACTTGTTCTTGATTTCAATACCATATTTCCAGATTGCTTCATACTTTGGTCTTGCGGGTTCTCGATTTCTTGCAGGAACTTTTGATCGTTTGGATCTTGTATCTGTGAGGATTGGCATTGCGATTGTGAAGCTCCCGACCTGTTGGTAGGAAGCCCTAAATTCGGTGCCATCAACACACCCAAATCGACGTATCATCATCTCACCGAAAGATCGGGATCACCCGTCCCCATCAAGTTGGTATCAGAGCTCAAGGTTGCTCGGTGAGATTTTCCCTCAATTTCGTTTTCTACCTAGAGTCCAGAAAATTGCCCCACAAAAATTAGTAGATTGGTTTTTCCCTGTCCAAGCTAATTTGTGCCCTAACTTTTACTACTTGTCCTTGGTTTGTTGAATCGTCGGTTGCATAGTCGTGTCTTTGCTGGTTTTAGAGTCTAGTCCCTTAGAGTTTCGAGTTCGAGTCACGTTTGTCACAGTTGCATTCGAATTGGAGTTGTTCTCTGTTAGTAGATCAGATTGCATTCAGATCAGGACTCGTAGTGGTGGTTAGAGATCAGATTGGAGACGAGTTTGTTTCTGCCTGGTGCGGGAGATTAGATTGGGTCGTGAACTTCCCTGATCTGTTTCCCAATCCGAGTGGTTTTCGGTGATCACCAAAGTAGGGAGAGTACCCCCTTCAGAAGACTGCTCGCCCGAGTACTCGCCCATCGCGTGCACTAGTCGCCGAGTGCTCGCCCATCGCTTGCACTGGTCGCCGAGTGCTCGCCCATCGCCTGCACTGGTCACCCGAGTGCTCGGCCTCTGCAAAAATTGGTCGCCCGACTGCTCGCCGACTGCCAAAAACTGGTCGCCCGACTGTTCGTGGACTATTTCCTCTCCGAGCACACCAAATCAGAGAGAAAAAAAAAGGCAAGTGCAATCTTCAAAAGCCGCACTAGATCATTTCCAAACCAAAGTTCAGAGAGAGAGAGAATTGTTTGGAGTCCTTGTTGAGTCTGTTATTCAGTTTTAGGGCTCCCACAAAAAAAAAGAAAAAAAATCAAAAAAAAAAAGAAAAAAAAGGAGGGGCCCTAGCTGCTTGCTTTGTGTTGAGGACATTCCCATTGCATCTCTGTGGTATCGTTGGTGATTAGGCTCGCGTCTAGCACGGTCTAGCCTAGGACCAAAGATCTTATCGACTTTGAACGACTTTTGACTTACTTTGGTTCAGTGGTACTAGTTCCTCCTTTGCTACATATCATTGCTGTCCAAGCTCCACCATCTTCTAACCACACGGGTTCTGGAATTTGCAATCGCTGCCACATCGAGGACTTGTAAGAACTTGGTAGAAGCTTGGCGTGTGTGAGGATTGCCACTTCATACCACCTAGTAGTTCATAGGAGCTTTCATACCTATGTGAAGTTTCTTTATTTCTACTAACTATGGCGGTATTCCAAGCAATCATGGAGCAACGTCGGTAGTGGGAGTGAACATGAGGACCGCCTCACGCCAAAAGAACGACGTTGGGTCACTCATTTCGAGAGGATGCACCATCAGCACGAGATGCGAACTCGTGACACTCTTGATGCGATTGAAGCGCGATTGGCACCTCTCACTAAGCTTCAAACACAGCTAGCACAACTTCTTCAAGGTGCTGACCCCAACAATGGTGTCGCTGGCCATGCTTTGGGCTAACGCGCGCCCATCGGTTGTTCTGTTCCTTCAAACGGGGTGGATCAAGAGGAGAACAACTACTGGCTGACATCGAGGATGACCACAGGTGAATATGCACAATGACCGAGCTCATCGTCGACTCCGCAATAATAACGAGCAAGGTATGGCTAGAAGTCAACATGATCAAAGGGAAGAACGTGATGATTCTATGGCAAAATGAAATTTACTATGCTTCCTTTTGATGGTGCTTATAATCTGATGCTTATCTAGATTGGGAGTTGGCGGTAGATCAAAAATTTTCATGCTATGACTTTTACGAGCGTAAAAGGGTTCATCGCCACTAGTGAATTCTTTGGGTTTGCATCTATTTGGTGGAAAGAACTTTGTAGAGCCAACCGTGATGTACCTACAACTTGGGATGGGTTGAAGCGTGTCATGAGGGCTAGATTTGTTCCTACATACTATGCTCGTGACTTATTGAATAAAATGCAACGCTTTAATCAAAGTGATAAAACAGTTGAGGAATATTATCAGGAATTGCAAATTGGCATGTTCTACTGTGGGATAGAAGAGGGTGAAGATGCAAAAATGGCTAGGTTTTTGGGTGGGCTTAAGCGAGAGATCTGAGGATATACTTGATTATAAGGAATACAATTCTATCACTGTTTGTACCATCTTGCTTTGAAAGCGAAAGGGAAGTGCAGGGTCGGCGATCGACAACGCGAGGTATTTTTGGAGGCTCTTCCACATCCAAGTCGGTCCAGATCCATTCCAAGGCATCATCTCCCATCCCTGGACGTGTACCTCCACCCGCTATTCCAACTACTTCGACGCCATCACGCATTCCGGAGGTAAACAAGTCAGTCACACTTCAAGCACCCGCCAAGAGTGCTTCTTCAATTGCCTCCACCAGTCGGACGCGGGAAACACAATGCTTTCGGTGCAAAGGAATGGGGCACGTGATGCGAGACTGCCCTAATCAGCGTGCTCTAATAATCCGAGAAAATGGTGAGTACACTAGTGCTAGTGACATTGATGATAATGAATATGCCCTTGTTGCCACTAACACTGCAGAGCCAGAAGAAGAGATTATCACTTCGCTGCGAGATCCAGAAATATCCGGCTCTTGTTGTCACCCGAGTGCTTAGCGCCAAACTTGCACGCGATGAACAAAATCAACGCCATACTATCTTTCGGACAAGGTGTGTGGTAAATGAGCGTCTTGTGCATGTCATTGTTGATGGAGGTAGCGCAACAATCTTGCTAGTGTAGACATGGTCGAGAAGCTTGGCTTGGCCACAAATCCACTTTTCAACAATATGAAATTGAATGGCTCAATTCCTTTGGTAAGGTTCAGGTAACAAAACCGCTCGAGTACCTATCTCTATTGGATCTTATCATGATAATGTTGTTTGCGATGTTGTACCCATGGATGCTTGCTCTCTTTTGTTGGGTAGACCTTGGATCTATGATATGGATGCTCTACATCATGGTAGGACCAATGAGTATACTTTCTTGTATAAGGGAAAGAAAATTGTTTTGAAACCTATGAGCCCTCTGAACTAAGAAACATTGATGTTAAAAGTGCTCAAAGAGAACAAGAAGAGAGTGGAAATAAAATTGTAGCTAGTAAACCAACCCATTCAACTACACACGCTTGCTCAAAAACCCGATCTTAAGTTGAAGGGTAAAGTATTATTGGCTACAAAAGTGCTCTCACAAGATAACATGGATAGTATGGACCAATTGCCATTGCCTGTTGCTTTGCCTTCTGTTATTACTAATAATTTGCAGGAACATGAGAAGGAGTCGAGGACGACTCCAATTCAAGAAGGGGAGGATGATGAGGACATCATAACCAAGGATATAACCGCTGCCCCTTCTTCCCCAATGACCGCTACTTCGTCTACGACGCCTGGAGGGCTTAATCCGGAAGCAAGGCCTTTTCAACCACCTTTGCTGGACCAGCATGTCAAGAACACCCATCGAGGACAGCCCACACGCCAAGGAAGGCCCAAGATCAAGCCCAATTCGTCTCCAAGTCCGGTTCGGCCGTCCAGGAGCAGCAGTACTTCAAACGGACATAACTCTTGCTCCCGGACTCCGTTTTCAGTGTGCGACCACCCGTTTGAAAGGTATCGAGATAACCTTTCCAATGGATCTGGTCCCAAGGCCAAATTCCTTCTAGAGCGACAGGAAATCATAGAACAATCTCACGGGATAGAAATTCCAGGTGCTGCGCCACCTTATTTTTGGGCTTATGGCCCATGTATGGTTAGGGTTGCATGGTGGCCGACCTTAGGGTGGTGGCCTACCCTAATTTGGGCGTCCCAAGTCTGGTCTCCACCCTATATAATGCCCCAGCCGTCGTACGTGGTCATTTAGGTTTTGTTGTGTTTGGTAGACCCCGTGTGCGTCCCTCCTCGTGTTTGCGCGTGTCGACTAGACCGCCCGAGCCGAGAAACAGAACCTCAACTTGTTCTTGATTTCAATACCATATTTCCAGATTGCTTCATACTTTGGTCTTGCGGGTTCTCGATTTCTTGCAGGAACTTTTGATCGTTTGGATCTTGTATCTGTGAGGATTGGCATTGCGATTGTGAAGCTCCCGACCTGTTGGTAGGAAGCCCTAAATTCGGTGCCATCAACACACCCAAATCGACGTATCATCATCTCACCAAAAGATCGGGATCACCCGTCCCCATCAACTCAGGCCTGTGTGGAGCGCACTCTTCTTTCAGGACGATGGTCGGAAAGGCTTTCCAAATGGGGTTCTACTGGCCAACAGCGTTTTAGAATGCTCGTGACATCGTTCGCACCTGTCGAGCTTACCAATTCCACGCTCGAAAGTCGCGATCAACCCGCCACGCACCTGCACCATCCCGCCGATTGGCCCTTCTCGACATGGGGCCGACATCCTCGACCCTTTCCTCGAGCGGTTGGGGTAAGAAATTTTATTCGGCAAGATCGACATTTTCACCAAGTGGATCGAAGCCGAACCTATCTCGACCATCACAGCTCGAGCGACTGTCAGGTTTTTTCGCTTGTTCGTGGTCACCAGGTATGGGGTTCTATGCAAAATTATCACTGATAATGGAACATAATTTACCAGTGAACTGTTCCAGAAATATTGCGAAGACATTGGCACCAAAGTATACTATGCTTCGATGGCCTATCCGCAAAGCAATGGAGCAGCAGAGCGCGCCAACGGACAGATTGTTCAAGGCATCAAGAAACGAGTATCAGATGAGCTTGAACGACATGGACAGACCTGGGTGGATGAACTTCCCACCATTTTATGGTCTATTCGTACCACAGTCAGCTGAGCAACGGGGTCCACTCCCTTCCAGCTTGTATTCGGTACCGAAGCCGTCCTGCCTCCAGAGGTCACGCTGGGCTCTGCTAGGGTCAGCTTGGTCGACCAGGTCGACTTCGAGCAAGAACGGTCTCTTGACCTTACCCTGGTAGAAGAAGTAAGATGCCGTGCACTGCTACGATCAACGCACTACCTGCAAGCTCTTCGTAGACATGTGTCTCGATCGGTACGACCTAGAGAGCTCCTTGTTAGGGACCTAGCCCTAAGATCTAATTCAGGCTCGCCCAACACCAATAAGTTATCCCCACTGGTGGGGCCCCTATAGAGTTGTTTCAACAGATCGCACGGGCTTACTGGCTAGCGCTGTTCGATGGCGAGAGAGCTCTCTAGCTCGTGGAACATTGACCACTTCAAACATTTTATATGTAACGCCTTTACCTCAAATTTCAATAAAACTATTATTCAATTATGTTGGTCTTTGCGCCCTTCCTTCATTCCATACTTCATGTTGACTCGAGTTCGAGACCTCTTTGAATCCGACCTGCGTACAAGCGCACTTGCTCTTGGTCCGAACGCTAGAGCTTAAAATTCACCCCAGAGTCGAGCTACTTGTGCGAATCTCTTCAAGATCCGGCTCCCCTGCGCCAGGTTTGAACCAAAGCCCTCATTGGGGCCACCGAAAGCAGGAACAAGTCATGGTCAGATTCAAAGTCGACCTAGAAACGACCCTAACACTTTCAACCCTAAGTTCTTCCTCGTACGCCTGTATTGTGCTCCTTGTGGATTTCTTCTCGATCTTGCAGGTTTCTAACCTTGCGCCCAAAGCCGACGTTGCTCGACCTTGGTCCCAATGGGGGCTAGATGAGGATATTCTCAGCAAAAGGCTAAGTGCACAACTAAAAGCAAAAATCTCTTGATCGAAAAACTCTTAAGCAAACAAAGACACTAGTTTCTTCTGCCAAAACGATGTTGTTCCATTAGACTTTTGTCTTACAAAAAGTTCTATTTACAGGCAAGAAGGTCTAAACCTATCTACAGGTCAACCATCTCGCGAGCGAGCTTCTCTTGCTCGAGCTTGGCGACCTTAGCCCTTAAGGTCGATAGCTCGCCTTGGAGTCGAAGGGCTTCGACGGAGGCGGAGGCGGCACGGCATCGCTCATCTTGAAGTTGGGCCATGACGCTTTTCGCCGCCTTGCTCGCTCGTCCCAGTTTCTCCTCGAGCTTTTGGACCTTAGCCTCAAGCTCGGGGGAGGCCTTCGCCGGGGCAGCTGGTTGGTCTGCGGCGGCCTTCTCCAGCTCCACTGTTTTGGCTCGCTCGGCGTCGAGCGCCCTGGCCGACCGCGTACGCTCCTCTTCTACGGCCTTGTGTGCATGGTTGCGCTCGGTGGCAATGACCCGCTGGAGCTCGGATGCATGGGTGGCCTCGAGCGCCTTCATCGCCCGATGGAGGCCGGCGATCTCGCTGGAGTGGGCTGCTGCCTTTTGTGCAGCCTCCTCTTGCTCGATCTCTATGGTCTCTATGAACTTGAATCGTTGCGCCTCCCGCTCCTCCACCATGTTGAGAAAGATCTTCAGCGCGTCGGCGTGCGTCTGGAGACCTTGCAGCCCTTGGGCGACGGAGCCGATTGCCTGCGGGGTTCGAAAGATTAACACAGTCCTTGTCATAAGAAGGAAGAAAAGGAGACTCGAGCTAAAATTCGACAAGAGCATGAGGAAGCTTTGTACCTGGCTAAGCCGGCCCTCGAAGTTTGCGCAGGTATACTCAATGGGTCTGCTACCCAACGACCCTGGTGCGGTGTGGTCCTTTGCCGCCGCTGGGTTGCTTGGGCAAGGACCTTCGGGCACTCACGGGCGACTCACTTCGGCCGCCTCGGGAGGCTCAACCGCCGGGCTCGGTCCCAAGAATCATTGGCCTCGTCCTCCGCATGATCAGGCGTCTTTGTCCCTCCCCGTAGAGGTCTTGGCTCGTCCTCAAGACGACCCTCCATGCTTGCTCCACCAAAGCATGATCGGCCTCGGCAATGGGGCGCCCCGACCTCGACGGTCGAGGCAACCTCAGTAGAGTAAAGATGGGTGGCCTCAGCAGCCTTGGCCGAGGCATCCCGAGCACCATCTTCTGTAGCGGCCTTAGGCGGGTCGCCGCTGGCTTCGGTGTCCATGGTGTCGGCCACGTCGCCTTGCCGACATGGCCGAGACTTGGCCTCGGCGGGTCATCGACTCCTTGGTCGACCCTGGCTGCGACCCGGCCTTGTGGGCTAATGGGGAGCGACCTGCCTTGCTTGTCAAGGGCACTAACTTGAAAGAGGCCTCCTCTTCCTCCTCGACTCGATCTCACCTTGAACAATAGCCATGGTCAGGATGGGCAAGGGCTGAGTTTGAGTGCTCAGGGTCTGCGACAAGGAAAGATTGCTAAGCTAGAGGCTGAGGGGAAGATTTAGTAAGCGAAGAGATAATGGTGTACCTGAGTCTGCAGCCTCCACCTCGTAGGGGGCTAGCGAGGATCTTGGAGTCCCGAGGGTGAAGAGGTGTCCCTTCTCGGGAGCCTCGAGCTTGAGA
The DNA here is from genome assembly GCA_036346375.1 of Guadua angustifolia. Classification (NCBI taxonomy): domain Eukaryota; kingdom Viridiplantae; phylum Streptophyta; class Magnoliopsida; order Poales; family Poaceae; genus Guadua; species Guadua angustifolia. The sequence goes on from CM070502.1 coordinate 9,935,347, forward strand.
CCTCGGAGCCCGCGGTGGCTCCGGGTCCTCCGTCGAAGTCTCGCGCGGTCAGTAGCACTTTCTGTGCTGCGAGGAGAAGGGAATGTCAGAGAGCGAAAGTGCACGAGCAAAGTGCTTGGGGGCTCGACCATGGGAACTCACCATTATGCGGTCGCCCCATTCGACGTGCTGCTTCTTCAAATCCCTACCGCCCGCTCCGTCCGGGGGTGGCCTCTTGCTCGCCTTCTTGCCCTTGCACGCCCCGGGCAGCGGCAGCATCCTCCTTGCTGTTTCGGACAACTCTTGGGTGTCCTGCGATTGCATCGAGGAATCAGGGAAAGCTCTAGGCGTACATAAGCGAAGAGACCTGGCTCGGAATGGCTTACCTCGGCTTTTCGGCGCAGCACGTTCTTCGGAATGGGGTCGCCAACGGTGTAATCATGCGCCGCTTTCCCAAACATCTCATTCATCCTGGCGGCGATCCAGGACTCCTTCGGTGCTGCTAGAAAGGCAAGGTCGTCAAGGAAGCTCAAAGGTCAAAACTTGAATAAACTTCGGAGCAGGAAGACTCACCGGACGTCCCTTCATGGGTAAGGTCATCGCGGCTTTTGATCTCGAAGAACGGGTGCACCCTCTTCTGTAGGGGGAACACCCGGCTGCTCAAAAAATCATTGGCAATGGCTTGCCCGGTGAGGCTGCGCGAGGCGCAGATATGGATGGCGGCAATGGCTTCCTAGTCGACCTCCAGGTCATCCGTCTCCGGTCGCTTCTTGCCGTGATAGGGTCCTCAGACGCCCGGTATGCCGCCCTCGCCTCTTCAGATAGAACCATCGCCGTCCATGGGCCGAGGAGTCCCGGAGCGAGATCTTGGGAAGGACTAAGGAAGTCCGCGCTGCGGTGAAGTAGAAACAATCGACCACGGGGTCCTTCCCGGTGCGAAACAAGGAGAAGAAGCGGAAGAAGAGAGAGGGGGTGGGAAGGATCCCAAGGAATCCCTCGCACAAGTGGAAGAAGATGGAAAGAAGAAGGACGGAATTCGGCACTAGATTGATGAGTTTGATCTCGCATTGGGTGAGAACTGCCGCCAGGAAGTCGCTCTCCGGTGTCCGCAGGCCGAAGAGCATGTAGTGCTCAGTGCTGATAAGCTCGTCGTCCCGTGGCCGCGGCTCGGTCTCTCCGCCCGACAGCCACCACGTCGTTGGGTCCAACAGTCCCAGACTCTCAAGTTCCTTCATCCTCGCCGCTGACAAGGTGCTCTTCCCAAGCTTGGCCATGGCAGTGGTGGGATGTTTGGTCGAGAGAAGAAGAAAGGCCCGGGCAGAAGGTTGGAAGGCGAAGGTTGAGGAGGAGTCGAGAATTTTTCGAAGTTGCTATAGGCTCAGGTCTTATAAGCCCAGATCGCTGCTGGTCGGAGGTTAAGGCATCTCAAAAGGCGTGCCGGTGGCAATTCGACAGGTGCAATTAAGGATTGAGCGGCGGGATCGAGGCGTTGCAGACAGTTCCACTGCTCGATCATGTCCGTACCGGAATTTTGAAGTTCAAGGGGTGCCAGGTAACGACGTTGAAGCCCATTCGTAGGTCTCCGCTCAACCTCGACTTTGAGTTCGGAGTTTCCAGAAGACCGTCCCCTTTGTCCATATTGAGAGGCTCGAGGTCGATCCAAGTACTTGCCATGACCTTGAGCCTCGGGGGCTAGCTGTCGAGGGCTGAGAAATCTCTGACAGGTCAACGCGCAGTCACCGGGGCCCCCAACTCGGCGCTTAGCACCATGGGTCTTCGACCACGACCTAAGCCGCGCGGTCCCCGTGTGGCCTCGAGCTTGGGGAATAAGGATTTAACTCCCGCACGACCTCGACCTTGGCTTGAAGGAGTGCGCTTACTCGACAGTTACCAAGACCGAATCTTGAGTTAAAGGCGACGTGGACGCCGATCCGAACGGTTGCAAAGACGTCCTCAATGCGCACAATGCACTACTCCGGGAATCTCTCCCGACCGTTTCTGGTAACGGCCGGAAGGGGTATAAAGTCCCCTAAAGCAGATCGGCGAGAGGGAGGCAATCTGAACAATAAAGCAATAGACGCCATTAGCATAGGATTCACCAAAGCTCAGGCTAGAAAGTGAACACTTGTACTCGAGCATAGTAAATTCCTTGCCCCTGGGCAGGACTGGAGTAGAGTTATTACCTTCACAGGGGCTCGAACCAGTATAACTCTTCGTGTCTTGCTCGTTTCTCTCCACCCTCGACCAGCGAAGTAGCGAACGCATTCTTTCGATGAGTGAAGCTCATTTTGGGTCCCGTATACACAACTCACCCCTCTTCACTTCTGCGGTCAGGCGATCCCGATCGTCGACAGAAATCATCACCGTCGTCGTCATCGCTATAGTTCTTGGAACAGCCTGTTGTAGCAGTGCTTGAACGACCAGTTCTGATAGTGCTCGAATGGCCAGTTGTGGTAGTGCTTGAACAACAAGGTGGAGGTGACACGAAATCGTCATCGTTATAGTTCCTGGAACATCCTCTTGAACTTCCTGCTGCAACAGTAATCGGTGGACCTCTACCCCTCCAGTTAGATCCTCTTGTGCGGCTTCTGCGCAAACCAGATATGACACCACCACTGAAGAGCACAAATATCGGTACAAATTCTGGGATATCTTTGTTGATCAACTTTTTATCCTCGGGGAATGACTAACACACAAGACAAGCATACGAAGCAGTGAAGTTATAGATGATGCTAAATAGATTAGTACGGGGAATAAATATGAAATAAATAACCTTAATATGCTCTGCATACTGATCGGGTAGCATCAGTACCCTACGAGACATTGACGAGAAACCGTTAGCAGAAGGGTGGTTGGCTAGTTCGCACACCCTTAAATACCATTGACGCCACCATTGTAAGTGCGCCTTGAGGTCGTCGAAGGTCACAAGGCTCAGGCTAAAGATGTTCTCATCATCCTTCGATGATGTCGAACGCAACTCTTATAATATGGACACCACTTTACTTAAGTTCTCCTTGAACGGATCATCCTTCCCGTTACGCGTAACCTTCATCGAGTAATGAAGGGCTAAGCTGCTCATATCTAATGTCCACGAGAATGCTCTGCTAGAAGATCCAGCCATGGTGAAGTGTAAGTGAGAGATGTGTATGTGTGCTTGCGATTTTGAGTGGAGGTTGGGGTTGGGTAGAAGGGCTAGTTGGGTGGGGAGTGGTTTTATATGCCACTCTGGTATGAAAAAGCGGGCTACGACGTGTTGTCGTTTCAGTCTGAAAAAGCGGTGGGTTGCAGAGTGTTGTCACTTTGCTCTGAGGTCGCTAATGTGTTGTCCGTCTGTTTGAGATGAGCAGTGTTTTGTCACTTGGTAGTGTGCAAGAGTGTTGTCGAATCAGTCTGATAAAGCTACTAGCAGCATGCTGTCACATCGCACTGTCAAAGCTGTTGTGTGTGTTGTCCAATTGATGTGAAAAAGTTGATGGTAGTGTTTAATCGTCCTGAAAAAACTGCTGCGAGGGGGCGACATATGATATCGTAATAGAAGATAACGTAACAAAATAAAATACCATAGCTAAATGTTACATAATCTGAGAAAATATTATGTTTAGTACATCTTGTATGAAGGGAAAAAATCTAACCACGACTCCTGCGCGATGCTACTCCTCGTGTGGTCCCAGGCCTCCTATAGCACTGCACATGCCCAGAGGGATACGTCAGTTGGTCAGGGGTCTGTCCACGAGTATTTCTAGCAGGCCGTACTGGAACTGGAGGAGTAGCGAAGAAGTCCTGTGACTACTGACTCGGGCCGAGCGCATCGGCAAGCTAGGAGGGGCCAAGGACCGCACCCGTGGGCTGCTGGTAAGGATCTACGAAGTAGTCCAAGTCGGCATCGTCGGGCAGAGAGAACTCAGCAGAGGTGCTCGCGCTCTGGTCTGGTGCTGGATGGGCCGCTGTTGATAAAGTTTTCATGTTAATACAGCACATAACATGAAGAACATAAAAGATGAAAAAGAGACAACGTGGTGTACTTGTAATCATAGGTACGTATGGCGCAGAACGCTGCCAACTAGATCCCCCTGGCATGTCAGGAGGGGGGGCCGCCTGCGTGCGTGGTGTGCCAGCTGCGGCCTGTGGCACTTGTCGACCCTGTACAGCTGAGGCACATCCGTGAACCTGTACGACGTCATCATCCCTAGGTCTCCTGCAGGACGTAAGCTGAATGATGCGGGCGGCCCTCTGGCGTACACGTTGCAACGTCCCTATCAGGAAGTCCATCGTGACATTGAGCCTGCCCTCCCCGTCTCCCCGTGCTAGTAGTGTGTCCACGTCCTCCATGATCTCCCTGGCAAAGTCGCTCTACGCACGCATTGAAATACTAGTTAGTTTGCACAATTATAGTAACAACACATTGAATGGCATGTGAAAGAAGTACTATCCGAGCGATGAAATGCTGAGTCCGACTGCGTGGGATAGGTGTCTATTGTGGAGGGCATGTGCCTCAGAGGCGAGTCAATGACACGCACAACGCGAATGCGTGTGCGTAGAGTGAACCACCGGATGTACTCGTCGTACGTGCCGGGGTCGTACGGGGCAGCCTCCTCGTGAACGTCTACCAATGCCTACGCCCACTCCTGAGCATGAGGGAACATATGTGTCGTTCAGCTCGCGCCACCAACGAACCCCTTCCGTGTGAGCTTGCATGAGAACAAGAGCAATGACGTTAGTAGCCAAACATCACAAAAAATAATGCAACTAAAATTGACATGAAAGAGCACTCACGTGTGCACGCTCGGTGGGACAACCTCACCAGTGGGGATGGGGATGGGGAAGGGCGAAGGCCGAACAGACTCATGACACAATGCACGACGTACGTCTCGACGTACACGTTGAACATTAGGTGGCGCTGTGTCAATCAGAAGGCGGTGTCATGGGTGCACTGCAAGGAGAGGCCATGAGGTGCTCGCGCAGCTACCAGCTCAGGGAGGTAAGGACGCTAGATGATGCGATCATCTGTCAGCTGGTCGAACATCGCTACGTACTCAGGGTACGAAGCGTGTGACGTGACAGGCGTGTACATCGGCTACAAAAAAGGATTAGTCCGAAGTTAGACAATTTTTTTTGAAATTATTGCATAATTCATGGTAAAAGTCATTTTACTAACCTGTCGGCGGCACCACAACGTCCCTATGGTAGGACGATCGACGTCATCTCTGGGCGCCGTAGAAGTCTGCTCCGTAGGGTCCCAGTTCCATATGCGGCCGGCCGATCTGGAACCTCTCGAAAGACCACAGCTGAAGTAGCAGAGGACATCCCGTGATGGACCAGTCCCCCACGCAACGACAACCGTCGCAAAGACCCCGGTATGTGGCAGCCAGCACAACCGGTCCCCACGCTAGCTGCGGGATCTCCTTGATGTCGGCGTCTGCGATCGACATCGTGTACTAGATCATATGTTTGTCGACGGTGTCCTCGTGGGAGGAGCTGAACAAAACCCAGCCGAAGAGTCACAAGAGGTACGGATTGTTGAGCAGGCAGCCATTACGTGCGAGCATGGCTTGTGTAGCGACGAGGCTTGTTGCGTGTGCATACATGTTTGCCGATGTAGAATACATTCGTGAGGAACTTTACGCCGGTTCGCCCCACGTCCGCTTTCTTTTGCACAAGACTCAAGCAAGCTCTCTCGTACCCATTTTCTATGCTCTATGCATCTCTCCCTTTTTCCCTTTCTCCTCCATGTACGTACAGATCACCTATGAGTATTTCACATCCGAATTACTCATGCAGGCTAACGCCCTAGCATGACAATCCACAAAGTACTTTGCAACACCATGAAGAACACCCTCCACTATAGCAACAAGGGGAAGGGGTCTCAGGCCTCGCATGACCCAATTGTAAACCCCATCCAAGTTTGTCGTCATAACCCCATACCGGGCACCATCGGTGTCATAAAGTAATGCCCATTTCTGTCTAGGCACATGCTCTATCCATTTAGAGAAGTATTTCGTAGATCTTCCATTCCTCCGGACCAAGTGCGGAGGGTCTGTGGGTAACACTTCCAGTGCTACTGGGGCTTCCTCTGTGCTAGAAATTGGCCTCTTCGCTGCCTCTATTAGCCGTCTGCTAATCGTGCCCACGAACACTCACGAGCACGTGACAGGCCAGCTATAACACTTGGGAAATGAGTAAGTTCCACCCCTTATGCACCCATCTGCGGAACCCCTTCTCTGTAGTGTATTTTAGATTCTACTCGTTCGATCATACCTGCCAAATATTTCATGGATTTTTAATGATCGCATGATAAAACTTTACCACCTTTCAAGTCTTAATCTACTCATACGACGACATACTCTACACTCGGTATTATAACTCTATACAACTAAATAATTAAAAATCTATATCTAGCTATTATAACTCTATACAACTAAATAATTAAAATTCTACACAATCGATCACTAAATCGTCAATTTAAATAAACTATTGCTAACCCTAATTAATCTCGTACCTATATCGTTTTCCTAAATAACTAATAAATTCAAAATCACTAAATCATTTTTCTAAAAAACTACTAAATTCAACCCTAATTCTAAATCACTATATCATTTTTCTAATTCGACCACTACAACCAAAATTAAAATAATGAAAGTAAAATTTACCTCAATTCACGACGAAATCCTCCTCTTCTTCCTCCCCTCTTCCTCCTCCTCCTCTTTCTCTCCTCTTCTTCCTCCTCTTCCTCCCCTCCTGACGGTTTTACACTCAAATTGCGACAGAGAGTCTGTCGCAATTCCAAATTGCGACAGAGAGCTCAACAGTCGCAACACCTCTCTGTCGCAATTCAAAATTGCGATATACTTTTTCTCGCTTTTTGGAAGTGCGACATGTGGGTATTTCTATTTTTTTCATATTATTTCTGTAATTTTTTAAAAATATATTATTTTAAAAAAATCAGGACGTGTGCGCCCTAAGCGGCATGAGGAGCGCAACGTGCTAAACCAAAAGAAGTGCATTCGATCGGTCGTACGCAAAGGTACTGATTAATTACCTCGGTTAATTATTACTTTCTATATTTCTAAATAAATATTATTTTAGCTCTTAAATTTTATTTCTAAATACATGTCAATCTAGAATTTTAAGGTGACTTTTTACCCTTTTTCGTTATATATGCTAATTACTGTCATAGACTAGAATAAAACAGCCTATCTAAAAACAATAAATGATCTAATTAAGATAGTTAATTCAGTCTTTTATAGATATTTTTTGATAAAAGTAATATTTTAGACTCCACAAAAACAGACGTGTGTTGTTCCATCGTATCGCACCAGCATCCACAGCGACGTGCTTTAATTCCATGTCGTCAGATCGCATGCATGTTTGATCAGCCGGGAAATGCATCTAGATCGCCTGTCAAAAAATTAAAGAACACCTTCATTTCACGTGCTTACCGTACTTAACTTCAGGACTTCTTTTCCTCCCGTGAGGTCGAGGTATACAAGTTCAACAAGCATTTGTTACGGTGCACAAACGACGCAACCTCAGCTTGCGAGCTTACTAAAAAAAAAATATGACGTGCATGCCTACCTGTGAAGCTAAGGAACGCATCAATGCAAACACAAGGGAATTGCTACCTGTCTCGCGTTCGGAGGAACGGCTCCGCATCGGACACTCTGCTGAATCCTCGCTCTGATTAAACAAACTGATTACACGTTCTTTCTGTTCCTCTCTCTCTGCCAGATGCTTCTCCTCCGTTCTCCTCCCCGAGCTCTTCACTCCAACCCCATGTCTTTCCCCAAAACACCAATCAACTACCAAAATCGATCAACTTTTGCATGTATGATTCCTAGATTTTCCACCCTTCAATCTATCAAGCATCCACTCAATTTAGAAATGCATGACCATCTGAGAAGTTTTGGATTGGAAAAGAGAAGAGCAAATGGAATGGTTCGGGACCTATATGCTTCTTTCCGCATGTTCTACAGCACAGCAAAGCTCTTTGTCGACTAACTCTATGACGGAGAGCAATGCATGGGTTACTGCCGTGGCCACTAGCCATCCACTCCTACTCTTCTTTCTCTTCTTTCTCCAATGATCACAAGGAGAGGGGTCGATGTGGTTGATGGCCTGAGGGGCATCGGGTCAACCTTGCTCCTACCCCAATCAACAAGCACCACTGAGGCTAGTCGAGATCTGTCATCGCTGGACACGGTAGGCCCATTTGTACCCTAACGCTACTAAAGGCTCATCCTAGCAACACCGATCTCATCCAAGGAAGTTCACATCAATTGTTGTAACCAGTAAATACAGTTGTTTCAGGCGTTTAATTTCTCGAATGTTGCAGACTTTAGTACTCCTCTAAAATAGTTGTTGCAACTAGCGATTACTATTTGTTACAGCTATCATTTCCCTTTGTTACAACAAGAGTGTTTTTTTATGCATGTTGATTTTTTACATGGGAATTTTTATTTTGTTGCATAAGCTATATTGATTTGCTGCATGAGAATTTTTATATTATTGAAATAGGAATTTGTAGATGCTTCATTAGTGTTCTTATGTGTTTGCATCGTGGTGTTCGTTTGTGTCCTTGTAATATGAAGTTGTTTAGTTGTGGTTGCTCATTATTTTTTCGTTAAACGATCTCACTGGGCACAAACTCCACTAGCGCCATTGTGGTGAGTTGAGATGCGAGCCTTAGGTTTCTCACCAGCATGGCCACAACTCCTTCACAAACTAGTTTTGCTACTCGCGCCCTCCACGCGTCTCCTCTTTCGAGTGCCGGCGATAGATGTTTAGCGGGAAGGAAATCGAGGAGAGGAAGTGTGGTCGTCGCACATCCAACCAATCATCCAAGTATCCAACCATTGGTTGTAACATGAAAGCGATGGAGGGAAGCGTACGAAGCTAGCACTCAGATCCAACATCTGGTTGCTAGTCGAATCCAATATCGGGGTAGCATTTTTTTATGCATTTCTTTCTAGGCGAAATATTCAATGAAAACCACCTATTCTATGAAAACTTCGTGGAAATCACCCGTAGAAGTTTTGAAAAATTCTCAAAAATTTACCATATGTAGGGGAGGTAAACTTCTACAATCCTGCAAAATTTGAAGATAAAACTCAATCGTATTTGAAAGATATGAGTTTTATCTTCAATTTTTGCAGATTGTAGAAGTTCACCTCCCTACACATGGTAATTTTTGAGAATTTTTCAAAACTTCTACGGGTGATTTCCACAGAGTTTTCATGGAATAGGTGGTTTTCACTTAATATTTCGCCTTCTTTCTATGATGGAAGCCAAATTCAATTTAGGTACTATGTATATATACACCATAAAAAAGTAAACTCTAGTTTGAATTTCAGTTCAAACTTATTTGAGCTAATTAGTAAACTAGTTAAATTTAATATTCTAAAATTTTCAGAAAAACATTTCATGCAATAGATAGGGAAAATACCTGTTTTGTGTGTGTGAAAATGGTTTCATAATCTTGGGAATACGTACTCTCACCTTCCCTATACCGCTTAAAAAAATATACCCCTTTATCCTTTTGAACATACTCTAATAATAATTATTAGATACTTCACAGTGAGTTCCATAAAAAATTCATCCAAAGATCCATGTTTTATAACATACTTTGTCAATACACTCATTTTACATATAAAAATAGATATATAACAAAAATAATGGGCTGAAAAGAAATTTTTTCAACCATATCACTATGGAATATATTAGAATTAGTATTTAAGTATAACGAAAGTGATAAAGAAGTATAATACGTGCGTTTAAGTGGTATATTGAAAATGAGAGTATGTATTCCTAATAGTACGGAAAAGGCTTCATATTATATATATATATATAATTACTAGTGGCCGCAGCTTGATCCAAAATCAGCATTTCCTCTATTTATTTGCAAGCGAAATTTTTTGAAATTTTTAGGATGCTGTGTTTAACCAATTTACTGACTAGTTCAAACAAGTTTGAACTGAAAGTCAAACTAGAGTTTCCTTTTTTTATGATAGTTCGATTGTAGGTATGTGTTGATTTTTTATATCAATCAGTAAAGCATATGATCTAAATTCATTCAAATCTTTGAATTTGATTATATTTTTTCAAATGTATGTGTTTCATTTGAATTGTTATAGATGGGTATATACTCTAAAACTGAAAGTTTTGAAAAATATACCCGAATGTGGCTTGAATTCACGAATTTAAAATTATGGTGCCCCATTTTGCCGTCTACACACATATATACATATATGCACATACACACACATACATATACATACATATATACATACATACATACATATATACATACATACGTATGCATGCATGTATACACACATATATACATACATATATATATCCTATTCTATACATGCGTGTATAATAGTCTAATCTACGCGTGATCAGTTTGACCGAGCCATGCAGCATAATTACTAGCGCTATTGAATGGATGCATGATGAGAAGATGATTTTGGGCCGCAAAACAGACTGCACCAGTTATGTGTTCAAACCGACTAGTTATTGCGTTTGGTAGTTTGAACATGAATATGTTTTCTCTTTATTTTAGCCATATCTTTATATTGATAGCTCTGATTTGCAAATGGTTTTTACCAGTAGCTTACTGACGATGAGAAGAACAAAATAGTGTAAGCCTCGCTATTAATCAGTAACTTTTGCTATCCGGTGACAAAATTTACTAGTCGTATGGATAGTTTTTTCTATAACACATGCTGATGAACCTCTGGTATAATAGTAAAATCTATGTATACGGATATTAAAATCTGATTTATGTAGCGTTTATTACTAAGATTTATATCAATGTGTTGCTCTGATCATCAGTAAACTAATAGTGAAAACCGTTTATGAATCGAAGCTACCAATAAAAAATTATGGCTAAATCAAAGAAAAAACATATTCATATACAAACTATGAAACATATTTATTAATTGGTGCACGTATACATAATCTACTATCGATTTGCGTTCAAAGTAAGCGTTTGGTTGTAAATGGTTCAGGGCAGTCCCAATGCTCCATGTCAGCTAGTTTCCATAGTATTAATAGAGTTGTTACATAAGTAAATTGGTGACATGGCAATAGAGTTATTGAGGTGAGAGAGGGAAATGGTTTCTCATGCAGGAAACTAAGTTCTCCCGTAGACCGATGCGCAAAGAAACTAGACAATTTGTGTTGGGAGCAGAATCGTGATTTCCATCCCCTTCCTTCTAGATCCGATGCATGCATGAAGTCATTAAATTTTTCTCTACATAGAAAAAAAAACTAGGAATAATTAGATATTTGCCACTCCTCAATTTGGAAATTAGATTGCATGTAGAAAAAATGCCACTGAGTGGCATTTTTTGTATGGACCATCGAATTTCCAAATTGAGGAGTGGCAAATATCTAAGTCTCCCTAGAAACTACTATAGAAACTATGCATTGAAGAGACTAGGTCTAAGCGAATATTTATTGCACTCTCTCTCCTCTAGAAACCACTCATGGAAACTATGGGTTAGGATTGCCCTTACATGTTACGACGCATTAAATACCACTAGATTGGTCTTATATTTTTTAGGCCATATGATGGTGCCTAGTTCTGCGACATGGGATTACGGCTCGCGTGTAGAATATGCAGAGCTGCGCGCAAGAGCAGGCTAGCACTACCATATACATACATACATACATACATACATACATACATACATACATATGTGTGTGTATATATACATATATACATACATACACACATATATACATATGCATACATACATAGACATATACTTATATATACACATATGCATATGCATATATGTATATATACATACATATGTGTGTATGTGTGTGTATATATGTATGTATGTATGACCTAGTACTATAGAACTAGCTATCTACACCATTAATCTTGTACGTCGATAATATAGTGAGCTGAGAGGAACTGTGATACGAGCGGAGGTTTCAATCTCTATACACCATGAGTGGTGATGTTGGGTAGTACCATAGTACTAGGTTGTACTAAGGATCTCTTTGTTTCAACTTTGAATTATCTAAAAACTGATTTTGGATTGTGGTTATAGAGAAGTTAATTATCTAAAAGCTGGAATCGAAAAGCATATATAAAGTGAATTGTGGATTCTAGTGTATATGGGTGGGTTGGATTGTGATAATCGGATTCTAGAATCAGGATATTTATTTTTGATTCTACTTTTAATGCCAAAATCCATAATAAAAAGCTAAAACAAATAGACCCTAAATCCCTTTCCTACACACACACGTGTGGCATGTATATAGCGTTATGAATAGCACTTTTATTCAATATATGGTCAATTGGTCATAATATATAATGTACAAGATAGTATAAAAGGAAAGTCGATATAAAACAATATCTATACAAAGCTAACAATCTCTAAAAAAGACAATTAGCAATCTCTATAAAAGATAACTAGGATACTATATAACATATAGGACGTCGACACGCGAAATCATGGTGTCACGGCACCAAGATTTCAAATGTATGAATTCAAGCCAAATTTAGATATATTTTTAAAATATATATAAAATTTCAAATGCTCAAATTCATGTGTATTTTTCAAAAACCAGTTTTAGGGTATATATATATAGCAATTCAAATAAAACGCATAACTTTAAAAATATATATATTCGAATTCAAAGATTTTGAACGAATTTGGATCATATGCTTTGCTGACTTATATATAAAATCAGCACATAGCTACAATCAAACTACCATAAAAAGACAAGTCTAGTTTGGATTTCAGTTTGAACTTGTTTAAACTAGTTAAACTCGACATACAAATAATTTACATTTTTTTGCACGACTATACACACACACATACATACTCACACAAAAAATAACTTCTACTTCTAGGTATAGTTACTCCTATATCTGATATACCACTAAACAAACTTTATATATATGTGTGTACATATACACATACATACATGTATGTATGTATATTGGAAAAAGAGTAAATTTCACTAAGCTATATGTTTTTTTAATAAACTATTAAAAAACTACTTGTTTTAGCTCATATTTCATACGTCTGTAGTTTTTATGAGAACTTGTGTTACAATACTTGAATGATTAATTCTAAAATATATAATTTTGTTAAATAAAAACTAGAACCTATAATTTTATTAAATATGAAGTAAAACCTATAGTTTTTTTAAACATATAGGTTCGTGAAATTTGCTCGTGGAAAAAAGAATCCTCGTGCCCGTGCCTACGAGCGGCCTCATATCACGTACGTGCGCCGGACCGTAATTTTTCTGCCGTGGCAAGGCCGCTCACAAGATCTCCGTCTAGTTCGGGGAAAGGTGCCAAGAAAACAGCTGGCACGGCCCATGCACGCTGCCACATGTGTCGGCCGGTTCGCTTTGCCCCGCGCGCGCAGGAGAAAAGGAAGACAGCCACCAACACTCGCACCAGCGCTCCAGTCCCCTCGCGCTCGCGCGGCGCCTCGCCTCGCTCCCGCGAGGCTCCCAGCGTCCATAAATACACGGGTAACACGGCCACACACCACCCCATACACCGCACATACCCGCTGCACTTCCCGTCTCCGTTTGCCGGCCGGTAGGTACGTAGGAGAGCGATCGTCTCAGTCGTGGGGCCGCCACCATCGTGCTTACGACTACTCGCGTACCTGTTCGGCGAGAGTCTGGCAGCGCGCTGTACGTGCCACAATTTACTCGTGCTCCTGTGCTCTATTAAATGTCTGGAGGCCTGGCCGGCCGCGTCGTCGTCCAGGTGTTGTCCGAGCTAGAGGTGGTGGTAGTGGCTCCCGGTGTCGTGGTGGTTTTGTTCCTGACGCGCTTGTCGTCACCGTCGCCGAAGAAGAAGCTGCGCGCTCGCACCGGAGGCTTTATGAAGGAAGGTATATATGCATATGTACGCATGATCGATATGTTGCCCGTATGACCGTACGTGCGTTACGTGTATCATGTCAGTTCTTGTATCGCCGTTTTCGATCTGTTCTTTTTTTTCGTTCTTTTGTATGGACCGGACGAGATTTGAGTGCTGCTGCTAATCATAAGAACGGAAACTCCTTTTCCTTTTTAAAAGACAGAAGAACGGAGGTTCTATTTCAGAACTCAGTAACACTGGCTGACACGTGGGTCCATCTGTCGGTGGGTGGCAGTGGCACATAATAGATTTTGTTGCTGTGCATAACCCTTCTGATCTTGATGATATCATGCCTGATCCCTATGAATGTATACACGATGTTTTGGCCGGATAGCTAGTTAGCAGTCTAGCTTGTAAAGGTAAAAGTAGTGTAAGATATTTATGTATACACAGTTCATATTGTGACAGTGCATGGCTGTGACGATCGATACGTGACCGTCTCTACTTGGTGTGGATTTATGTTAGTTGGTTAATTAGAAAATGAGGAGCCAAAGCCATACTTTTGAATGTTTAGTCGTTACGCTTTCGCTATGAATGGTTGATTGATCCCTGACATGAGGTATACTCGCAGGCTAAATTTTGTTGCCTTTCAAAACTTCCACAAAGAAAAAGTGAAGAACGTCTAGAAGAATCTGCATTACTGGGTGAATAGAACAAACAAGGTATGTGGGACATTTCTGCCAACACGGCTCTATTGATTTAGTGTTGTTGCGCACTCCAGGGTAAGAAACAAGAGAACATTTGAGATCAAATAGGCACTGTATGTTGGGATTGGAATAAAATATGTCGCAATGCATATCAGTACTCCTGTACAGTGCTACGTGTCACTATAACAGGCCCCTGAATGCATGAACAGGCAGCTGCAATCCATAACTCCATATGACTATATGAAATATGAATAAAGATGAAGTTAGTTATTCTTATGACTATATGAAATATGAATAAAGATGAAGTTAGTTATTCTTATGACTATATGAAATATGAATAAAGATGAAGTTAGTTATTCTTATGACTATATGAATTAAAATTCAGACTGCAAATTCTAATCTATTTTCTGAATTATTGATGAAGCAGTCGAAAGGTGAAGGTTCGGAAAACTCACTGAACAAGGTGATGGCTCCAATCACTGACGATTCGAAGTGGATATCTCCCATCACTGAAGATGGGTCAATGGACAGACGAGGAAACCCAGCAGTTAGAGCAACCACTGGGAGATGGAAATCCTCCATCCTGTTGCTAGGTAAAGCTATGCTTTGTTTCGCTTTTTTTCTTCATGTATGACAAATACTAAAAGTGTTTGTAAATAGAGATTAACTATTGGTGAACAGCTACTCTTGCATCCCCAATATGAAATTAACTCCTAACTCTATGTATTACTAGTAGTTAGTTTGTTAGTTCAATTCGTAAATGACTTTGGAATAAAACGATCAATTCAGTGGTGTAATTCATTGCCATACGGCCCCCGTATGGTTTGTCACTTGCAAGCATATTCCTACGTACTGTCCGAGTTGAATGCAGTTCAGACTCCCGTCAATTAGACCCTTCAACAAGCATTTAAATGATCCTGTATTAAGAGAAAAATTAGTTAAAGGGATGGGACATAATTAAACGGGAACCTTGTGGCTCAACGATCTTTTATTTTCCCAGTAGTAATTATAGGTATTGTTGCATGTAATGTTAGGTTTAGTGATTCGTTTGCAGCTCCTTTGGGAAATATTACCTGAGTGATACTTCTTTCCCGTATTTCAAATACTCCGTATAGTCTACAATAAGTTATTGGGCATTCTCTCAACGGTACTTCTTGAAGGGATTCTAGGTGCATGGTTGCCAAATTGGGGGTTGATCCACCACAGGAAAATCACTACTGTACTCTTCAGTTTTTCCACTGAGTTTTGCCCTCTCATTTTGATTTACTCTGCATGAGCAAGAGCACACTTAACACTTACTACTACTTTGCTTATTCTAAACCTGAATAAGCTCAGATATTCCAGGACTGGTTGCTTTGAACTGTGTTTAACCTTGTGGCCTGTGGTGCAGTATAAGCCATCTGAATCTGATTGATTTTGTTTTCCTTAAAAACTGATACGTGTTGGCTTAGTTGATATCGTCTCGATCATTCATTCATTTATGTTCTTCATGCAGTTAACTACGGACTTGTGACCTGCGCCTTCTTCGGCGTTGGGGTGAACCTCGTGGTGTTCCTCCGAAGGGTGCTCCACCAGAGCAACGCAGAGGCGGCCAACAGCATCAGCAAATGGACCGGAACCGTCTACATCTTCTCTCTCATCGGCGCGTTCCTCAGCGACTCCTACTGGGGCCGATACATCACATGCGCAATCTTCCAGATGATCTATGTAACGGTACGATCACTTGCAGACATTGATCAATCAAACTTGTATTTTTTTAACCCTTTTCTCTGTTGCTGGATTGATCATATCGTGTGCGTGTGTGCGCGTTGTTCTGAACAGGGCCTGGTGATACTGTCACTTGCGTCGTGGTTCTTGCTGGTCAAACCCTCTGGCTGCGGCGCCTTCAAGGCGCACTGCGACCCGCTGTCGACGCTCGGCGTCGCGCTCTTCTACCTGTCGACCTACATGATCGCGTTCGGCAACGGTGGCTACCAGCCTTCCATTGCGACGTTCGGGTCGGACCAGTTCGACGAGACGGACCCGAAGGAGGCGCGCTCCAAGGTCGCCTTCTTCAGCTACTTCTATTTGGCGTTAAACGTCGGGTCCCTGTTCTCGAACACGGTGCTGGTGTTCTACGAGGACTCGGGGAAGTGGGTCATGGGGTTCTGGATCTCGGCGGCCGCGGCGGCGCTGGCCCTCGTGCTCTTCCTGCTCGGCACGCCGAATTATCGGCACTTCAAGCCGAGCGGCAATCCGCTCACCCGCATCGCGCAGGTCTTCGTCGCCGCGTTCCGCAAGTGGCACGCCGCGTTGCCCCGCGGCGAGTTCCTCTACGAGGTGGGGGGCGACGAATCTAAGATTTCTGGCATTCGAAAGATCCTTCACAGCGATGAACTCAGGTAAAGATTTCTCTCCAACAATGGTATTTTTGTTTGATTCAAGCATCGAATTGTTGAGCGTTGAGCTGAGATATCGAACTAATCTGAGTTTGTGGCGTGTGTTGGTGTTGTGCAGGTTTCTTGACAAGGCGGCGACGATCACCGAAGAGGACTACTGCGCGCCGGAGAACATGAAGAACCCGTGGAGGCTCTGCACGGTGACGCAGGTGGAGGAGGTGAAGTGCATCCTGAAGATGCTGCCGATCTGGCTGTGCACCATCGTCTACTCGGTGGTGTTCACCCAGATGGCGTCTCTGTTCGTGGAGCAGGGCTCCACCATGAACACCAATATCGGGTCGTTCCACGTGCCCGCCGCGAGCATGTCGGTGTTCGACATCCTCAGTGTGCTGGCATTCATCGCCATTTACCGCCGCGTGCTGGTGCCCGTCACGGCCCGGCTGTCCGGCAACCCGCAGGGGCTGACCGAGCTGCAGCGCATGGGCGTTGGGCTCGTCATCGGCATGGCGGCGATGGTAGTGGCGGGCGTGGTGGAGGTCGAGCGGCTAAGACGGGTGTCGGCGCCGGACCAACCGAGCTCCCTGAGCGTGCTGTGGCAGGTGCCGCAATACGCTCTGATCGGGGCGTCGGAGGTGTTCATGTACGTGGGGCAATTGGAGTTCTTCAACGGGCAGGCGCCGGACGGCGTCAAGAGCTTCGGCAGCTCGCTGTGCATGGCGTCCATCTCGCTGGGAAACTACGTGAGCATCATGCTGGTGAGCGTGGTGACCAGCCTCACCACCGGGGACAAGCGGCCCGGGTGGATCCCGGGGAACCTCAACTCCGGCCACCTCGACAGGTTCTATTTCCTCCTCGCGGCGCTCTCGCTCGTCGACCTCGCCGTGTACGTCGCCTGCGCGATGTGGTACAAGGGCATCAAGCTCGACAGCGGCGAGGAGAGGGGAAAGGTCCCTGTGCATGTTTAGGCTTCAGGGCGTTCTGGTTTTGATACGTACGTACTGGGCCAGAGATTGGCTTGCCGCAGTAATAATAATGACAGATATTACATGTAACCATCCTTTCTTTGTTGGATGGCCCATGTAATATCTCTGTCCCGGTTTAACGCCAGGAGTAATCTCTAGTACGTATCGTGTAATTCTTGTGTAAATTACTTATGCATGTATGGATGTGGCCATGGGGGTTGAACACTGAACTTCAGAATTTTCATCGATCCAAAATCCCAATTGGAAGCAAGTTACTGAATCCATGTTGGAGTTGATGACTCTGAGCTGAACCTAACTACATTCCGTTTACCAGCATGGAGAACTCGTGCATCCCACCACCACATGGGGCACAGGCTGCAGGCACGTTGCCGCGCTCGGGCTAAGTCCACCCGCCACAAGGCCCACAACAATGCCGATGCCTCGCGAGCGCGGCCGTTCGCTACCGTTCATTTGCCAGGCCCACGTACAGAGCATCTTGCCACGTTCCGTTTGTGTATGATTTAATAAAATTATTATTTATATGTTTAGTTGTTTGAATGGAATTATCTCGTCCTAAGTGGTAGGATATAAATTTTAAAAATATTTCTTATAGATATTGAATCATTATATTCACCCAAAACAATAGAACTAAGTGGTACAAGATCATTCTATTCCATTCAAACTTATTCCATCAACCAAACACACCCTCAGTACATAAAGGCTAGTTCGCTTAGGCATTGCCGGGCACTAATGGTAGTGTGGCTGTCCCTCCGATGTTTGCGTGGCACGCACCAAACTCATGAGTTTGGGGTGTTTCGAGATAACTCAATATCCTAATTTATTATATCTTTTGGTTTTATCTAAATAGTTTGTTAGTCCAAATCTTTTACAACCGAACTTGTTTTTGCTATATAAGTCAACCCCTATACATGTAAACATGGAACCATTATAATGAATTATTTCATGTAGTTTTTTGTTCGCAAATGTTTTTTCACATTAAATCTTTGTCTCTATTATTTTATTATGCTAATCTTAACAAGTTGTATCAGTACTCTATTCCTAACAAGTGGTATCACTCTGGACTTAAGTCTCCGTGTGCATTGTTTGAGGCTCAGCTCCTCACGTGAAGTGTCAAGCCTTACCGCGTCAATAGAAAAAAAATTGGCTAACATTATAAAAAAGGAGAAATTATTTTATACTTACTATTCTGTACATATTACTAGTGGTATTCATGTGTAGTTCAGAATTTTATATCTATTATTGGTGGATTTCATTATTGCAAATTAAGACTTTTATGAATATTGTTGGTGGATTTCATTGCAATTCATGTGGGATTTATCATTGGCAGTTTATTGGTAATTCTTTTTGACGTTTTATCGTCTATTAATCATTGGTGATTTATTTGATGTTTCATCGTCGGCTTCTTTTTTTCGTTTTATTGTTAACTTTGAAAAAAAATCAGTTAAGGAGACAACTAAATTTGGTTTTTCATCATCATTAATTGGAATTTAGTGTTTCATCACCATTATTTTGGTGTTTTATTCACCGTTTAAATATGTTGCAATTTGGATTGCTTGTACGATCGTTACGAAGGTTTTGGCAATATTAATTTAGAATTTAATGACATCTTGATGGTAGCATTATACTCTTCGGAGTTTTACTAGTGAAGGTTTTTCTTCAATGTTAATTTGAGATGAAAATTTAAACTGCAAAAAGGAATTTGTTTCTGCGTAGATACTACAACGTTGTTTTGTTGTCTTTACTCGATATGAGGGGTCTACTGTAATCTATATTTTATTGATGGTACAAGATTTTTTATTCATATTGACATTTTTAGTGGTTTAAACCATGTTATGGATTTTTAATAGATAGTTTGCTGAATTTTATGTTTTAGGTGGAGTATGTCAAAAGTCCATGTTATATGTTCTTCGCTATCTATATATCACCACATGTGATGTCTTGGCTTATACCATTTGATTATTGAGTGTTTGTTTCAAGAGGTCAGTTGCACAGACTTAGGCTTTACTGGGATTATGAATTCTTGAAGACCCAGATTTCTTTGTCTGCTTTGTTGATAACTGTGTGTTTAGATTGATTGTTCCAGTCTTTCTCTTGACTTACTGGTGGTTTGCTCAATATTGTTTTATGACTTTTAACACACTTGTATTCTTGATGTTTAATTACCTTTTGGAGTTTTTCGGAAACAATTTCATTATAGATTTTGAGTTAAGGGAAGTTTTGTTGGAGATAACTTAATATCTCAATTTATCATATTTTTTGATTTTATCAAATAGGTTGTTAGTCCAAATCTTCTACAATTAAGACTCTTTTGGCTATATAAGCTAATCCCTCGTACATGTAAACATGGAACTATTAAGCCTTGTTTGGAAAGTCCATTCCTGAACGAGATCCCTATGGATGGACCGAGATTTTAGTCTAAAATTCTGGCCTATCCATAAGGATCTCGGCCGAGAATGAGCCTCCCAAATAAGGCTTTATAGTGATTGTTTCCTGTGATTTTTTCCCATAAAAAGTTCTTCCATGTTAAATTTTTATTTTCGTTATTTTACCATGCTAATCTTAATAAGTGGTATCAGAGCTCTATTCCTAACAAGTGGTATCAAAACTCCATCCTTAATATCAGATATAAGAATAGCTAGAACTGCAAGGCTGGACGATGTTGGACACAGTATTGGCGCTTATCGGCAGATCCATGCTCTACGAAAGACACACCGTGTTTTTTTTCCTTGTCTATTAATTGCCGTGCTAAGTTTGGTGAATAAGCAGCATCCATGTGAGGAAGAAAACAAAACAGTTAAACAGACTGCCCCAAAACAGCCGGGCCCGGGTGAATAAGCCCAGAACCGAAACATTTATCTCCGGCACAGTAAAGAGAAAGCCTACTAAACTAAAACAGCCCATGCATCACAACCCAAAACAAGACTAACGTTATCAATGTCGTCTAAAAAAACAAGCATTATCAAAAGAAAAGAAAGTGTCGTCTAACCAATCTAAATTAAATGTGGCCGTAGTGTACATAAGGTGACAGTGAATTAGCGCCGCCAAACAGCAAAGTGCAGTGCCAACTTTGTAAACCAAAGTGCAGTACCACCTTAAATCGAAACGACGAAAATATCGCACTTTTGTGGTCTCTGTCTCCCGCAGCGGATAGACCTAGGATACATTTAAAGACTGTTTGGTTGTCTGTTTTCACACGATCATACTTACGGGGCCAGAGAATCAATGTTTGGTTGCTCGTTGTATCGCGTGAGTTTGCACCCACGTATGTAAGATGGTTGTTTGGTTGCTTGCGCGCGGTGTGGAGTCAGACTAGCATGATGCACAAAGCACTAGTAGCCAGACTCGTGAGAAATGAGCTCCATGACCGTTTTTCTGGAGCCAAGCTGAGGTAGTGCAGGCTCCCGCGGCCAGGGTCGTACGAGACGGCAACCAAACTGCCCTTAGAGACGGACGTCGTGCCATGCTGAACCATGTGTTTGAACTATAGCTGTATCATTACGGTCCTATCGACCCACCAAGCCATGCTGTGTATTTGCTGGAATTGCCTTTGGCTAGACTAGGTATGGCCCATTTACGATTCGTGTCGGTTTTGTACCGTGCTAGGCTAGATCCAGCTCATTTGCATTATTGTGACGAGATAAAAGAACTAGAGACGCATGGAGCTAAGATAGTGGATACAAATATTAGGGAAACGAACTAATTTTTATTTATTTTTGAACAGGTACAGAGTTACTGCTTCGTTAAAAATGTTACGCCTAGTGTGGAGCGACTCAATACACATGCCTGATGTCAGCGAGCATATACTCCCGATCCCCATTCTTCACCATTTGGCATCTTCGTTATCTTTCATTTTTTCGCGTGTGAGAACCGCAAAAGATATCGGCCATAAGGCGAGCCACGACAGAACGTCTTACCACTTATCATGCCTACTTCGGGTGTATCGGGACTGTTTCGTGTCATACCATGCCGCCCATCGTGCTTGACTATGAGGCCCCGCACGGCTACTAGCCTAACTCGTACACGGGCCATGTCGTGCTTCAGCCGTGCTATGTCTACTGTGCCACGGGGCAACCAAAAAAGCCGGACTCAATACCCATCTCTAGGTAGGTCTGTAAAAAAGGTTTGAGGCTCGCAAACTATTTGAGCTTGGCTCGAGCTCCAAACGCGCTAAACTCGAGCTCATAAGCCTAACCGAGCTGAGCTCGAATAGCTCATAAGCCTTTTCAAGTTTAAACCGAGCTTACTCAAGCTTGTTATTGAGCTTACCGAGCTTACTAGACTTATCAAACTTATTCAAACTTACCAAGCTTACTGAAGCTTACCAAACTTACCGAACTTACTCGAGTTTTACTGAGTTCGAATTTGAAAGGTTAGGCTCGCTTGAACTAGACTCGTTTACAGCTCTAGCTCAAGCCACTGCTAGTGGGAATCATTTGATTTCTTGCATGTGAATAATTCCACTGAAATTAATCTGTACGCATGATTTCTTGCAAATCTATACATTTCCACATGGACGCATTGCCAGAAAAAAATACTCCTTCGTTTTTTTCATAAGACGTATTTTGATTTTGCATAAGGATTAAGGTTGCGTTGAAATTGAGAAAAACACGAGAGAAAATGACTTAGATGCTCCCACTTAATTGTCTTGGAAGATGAAATATACTTTGTGTGGGTGGTAATGAATAAATGTATATGGATGAGAGAAAATAAATAGGAGTATAGTAGGAAATGTCTCATTAAATCTACATACAAATCTTACATTTGTAAATAAGATTATTTAAAAAATAAGTCTTATAAAAAAAATGAAAGGAGTATCTCGAAGCATTGACAGTTTGACACAGGTGCATTGTACGAACGAATCAACGATACCACTAGATTATAGCATTATATTACTTAGCAACACGTACTGCTGTTAATATTGTTTTTCCCCCCACCGAATGGACCTACAAAATATACTGCCCTGCCATAAGCCCATAACCAGGGTTCGTAATATTATTGATATTGCTCAAATATTGTGATTATCGAACTTATCAAGCTGGTACGATACATAATACTAGTCGGTAAACTGGTTAAATTCAAAAATAAAAAAATGAAAAAATTTATGTGACGTAAATATCACGATAATCGGTGAATATCGCTCGATTTTTTATGAATATCGAGTGAAAATCGCTCACAAAATCGACCGCCGAAGAACACAAGTTTATAAAATTGCTCGTGTCGATTATCAAGGAATATCGAGATATATCGAGTAATTATCGGTGAAAATCGTTTTTATTTTTTTATCAAAATTTGATTTTGAAACCCTTCGATTTTCGAATGATTTTGGATCAATTTTTTTCCTAATTTTTTAAAATCTCGATATGATTAATTATCGCAATATCGATATTTTGAACCCTGTCCACAACCATACTTTCACCAGAAAAGGGTAGCAATATGTTTGCTTAAAGAGTGCAGAATAGATGGCCACAAACATGCGCGTAAAAAGCTCGCCATAGGAACTCTGTACGGAAAAATATCCAAACTTTCCCATGTCGCAGACGCAGAGCGTGCCTAATTGACCTGTGTGTCACAAGGCAACACCGGCACTATTGACATAAGGGTCCACTTCTTTCGGCACAGTTCACAAAAATGGACAGGGATGGCTTGATTGGAACAGTTTGATCAGCATTAAAATACCGGAAAAAACAGTTTAAAGAAAAGAAAAGAAATAAGAGCATTGCTTCTGTATATCCCATCGCAATACAAGTAACATAAATCTTATAATAGTGAAAAAATGAATAATTAGTATCCACTTTTTATCGATGCTTTAACATTTATATAATTTTGAAATAGTAATACATAGATCCGCACCCTAAGGAATAAACCTCAGCTCGGTGCTCGAAATTTTCCTCAACAATACTAGGCAGAATTACACTCCCGAGTCCGATCCATCTGTCTTGAGTCTCGATCAGTCGTACCACACGGATCGCAAACCATGCCTTCTCTGGCACGTCGCTTGCCAAGTCGATCCATGCTTTCGTAATGCGTTCGGTTGAACAAAGCTTACCAAACCCCGAGAAAATGCAAGCCATTTTATGACTTCCAATTACTTATTGAAGTGCAGTTCGTCTCCAATCCGTGCCAAGTTTAGTAGATCTCGCAAAAATAAACTTCTAACCAGTTGCATGACTTGCATCTAGATATACCTAATGAATCCACCTCATCCATTGGCACATCATATCGATCGGGTCGGATACTTGTTTTCCACATCACAGGCACGATCGATGTAATGTTCTAAGCAGAGGCCAGAAGTAGTTTCAAAGACTTGTATCTCCTCGATGTAATGTTTTTGAAATTAATAAAAGCTTCCTTTATTAAAAAAAAAGGCACGATCGATCTCCCATCACGGACCCTAAAAACGCCCATCTCGCTACCTGTTTCAGCCGATCAAAGGCATGTTTGGATCGCCTAGGACTAACTATTAGTTGGCTAAAAATTAGCTCTACCATTAGCCTAAAAATTAGTCCACCTATTAGTCTTCTTGTTTGGATGGGCTAATTGTTAGCTCACTCTCACTAGTTAATGGGCTAATTGTTAATTCGAGGTTGGTAAAATTAGTCCCACTGTTTGGATTAATCCAGACTAATTTTTAGGCAATAACACAATTCCAGGATCCAAACACGCCCCAAGACTTTGGGTGGTGTTGGTCCTGTTGGACTGACTACCAGTCTACCACACGAACGCTGTCGTGCACCGCATGCGACAACGGGCACGGTGGAGAACCGGCAAAAAATTCACATGCAGAAGACAAAAATCTCGGCACATAGATGTATCAGATCGTGCTACATTATCACAGCGTTTTGTAATACTAGTCACTTGATGGATCAGTTAACAACAAGGAGTTATTGCAACTTGGTGACAGAGAAGTTGCCGCGAATATACTCTTGGTGACTAAAATGAGACAAACAGATCAACGGAGTATAATACTCGGCGAGGTGTCTGGCTACGATATAAAATTTCACCATCGTACATGGAGTGTACGTCGAGGAAGTAGCCGAAATCAAATCACTTAATCATCCGGCGAAATAAAAAACAACGAGCATTTCTCTTCGTATTCGTGTATCTTATGGCAGAATATTCCAATACAGTATTATGCGGGCATGGGGTCCCTATCGATCGACCCGATCCTGAATTTCTGATAGGATCATTCGGCGTTTCAGTCTTACTTCCATGCTGGAAAAATACACATGCTGGCGGATTACCCAAAGGCCAAAGAGAGGATTATGAATTTTGAGCTTAGATTAATTGATCGTCGATAAGCGGCGATCTGCACCAATCAAAACTAGGAGTCGCCATCACGTGGTTATGACATCGCCATGACAAGAAGATATCTTGACGGACTTAGGTTGCGTGTACAGGAACCACGAGTTTCACGTTACAAAGACAGAGTTTTTATAATCCAAATTAACCTTAAATTCTTTTGTTACCTCCACCTTAAAATTTTGGTACCTCTTGGTACTAGATCAATGTATATTTCAGTACCTCTTAGGGACATTAAAAAATCATCTTACAAATATAGATAACACGAATACACAAGGAAACCTGCCATATCAAAGCATGGAATGAAATCTCAGCAAATTTTTGAGAGATTTTGGATTTCGAACGATACAAAATCCCGATCGAATATTTTTTTAAAAAAAAAATCAAAATACTATAGCAATTTTAGATATTTCTACTGATTGTTTAACCAGATTTGACTCAATAACCCTTAAGAGAGTCGTCTTTCATAAAAATTTATTGAAAAATGAATTTTTTTAGACGTTTTAAATTTTGAGCTTAGATTAATTGATCGTCCATAAGCAGTGATCTGCACCTATCAAACCTAGGAGTCGCCATCACGTGCTCACGACATCGCCGTGACATGAAGATATCTTGGACTTGGGTTGCGTGTCCAGGAACCACGATTTTCACGTTACAAATACAGTGTTTTTTATAATCTAAATTAACTTTAAACTCTTGTATCTTTTGTTATCTCCACCTTTTAAAAATTTTATATCACGTTAAAGCCAAAAGAAAAAAATAAAAATAAAGGGATGGCTTTCTAACTTGAATTTTCTAAAAGTTATAATTATTTATATAACTAAAAGTCAAAGATCATTGGAGGAATGCTTTTTTTAAGCTTATTAAGTGTTCATTTTAGACCAATATCATTAAAGTTAGAATAAAATTATCCATCCCTGCTATATATAAAAACAAACCACTTTTAAACCGTTGAAACAAAATAACTATAAACTAAAACTGAAAAACAAACTGAGCCTGAGCGAAATGCCAATATCTACGGTGGATCGCCCCGCTATGCTACAAAATGCGGTGGCTCCTCCGTCGGACGGGGGCAACGGACGGCGTGCGGCACGGAAAGCAGCACGTGTACGGGGCCGGATTTCCCAGGCTCCAACGTGGGTTGGTGCGTCCCGTCTGGGGCCTCCGGGGCCACTCGCCGCGTTGGGGGGGACTGGTGCTCGGGAGCTTTTAAAATAGCGCTTCCCCCACTGGATTCGGAGGCGGCCTCCTCCCCACTTGCATAAACCACTCGTTTAACTCCCCAAGAAGAGGAGGAAAAGAGGAGGGCGCGTGCGTGTTGTCTGCCCGATCTGCCCCGCTCCGCACCCCAGTTCTACCACCCTTCTCAGGTACCCGCATTAGCATCCTGTGCTTCCTTCCCCTTATCACTGTTTCATAGATTGTTTTGATTCGCCGTGAATTGGTGCGGAATCTGCCTGGTTTGATTCGGTCGCGTTTGGTCTGTCGCGGTAATGGTGGGGATTGGGGACTGGACTGGGAATTTACCGTCGTGGCCGCCACCGAGCTCGCCCTCGCGCCAGCCGGCCGAGCTCGTTTTCGATCTCGCCGCCGGGTATTTGTGAAGGCCTTTTCATATAGGTTGCTGGCTTGTCGCAAAGAAATCTAAACGAGGATTTTGTTGCATTTCTTGATCAGATCTGCAGGATTTAGCGATCGGTGATATGCAGATATTTCTGTGTGCATTTGGGGTCCTGATCTCTGTTACTCTGCCGTTACCACTCGTTTTAG
Organism: Guadua angustifolia; assembly: GCA_036346375.1. Lineage (NCBI taxonomy): Eukaryota > Viridiplantae > Streptophyta > Magnoliopsida > Poales > Poaceae > Guadua > Guadua angustifolia. The sequence goes on from CM070502.1 coordinate 9,962,309, forward strand.
GAACCAGGGATGCCACCTTTTCGCAATTCCTGTTAATTTTGTTGGGAACTCTGCTACCTTTACATCTTTTTTATCACAAAATCCTGCCTCTTCCTTTCGGCTGCTTTCGGAGTTGAGGACCTTTTCCCTCCATGATGGGATTCGACCTTAACAATTCTTTGGCTGTGAATTTTTAGTACCATGAGCGCGATGACGATGCACGCTGCCCGCCCTTTCAGCACAGGTAAACGAGCATTTCAAAGAGGCGAGTTGTTGCTGTGGTCGTGTCGTTGCTGACAAAAAAAAAATCTCTCGTTTCCGATGGAACCTACCGGTAGAGGCATATGCTTCTCGGCCCCGGTGGTCGGAAATAGTACTAACATAGCAAGAAGTGAGAAGGGAATGAAAAGGCCGTTCCTTTCACATCTCAAGCGCTGGGACTATGGGCGGCGGCTGCGGCCCGGCGGGGGTTGGGGTGATTGACCTAGGCATCGCATCGTGATTCACGAAGCGTCACCGTCAGATTTTGTTCCCGGTGCTTGGACGGTGGCGATTGTCTCTTTCGCTTCGTGTAGGGTTATTACTTAATTGAGCATGCCTAGCGTCAGGCCACGGCCGTGTGTCCGCGCTATGGTACAAACTGCAGGGGTCACAGCGACACAGAGTCACAGACTGTAGGGTAAGCGGTACTGCGGGGTGGCACCCGACTCCACTCCAGGCCCACATGATGGCCTGTTTCACCAATTTTTATCTCTGCCATTTCCAGCCGTAGATAACTTAGCTGGACACGCACAAACGGACAAAGGCGTAGATCAGCAGATCTGGGTGCCAAGGTCTGGCTGGTCCTTCGCCCTTGCTTGGATTTGCACAATGCAACTTGCTGTCAGATATTTGATACTACCACTCTTGTAACTCCACCAGTAGGCGCCCATGGTAGCCGGCACGTGCCACTTCCTACGACCTTGTCCTATCACAAAGGCGGCTGTCCTAATCAACGCGTACAGTCGTCTAATCGGAATTAATGCTTAGAACCAGCTCAATCCATGCATCAACTCTGCGTCTCCGTCCGGGCTGTCCTTACGCTTTCCCTGGGAAATTAGAGAAAATAGTTACTTTTCTAGGTTATTGTACCTCATTTTATTTTTTGTGGTATAAATCTAGTCTCTCTGTACATATATTTATAAATTTAGTCCTCTTCTACCATGAAAGGTAGACAACACCTGTTTCTTGCCACACTTGGGACGAATGGGGGAGCGAGCGACCACACTCTGGTGCCACTCCTCCCATGCTCCTCGGTACGGTAGTGGTTGCTCTTGCGCTCGCTAGCTTTCATGTTTCCATGGCAGAGGATACATGTCGTATGTTGTGACTTTTGCGATAGAAGAGTCGGCAAAATTTGCAAATGCACTTGTAGAGAGCTAGATTTAAATAATAAAAAAAATTAGATAAGAGATGATTTCGAAATTAGACGGCAAGCTTGTGCACCTAGATTTTTTTACCCCTGGTCCTTAGGCACTGTTCCGCTAACATGCTGTAAGAAAGTGTTTTGTAAAGATTTGCTAGGTCTCTAACTCTGAATAGGTCCTTGTACAGAGGGAGACGTCTACTACATGCTTGCTCTTAAAAACTGACCACACAATGCAGAAAATGCGACGATTTCTTCGGATGAACAGTGAATGGCTTAGCATTGGCCGTCCAATGTGTATGGTAGGATTTGGTAACCTTATCTTGTGCGACTTTCCCAAACTTGTGATGAATTTATTTTGCACGCGTTTCTGGTGGTGCATATCGTCTGCCCGCCTTGTGCTTCTTTCCTGGCCTTCAGAGTTCAAACTAGGGAACACATACTTCTCGAGGGAATTATAGTACTCCGTAGTAGTCAAATAGCAGGCAACATCACAGCACCTACCTTTTTTTACTTGTTTAATGGATCGGCATTTGTCTTTGTTTTACCTCACCATCCTGCGTTTTACGGTATCATGGTACAGTTGATCAAGTAGTTTGTGTGGATCAGAAGCAGTACACGTGAAAATATGATGCACGCACTGGAAAAGCGAATCTGAATTTGCCACAGGCCCACAGATGGCATTGGACTCGCACATGCTGCGATCCCCAACATGTGGTGTCATCTCGGAATAACTAGTCATGTTTAAGAAAGTGATGGGTTGCATCATGGCACGATGCCCGCCACCTTTCCCCACCGCCGTGGGCGGAGACCCCCCCGTGCCGTGCTTTGTTTTCTTGTGCTGATGCTTCTCTCGGGCACACGCAGAATATATTTAAATTATACCCATCTTGCTAGATATTCTTGTTCATGGCAGTTCTGACTTATGCCACGATAATACTGTTCTTGATTGGCACCTCCTGATCTCAGTATATTAGCTCTCTTGATTCTCATTGTCTGATCACCTGTGTGTGTGTGTGTGTCAGCAGCACCATGGGTGCCGGAGGCAGGATGACGGAGAAGGAGAGGGAGAAGCAGGAGCTGCTCGGCCGTGCCGGCAACGGTGCGGCCGTCCAGCGCTCGCCGACGGACAAACCGCCGTTCACGCTGGGGCAGATCAAGAAGGCCATCCCGCCGCACTGCTTCCAGCGCTCGGTGATCAAGTCCTTCTCCTACGTGGTTCATGACCTCATCATCGTCGCGGCCCTCCTGTACTTCGCGCTGGTCGGGATTCCCGCCCTCCCGAGCGTGCTGCAGCTCGCCTCCTGGCCGCTCTACTGGATCGCGCAGGGCTGCGTGCTCACCGGCCTGTGGGTCATCGCGCACGAGTGCGGCCACCATGCCTTTTCGGACTACTCGGTGCTCGACGACATTGTGGGCCTGGTGCTGCACTCGTCGCTGCTCGTCCCGTACTTCTCATGGAAGTACAGCCATCGTCGCCACCACTCCAACACTGGCTCGCTCGAGCGCGACGAGGTGTTCGTCCCGAAGCAGAAGAGCGCGATGCCGTGGTACACCCCCTACGTGTACAACAACCCCATCGGCCGGCTCGTGCACATCGTCGTGCAGCTCACCCTCGGGTGGCCGCTGTACCTGGCGTTCAACGTCTCCGGACGCCCGTACCCGCGGTTCGCCTGCCACTTCGACCCCTACGGGCCGATCTACAACGACCGGGAGCGCATCCAGATCTTCATCTCGGACGTCGGCGTGCTGGCCGCGTCGTTCGCGCTCTACAAGCTCGCGGCAGCATTCGGGTTCTGGTGGGTGGTTCGCATCTACGGCGTGCCGCTGCTGATCGTAAACGCGTGGCTGGTGCTCATCACCTACCTGCAGCACACCCACCCTGCGCTGCCGCACTACGACTCGAGCGAGTGGGACTGGCTGCGCGGGGCGCTGGCCACCGTGGACCGCGACTACGGCATCCTCAACCGCGTGTTCCACAACATCACGGACACGCACGTCGCGCACCACCTCTTCTCCACCATGCCGCACTACCACGCCATGGAGGCCACCAAGGCCATCCGGCCCATCCTCGGCGAGTACTACCAGTTCGATCCCATGCCGGTCGCGCGGGCGACATGGCGCGAGGCTAAGGAGTGCATTTACGTCGAGTCCGAGGAACGCAAGGGCGTCTTCTGGTACAACAACAAGTTCTAGCTGCGGAGTTCTTCTGACCATCATCCTTACTGCAGCAATGGGGTTAGAATTCAGGAAGAGAAGACAGCGCCCTTGGAAATCGTCATACCAAACATCCATCCATCCATCTACCTACCTACGATTAGTCTTTAGATAGGAGAGGGCATTTGGGCACAAGGAAGGCTACTGCCATGCCATTGCTAGAGTTGCCAACGAAGTGCAAGAAGGCGGGCAGGCACGTCGTGGCTTTGGTCAGTTTCTGTCCTTTTTCCTTGTTTTCTCCGCCTTTTAGTCGCCGGATTAGGTTGGCCGGTGGTCGTCGTCGTCGTTGTTGGTGTCCATGGCCATGACATGGCCGTGTTGTGTGCGTCTGCCATTGCGTTGGCGTCATCTCTCGGTCCGTTGCGTGTTATTGTAAACTATTCGGTGTTTATGGCGGAATAACTGAACGTCGACTTTTTTGAGTAGTTGGGATGGTCTTTCATACATGGTGCTCATGATTTTCGCCTTGCTTTACTCGTTTCTGGGATGCATGCTTTCTCGACCAAGATTGTCGTCCCGGCTGGTTCCGTAGAAACTCATCCACACAAAGGACGTGCACTTGTCACGTGCGATAGGCAATGGCATCCTTGTTTTTTTTTTCTCTAGAGTAAATTTCATCAAACTTAATTTTCTTATAAATTATTAGAAAACTACTAGTTTTAACTTATATTCAACAAAACTGCAGATTTTATAAGAAACTCATATAACAAAACTATATTTCTTAGAATTAATCATTTCGTATAAAAAAGTCTATCAGTGTGCACTCATATGACAGCCTCACAACAAGCTCTTATTCACATTCCACTCGGCACCACGTCGACTGCCACTCATATAACAAAACTATATTTCTTAGAATTAATCATTTCGTATAAAAAAGTCTATGAGCGTGCACTCATATGACAGCCTCACAAGCTCTTATTCACATTCCACTCGGCACCACGTCGACTGCCACACAGGTTTAGCTAACACTTGCTTCCCTATGATATGCCTTTGCCTACGTTTTAGCATCTAAGAAAAGCTTCACCATGTGTGCAAAGACACTTCACATGAGAGCAATGGCAATCAATTATAGTGACATATGAGACTATCTGTTATAAGAAATAATAAATTTTAAAACATATAGTTTTATGATACAAGTTTTTTTTAAAATATGTGAGTTTTTGAAATATAAACTTAGAACTGTAGTTTTCTGATAGTCTGTAAAAAAAATCTGTTAGTTTTGTGAAATCTACTATTTTCTCCTCGCTGCAGAGAAGATGATTTCATCCGATAACTATGCTCTTCTGCATTGCTTCTTACTTCATCTTAGCTAGTAGGCTAGTAGCTACATCGTCGCACCGGCACTGGTCCAATCTTTCGGCCGTGGAAGCTGTGGTGAGCGTCGGAAGCAAATCTAAATCCAAAAATGTTGCGTTTGTGTGACTGGAACAGAAACTATACCTCTGCGCCGACGGTCTTGGAAACCGATTTTTGTGAGGACCAGCTAGCGTTCCTGTCGAGCCTCGACTGTCCTGCAAATGAGCGCTAAGCTACTGTACTACTCAACAGCTAGCCCAGGACTATGCTATGCTAGAATTTGATGTGCGTAGCTAGGAGCCTAGGACAATATTCTCATTTCTCGGCCCTCACCCTCCTGTACCGTGACGGATGACCTGAGATCCGGGACACCCGTCGAACGGGCTCCATCCACGCATCCCTTCTGCAGAATGCTCGCTTCAGAAGTCGCCAGGATCAGCGCTCAACGTCACCGGCCGGCGCCACCCGTCCCTCTCCGGCCAACAGTGGTAGGCCAGTAGAAGCCTTGCCGGAAGCACAGTACGCACAGACACGGCGGTAGGCCAGTAGAAGCCTTGCCGAAAAGCTTTTCCTACAAAGGACCGGGGTGCAGCATGGTGACCGCAAATACCGTCATGGATATTAAGCAGCAACTGCCTCCCCTGGTCGGCCAGGATGCATTTCTGGAGGACTCCGGAGGGGCTCCTCTTGTAAAGGTCTTCTCCGACCAAGACGAACAATTTCACCCGTCGAGCGAGGCACCGGGCCTCGGTCGGGTCGACGGGGAGCGATCCGTCAGTCAACCGGTCGATGAAGGGCTTCCTCTAGTCAGAGTCAGCAACCAGCACACCGCGGCCCGACCCGGACGATTCCGTGTCCGACCGATCGACGGTCGGAGCGGTCGCGCCCGGTGAGTCGGTCGCCTGCTCGGTTGGCGAGTCCAGTCGGACGGAAGGTTTGTGGAGGTCGGAGACAAAGATCCCAGGTGGGATCGGTCCTCTGCTGGAGGCGAGATTGGCTAGGTAATCGGCCTCACCATTGTAGCGTCTGTAACTGTGGTGAAGCTCGAAACCCTTGAATCTTTCCTCGAGCTTGCGCACCTTCCGGCAGTATGCTGCCATGCGGGCGTCACGAGGCTCCGAGGCCTTCATGACTTGGTCGACGACGAGCTTGGAGTCGCCGTGTACGTAGAGTCGGCGCGCGCTGAGGTCGACAGCGATCCGAAGACCGTTAACGAGGGCTTCGTATTCGGCGACGTTGTTGGTTGCGTCGAAGAGTAGTCGGATGGCGTACTGGAGCTTATTCCCGAGCGGGGAAATAATGACGACCCCAGCACCCGCTCCGTTCTTGGTGTAGGACCCATCGAAGTATATCGTTCAGCACTCGGGGTCTTCAAGCGCTGGTGGCGCTTGGGCTTCGGTTCACTCGGCGACGAAATCGGCCAAGACCTGCGACTTGATCGCCGTCCGGGGAACGTACGATATGTCGTGGCCATTGAGCTAAGCGCCCACTTGGCTATCCTTCCTGAGGCGTCGCGGTTGTGGACGATTTCGCCGAGTGGCGAGGAGGTCACCACGGAGACGGGGTGCCGGTCAAAATAATGGACCAACTTCCTTTTTGCGATTAGCACCACACAGAGCAACTTCTGCACCTGCGGGTACCGAGCCTTAGACTCGGAGAGTACTTTACTGATGAAGTACACTGGCCATTATACTTTGAGCACATGGCCTTCTTCGGCTCGCTCCACAACAAGCGCCGCGCTGACGACCTAGGTCGTGGCAGTAATGTAGAGGAGGAGCGGTTCGCCTGGCGCCGGGGCGACCAGTACCGAGGGTGAGGTCAGGAATGCCTTTAGTCGATTGAGGGCTTCTTGTGCTTTCTGGGTCCAGCTGAAGTAGTCGAATTTCTTGAGCGGCATTCCGCGTTCGCCAAGGCGAGACACGAAACGGCTCAAGGCTGCAAGGCATCCGGTCAGCTTCTGGACTCCTTTCAGGTTGTCCACCGGGCCCATCTTCATGATCGCAGAGATCTTCTCCCGATTGGTTTCGATGCCACGCTCGGAGATGATGAAGCCGAGCAGCTTTCCCTTGGGGACCCCGAAAACACACTTCTTGGGGTTGAGCTTTATACGAAACCGTCGGAGGTTCGCAAAAGTCTCCTCTAAGTCGGCGACAAGATCGTCGGCCTTCTTAGTCTTGACGACAATGTCGTCGACGTACGGCTCGATATTACGGCCGATTTGGTCGTCGCAGCACGTTTGCATACATCGTTGGTATGTAGCACCCGCGTTCTTTAGACCAAATGGCATAGTTACGTAACAGAACGAGCCGAACGGAGTGATGAAAGAAGTCGCGAGCTGGTCGGACTCTTTCATCGCTATCTGGTGGTAGCCCGAGTAGGCATCCAGAAAGAACAGGGATTCGCACCCTACGGTGGAGTCGACGACTTGGTCGATGCGGGACAATGGGAACGGGTCCTTGGAACATGCCTTGTTCAGGCTCGTGTAGTCAACACACATTCTCCATTGCCCAGACTTCTTTGTTACAAGGACAGGGTTGGCTAGCCACTCGGGGTGGCGCACCTCTTTTACAAACCCTGCAGCCAAAAGCTTGGCGATCTCCTCCTCTATAATCTTGCGCTTCTCCTCGTCGAAGCGGCGCAACCGTTGGGCGATAGGCCTTGAGCCAGGTCGGATATTCAAGGAATACTCGGCGACTTCCCTTGGGATTCCAAGTGTTAGCATACTTTGCGCTGGGATACCCTCTCCGACGCACAAAAGTGGCCCGCGTGGCGTTTGGGCGAGGACGCCCTGCTCGCCCGGCGCCCAGCTCACGTGGCGCCCTGGCAGGCGGGTGGCGAAAGCACGCCTCACCGGCCAAGTGCCACCACGTGGCGTTCGGGTGAGCAGGTGGCGAGACGCCTCGCCGCCGACGCCCGGCCACGTGGCGGCTTTAGCACGGGTGGCGAAGCACGCCGCCGGCCAGTGCCGACCGCGTGGCGTTGGGCGGCGGTGGCGAGACGCCCTGCGCGCCGGCGCCAGCCACGTGGACGGCTTTGGCAGCGGTGGCGAAGCACGCCCGCCGCCAAATCCGCCCTCGTGGTATTCGGGGCGGCAGTGGCGAGGCATACGCTTCGCCGGCGCCCGGCCCACGTGGCGGCTTTGGCGGCGGGTGGGCGAGCACGCCGCCGGCAGTGCCGACCCTTGTGGCGTCGGAGGCGGCGGGTGGTAACGCCCTACTCGGCCGGCGCCCGGCCACGTGGCGGCTTTGGCGGCGGGTGGCGAGCACGCCCGCGGTCAGTGCCGGCCCGTGGCGTTCGGGCGGCGAGGCGAAAGCACGCCCGGCCAGTGTCGCCCGTGGCGTTCGGGCGGCAGTGGCGAAGCACGCCCGCCGGCAGTGCCGCCCGTGGCGTTCAGCGTGCGAGTGGCGAGGCGCCCTACTCGCTCGGCGCCCAGCCACGTGGCGGCTTTGGCGGCGGTGGCGAAAGCACGCCCGCCCGGCAGTCAGGCCCTCGTGGCATTCGGAGCAGCGGTGGCGAGGCGTCTGCTGCCGCCGGCGCCCAGCCACGTGGCGGCTTTGGCGGCGGGTGGGTGAAAGACGGCGAGCACGCCCGCCGGCAGTCTGCGGCCCGTGGCGTTCGGGCGGCAGTGGCGAGGACGCGGTCGCCGGCGCCCGGCCGCGTGGCGGCTTTGGCGGTGGTGGCGGCACGCCCGCCGGCAGTGCGCCAGCGTGGCGTTCGGGCGAGTTGGTGGCGAGGGCGCTGCTCGCGCGGCGCCCAGCCCACGTGGTGGCGTGGCGGCGCGTGGCAGCACGCCCACCAGTGCCAGCCAGCGTGGCGTTCGGGCAAGTAGGTGGGCGAGGACGCTCTGCTCACCCCGCCGCAAGGCAAAAAGGTGGGACGGAGTGGCTTCACCTCGAAGTCTCCTTCCCCTATCGTACTGTGCCAGAGGCAGGCCTGTTGTGTCAGGTCTCTTGACTGTGAGGAATTTTGCTACAAGCCCATTCCTCTGGCGCCTCTCACCTACCCGTCGCAAAGGGGTCACATCCCGACGGACCGGACGAAGCCATGCGTCGGCATTTAATGAGGCTGGAGGAATGGGACAGCACGGGAAGGAGTAATAAATGTATGAAGATCAGCATGATGACCCCCCTTTCACCTACCCATGTTGGCCTGGCCTATATAAGGGCACCCTAGTGCATGGGGGATGGGGTCAGTCGATCAAGAGAGGAGGAGAAGAGATCACTCGGAGAGCCCAAGGGAGAATTTGTAACCTAAGAGCTCTATACTAGCTTCAAACACTCTATAAAAGATCTAGCAGGAAGTAAGGCTATTACCCTAGGTGAGGGGGGCCTGAACCTGGGTAAAAATCTATGTGTCATCTTAGTTCATAGGCTCGGGATCCTTCGTGTGGGAGTCGCTAGGGTTTTCACCCGCTAGGGTTTGCCAGCCGCAAAGACGCCCACCTACTGATCCAAACCCGGCCTGTAGACTCGGGCCTATCAGGCGGAATACGCCGACACCCGGCATGTCGGAATGCTTCCTTGCGAAGACATCCCGATTGGTGCGGAGGAAGTCGACGAGCGCGTTTTCCTATTTGGCGGGGAGAGTGGCTCCAACCGCACGGTCTTGGTCGGATCCTCGGGATCGACCGCGACTGCCTTCGTGTCCTCGGTGGACTTGAAGGATCCTGGCCCTGACTTGCTGGAGTCGGGGGCAGACTCGGAGGTGTCCCTCCGGAGGTTTTCGAGCTCGGCGGACGCGATGAGCGCCGACGCCTTGACTCACAAGCTGTTGTGCTTTCGCGGTTGTGGTAGTTGAAAAACGAGGCCACGGTAATCACTCCCCGTGGTCCCGGCATCTTCAGCTTGAGGTAGGTATAGTTGGGGACCGCCATGAACTTGGCGTAACATGGCCTCCCCATGATGGCGTGGTAGGAGCCAGGAAACCCCACGACCTCGAAAGTGAGGGTTTCGGTGCAAAAGTTGTCTGGGCTCCGAAGGTGACGGCGGTCGATCTGCCCGAGTGGATAGGCTCTGGCGGGCGGGGCAGCGCCGTGGAAGGGCGCCTTGCTCGGTCGGAGACGTGAGCGAGGGATTCCCATGGCGTCGAGAGTCTCAACATACAGGATGTTGAGGCTGCCGCCGCCGTCCATGAGCACCTTGGACAGGCGCTTTGGCCCTACAACGGGGGCAACGACCAGCGGATATCTCCCTGGTTGCGAAACGTGGTCGGGGTGGTCGGTCCGATCAAAGTTGATCGGTGACTCCGACCACCGGAGGTACTTGGGTACGGCGGGAGTCACCGTATGGACCTCCCGGAAGGCAAGCTTGAGCCGCCGTTTGTCGGCGTAGCACGCCGGCCCGCCGAAGATCATGAGGCAGCCGTCGGGTTCGGGGAACTTGGCGTCCGCCTCCTTCTCCTCGGCACCTGGTGCCGAGTCCCGCTTCTTCCCTTGCCCGCGATAGCGTGGGGGGTGTGAGAGAATAGCGCCTCGAGACTTCGCGATCCTAGAGTTTGTGCTTGACGGGGTACCCGTGGTTGGGACACGGGCTGTCCATCAGCTTCTCGAAGTGGTCGGGTGCCTGCTGCTTGGCAGGGAGGTCGGCGGCCGCGACCAGGTGGCCTTCGTGGCCTTTCTTCCCCTTCCGCTTCCGTTTGTCGGAGAGGTCGGAGGGAGTGCCGGCCTCGGGGCCGGACTCCTGCTTGGCCATCCCCTTGTCGAAGATGGCCCCCACAGCCTCTTCGCCTGAGGCGTGGTTGGTGGCGATGTCCAAGAGCTCCTTGGTGGTCTTGGGCTTGGCGCAACCAAGCTTGTGGACCAGAGCTTTGGAGGTGGTGTCATAGATGAACGCCCCGACGACGTCGGCGTCGCAAATGTCGGGGAGCTCATTGCATTGCTGGGAGAAACGTCGGATGTAGTCCCGGAGAGTCTCCCCTGGCTACTGCTTGCAGCCCTTCAGGTCCCAGGAATTCTCAGGGTGCTTGTATGTGCCCTGGAAATTACCGACGAAGAGAATCTTCAAATCGGCCCAGTTCCTGATGGTTTTTACGGGCAAGTACTCGAGTCAAGCTCGAGCCGAGTCTGCGAGGTAGATGGGGAGGTACTGGATGATGAAGAGATCATCAGTAGCTCCCTCGGCCCAGCATGCAAGCCAGTAATCTTCCAACCAGACACTGGGGTTTGTCGCCCCAGTGTACTTGGTGATATTGACGGACGCCCGGAACCGGACGGGGAAATCCGCGTTGCGGATCTCCTGACAGAATGCCCGAGGCCCAGGGCCGTCGGGGCTTGTGCTACGATCGTGGCGCCTACCGCTGTCAATGGCCCGCAATTGGGCCGCGGCGTCTATCGCCCTTCTCCGCACCTCGAGGGTGGCGCGGACGTCGCGATCGCCGCCAGCCGCGCGCCGAGTGCACGAGGCCTAGGGCATGAGGTTGGGCCGTCTTCGCCGGACCCCATGGGTTCCGGGAGGCGGCGCGGCTCAGGTGCCTCGAAGAAGCCCCGGCGGTGGGGCCGGAGCCAGATGCATGTCTTGCTGCGGCGGCTTCCACCGACCCTCGAAGGTTACGATGCGCGCCTTGGCCTCCGGGTCTTCCGGCTCGGGGATGCCGCTGGCAAGATTGCCGCTGGCGACATTACATTCGGCTGGCGGGGAAGAACGGAAGACCATCAGACCCCTCGGCCAGTTCATGCTGGACCTGGCGTGCGCAGGCGCTAGGTGCGTGTGGGGGCTCGGTGGTGCTACTCGGTCGGCTTGAGTTTGTCGGCTCGGCCTTCGAGCCTCCGGTATTCGGCTGCTGCTGAAGCTCAGCCTCGGCGGCTGAAGCTCTCGAGGTTTCGCAAGGCGATCCTCCGCCTCTGCGCCTCGGGCCGGCGGCGGTTCTGAACTTACGGAGTTGCGGCGGGTCGATCTCACCGCCATGTTGCACTCGCGAGAGTACAACTTCGCCGCGATGTGCTCGTGTCGAGCTGAGTCATAATCGGAGAGACCTCCAGCAAGTCGTGGACGGAGGTCGGCACGTAGCCGGCCATCGCCATGAGCCGCGAGCCTGCGGGGGGCAACGTCGCCTTCCACTTGAGCTCATGTACGCTGCCACCGGAGGTGGCGCAGCGCCTGAGATGCTCCGGCGTTGGGGTCCACGCGGGGGCCTCAAGCCGGAGGTCGCCGAGGGCGTCGGCGATGGAGTCCAGGCTCCTAGCGGAGGCCTGGTCCCGAGAGGTGGCGGGGACGAGCACGAGCTCTCCCGCCGGGGTGGCGACGAAGTCGAGAGAGCCAAAGCGAATCCAGCTCCTCGACGCAGATGCGCCGTCGTGAGTGAAAGAAGCCATCAAGAAAGCAAGTGGGAATCCGGAGATGACAAAAGATGACGCGCGAGGCCCCTACCTGGCGCGCCAACTGTCGGTGTTTCGTAAACCGACAAGTAAATTTGTAAGTTAAGGGGCCGCGCGTTCCCTCTCCTTGAATGGTTCGACTCACCCAAGATGTATACTGGTTCGGACTGAATGTCCCTACTTCCAGTTTGTGTAGTGGTTGTATATTGCCTTGGGTGCAGAAGGCTGCACGAGGTTTACAAGCGAGGGCTAAGGCCTGGCCTTGAGCGCTCGTATGAGTGAGTGAGAGTTGTATGCTCGGAAATGCTCCGAAGTGTTTGGTCTGCTCGGGTGAGTTTGCCTATGTTCCGATTGAGTCCCCTTCCCTGAGGGTCCTGCCTCCCTTTATATAGGCAGAGGGGGAGTTACAGGAGTTCAAGAAAAAGGATGGGGTGTCAGAGTCTCGGTCTTGGTCTGGTGGTAGCGAGTTCTGTTCATCCCATGCTGGGTTAGTAGTCCACGTCTGGCGTTTCGTTGGGAAGGCGCACACGCCCTCTGCGCTTTGTCCGATGCCGACGCTGTTATGCTCTGGTGTCGCCTCGGGAGGGAGCGCGTCTCTCCACTGTGCATGACGGGGTGAAGGGACTAGCTCTTGACTTTGGCGTGGCCACCTTGGGAAGGAGCCACCTGCCCCAGCATGGCCATCGTGTCCACGGGACAGGTGACCAGCTTGAGGTCGACCGGCGACGTGGCGGAGGTCGCTGAATCGGAGCTCGTTAGGGCCCCGACCCGAGGCCAGGTCGGAGCGCCCCTGGTGGGCTTGATCGAGGCCGAGGATCCTTCGTGGCCCAACGAGGCCTTTGGCCAGAGTTGGGCCTAAGACGGCCCATTTGGTGTTCCGGCCTGCTGGGAGTATCCCTGGTATGAGTATTCGTCAGCATACTTTTAAGTGGAACAGGTTTGAATCAGGAAACTAGCCTAGCTAGACCCGGAGATACTAGATGAGGCTCTCATCTTAAAACCATACTTCATATATACCAGATGTGGGAGTCAGTGCTTGAGGTTTTAGAGATGATATCTGAAGATGCATCATATCCTTTAGGTCATGGTGGAGTAGCAGGTTTGATACAACAGATGGAAAGATTTGAATTTGTATTCATCATGCATTTTTTGATAGACTTGTTGGGCATTACGAATGAGCTATCAATTGCTTTGCAAAAAAGGGATCAAGATATTGTAGAAGCCATGGATTTGATTGTCGATGTGAAAGTGCGCCTACAAGACATGAGGACAATGGGTGGGAGCCATTACTTAACCAAGTCAAGTCCTTTTGTGAGGCAAATGAGATCGGTGTGCTAGATATGGATGACTTCATTAGAGTTAAGGGCAAATCTGCACGTCGGAAGCATAAGGTGACTTACCTTCACTATTATTGTGTTGACATTTTCAATGTTGCTCTTGATGCTATTATGGGTGAGATGAATCATCGCTTTAATGAAGTTTCTTCAGAGTTATTGGTATGCATGTCTTGTCTTAATCCAAGCAACTCCTTTTCTAAGTTTGATGTGGATAAACTTGTTAGACTTGCTGAGATTTACGCTGCTGATTTCACCATAGCTGACCGTTTGTTACTAAGAAATCAGCTTCAAACCTTCATTCTTAATGTCAGGAGAAGTGTTGAATTTAATGGTTGTCGTGATCTTGCAAAGTTTGCTGAAAAGATGGTTGAAACCGGAAAGAATAGAACTTTTCCATTGGTCTATCGCTCATCAAGCTTACATTAATCCTTCCAGTGGCAACAACATCAGTAGAAAAAATCTTCTCAGCAATGAAGATTATTAAGACAGACTTGCGTAACAAGATATCAAATGATTGGTTTAATGACCTGATGGTGTGTTACAGTGAAAAAGAGATATTTAGAAACGTCGATAATAAAGAAATCATTCGACGCTTTCAAGAGAAGAAAAATCGTAGAGTGAAATTGCGTCGTACTCAGTACTAGTGCCTTCGTAAGTATTATTTCAATTTATATTTTTATAAGTATTCACAAATTGAAATTGCATCACTGAGTTTTATATTTTTATCTACAGGTCAAATGGTCGATAATCCGTGCTCATATATTTATGTCATTCTATCCATTAGCAAGGTAACACACTTGTTATATTTTGATTATTTACTTTGTTTTCTTACTATTTATGTATGAATTTGGAATTTGGATGGCAATAGATCGGTACATTTATCATTAGTATACTAGTCTTGAGATAGAACTTCGACGTAGGAGCCTCCCCTCTATTTTTATCCTGGATTCGCCACTGGTTGAAAGAACCATCAAGATATATGACTGATCTGGAAAACATTGCTCAATTTACTCAATGCATAAATCTCCAAGTCTTGACCAGACGTGTAACCATCGATTATGCACCCAATTTACACCAAAAGGCTTCGTTTTGCTCCCGCAAAGCAGCCCATTCCTACCAAGGGAGACAGTTGTCAGTTTGCAGTGAAGTTGGTTCGTAGTTAACTCTCGAAAAATTGACGCCGAGCGCTCGAGCCGCCTCCGGGCGAGACCACCTCTACTTTCATGTTTGCCAATTGCATTGCCGCCGGAAGATGGCATTCAATGATCACACGATGCAGGCATCTGTGCCTTGATTTAATCGATGGCATGAGAGAAATATCTGTGTTTGTTCAGAACTTCGGATCTGAATGGACGAAAAAAAAATTGTGTTCGTTCAGAACTTCAGAATTGAATGTATGGAGAAGTTCTAAACTTCATATATGAAGAAGAGTGAAGTGGCTCAATCTATACCATAGAACGAAGTCAACAGTTTAGATTTACTAAAATCCACTTGGTGAATTTAAAAGGCGAATCTAGAGGATCCGCACCCCTATTGGGACACCCAAGTGATTTCTCTCCTGTAGCCACCAACCACTTTCTCCTCGGACACCGGTGCGCTTATGCGATCTAGAGTGCTGCAAAGCAGAGGACTGATATATAGGAACAACGTACTTCAAATCAAAAGAAAAGATTTTCATGTTACCAAGTTTTCTCATCAGTAGACATTATGATGTACATATAGTTAATTTGTACGTGTTTAGAAATTTCCTTCTAATTATCACAACCAGCCAATCTTTCTACTTATTTCATGGTCTTAAGAAATTGAAATACTAGAAATGACATTGGCCGTTGGGTACAGTGCAATTCGTCTTTACCCACACACGGTAATTACATACACCCCGCACCATAAGAACCAAATTACAGAAATGTCCAATCTAACCAACACAAACATTCTAAATACTAGTTAAGTGGGCGTGCATTGCAATGTAACCCGAATAGATCATATTACATGTTCTTGTATACTCCCTCCATTCGAAAAAAAAACATGTTGTTTTCAGATACGTGCGGTCAAAATTTTGAAATTTTGTCTATGGATGTCTTCTTAAATATTTCAATTGGATATATGAAAATCATATGTGTAGATTCGTCTCAATAGATATTTAATATTATTAAATTTTATAAATATATTACAACAGAAGAAGAAACTAACAGAAATGGAACAAAAAAACAGAAACCTTGGCCAGTGAAACCAGCGATTACTCAAGTTCATCTCTGCTGGAACTGTCTTTCGTGCTGCCTCTTGACGCTTCGGGTCCTTGTGCTACATCCAAAATAGTGTTGACAGACAAGGAGCAAATATTAAAAAAACATAATATAAGGGAATGCTTCATAAATGAAATAATCCTACATGCTAATTCGTACCATCAGAACGCATGTAAGGCTCAACTCTTTCTCTGAACATCTCCCATGTACCGCAATCTCCTACATTCTAATATCGGCAGCACGCTCTTTGGCGTCTACCGCATAGTGAGAAAGAACGAAGAGTCTGTTTGAAAGAGCTGTAGTTCTTCTGAAAAGCTGTTTTTTTAGCTTTCTGAATTGAAGAGCTATTGTAGCTTTTATAAGAGATCGTTTAATAAATAACTAATTTCTCTTAGCAATAAGCTGCAAAAGCAAGTTCAACACAGCATTCAGTTTTTGGCTTTTGTTAGTTACGGTCCATGAGGGCAAAGCAAGCATTGGCCCCTACGTGTGTTCGGTGGTGGGAAAGGGGCTCCGGGCAGGACAACCCAAGAGTAATTTTTTCCTTTTTAAGCCTCTTGCTAATGTTTTTATAAATATAACTTTCCTCTGAAATTATTTACTGATTTGACTCCATGGGCCACCTTCTATGCTTGGAGAGCTCCACGCCAAGATTGCTACCGATCTCCCCTCCTCGTGGGAATCAATACACTAATTACTCACAAATTTAATCGTATTGCTTAATTAATCAATTAATTAAATCGCTAATTAATCAATTTTCTTATTTAATCACTTTATTAACTAGTCAATCGTACTGCCGAGCTGATCCTTCCAAGCCACCAGTACTCGTTAAGTGGCTGCTGAGTTGAGTGTTTCCTAGTAGCTGATAGGCGTACGGATGCCTGATCTTCCGGTGAGAGGATAACTTCGATTAGGCGGAGGATGACTTTGACGATCCGGCTACGAACCACACAAAGATAAGTGCCTGCAATCGCTAAACCACACTCCTAGTTGTTAGCAACCGTGCCAAAAGCCCGGATGACCTGACCATAAAGGTCTATTCTTGTAAGCAATCGAAGAACTAGTAAGAACAAGGATAAAGCACTCACACAAACTGAGGTTCTGAACTTGTTTACTGCTGTTCTAGCCGAGTCAGGAGAATAATGTTATAATTCCACACATGGGGGCAACTAAACTTAACAAAACCTAAGGAGCTCTTTCGCGTTCCTACCTTGTATTGTGATTTGTCCCTTTGTATTTCTACATCCATTTGTATTCCCACCTTGCATGTTGGCTTATCCTTTTGCATTCCTATGATGATCCTTGCTATGGTTCATGAGTATGAGAATATTATTAGGTAGCGGTCTATCCTCAAAAGTAAAATTGAGTATCCTAAGAAGCGAATTAACCTGATAATTTATTTGTCACACACGGACTCGTGTAATTGGTCCTTGAATATTGGTGGTTGGTTGCTCATCTTCGGGTGTATCTGTAGTAGTGATGCCCTCATCATTAGCTTCCTACCGAGCTCCTCTAGCGTGGCAAGTGAATCTTGTTGTCTGCTATGCCTTTCAAGTACATCAAGAAGGCTAGTTTCATAAATTCAAGTGAAACAGGACTAAGATATGTCAAAGACGAATTTTAGAGGGCTAAAAAGAGGGCAGAGGCTTGATCCTGAGGATGGCCGATGAGTTGAAGGCAAATACCTGGTAGCAACAGATGCACATCACAGAATTGCCACCACCTGAGAGTGCCACCAGCGATAGGATATTATCGGGAGGTCCCTGGTGGCCAGGAGTGCCACGATGATCGACACGGCATCGAAGTTAAGAAGCCCCTGGTTTGTCGGCGATTGTACCGTCACCGGTGAGAAGGGTGGACATCGCCGCAACCACCGCAGAATTAGAGACGCTGCACCATTGATAGCTTGCTCTCCATGTTGTTTACCTAGCTAGTGCGATTAGGGTGTTTGCCAATGCCTTGGTGGTCAAAACCAAAAGGATCGTCGTGGGCTGGCTTATCCCGAAATTTTTTAAATAATATATTTTTAGTGATATTAGCAGAAATAATATGCCAACATTCAAAATAACAAAAATACCTCTGTCGTTATTTGATTTGGCGACAGAGTCTTTATCGCCATTAGAAATAGCGACGGAAGGCTATCGCCAGTAGGGCATCTCTTTGTCATCATTCCATTGTCGCTAAATGGAATGGTGACAGAGCTTTTGTCGCTAAATAAAATGGCGATAGAGAGCTTAGATAGGGAACCAAGGCATGGGCAGCATGTTAGCATATTCGGCTAAAATGGACAATGTGATGCAATAAGGTGACGTAGAAATGCTCTGCTTCACTTCTTATTTCATTTTTGACGCCTTTTGACTTTTTTCCATAGCGTGCGGCAGAGAGCTTGTGCGAAGTTGAAGCTTTTTGCGAGCAAACTCATCAACAAACTGAGTGGCTCATAGCTTCTAATCAGCAAGTGCTCAATATGAAGGATGCCGAACTGGCGGCATTTAGGACTGATGCGAAAGCTGCCAAGGTTGAAACTGAGAAGCAGAAAGAGGAGGCCAAAAAACTGAAGGCGGAGGCAAAGAAGCTAAAGGCAGAGAACGAAAAGCTAAAGGCTGAGAAAGCTACTACCGATACTACGTGGCTCAAGGCTAAGGTCGATCGAGACAAGGCGGAGGCGAGCAGGAAAGTCATCGAGGTCTAAAAGGCTGCAACAAATGTAGCGCTTACCACTCTGCAGTCAGAAACCCACGAGCACATAACTTCGTCTGCTTGTCTTGCGACTTCCCACATGCTTGGTTTGGTGAAGAGCCACCATCTTGACTTGGACCTCTCGATATTGGATAAAGGATTCGCGTGTGAGACGAGCGAAGCTGCCGATTACATCAAATCCTTCGGAGACCTAACTGAGAGGTTCATGGCCTAGCGAGACCTAACTAAGAGGTTCATGACCTAGCTAGAGCTGTCTCTTGTCGACGATGACGACAATGTCAGTCAGAACCCTTAGGCCTGCTCACGCCGATGTACAAAATTGAACCTTTGTTGTTATTGTGGTCTCATATGATAATACCAACTAATTTACTTGTTCATTATGTTTTGCCTACTATTTTCTTGTCGATGAAATAGTGCAGTACCAACTGCGACCTGCGAGGAGCACGTTTCAAATAGATCAACGGGTGAGATTGTCCACTCACTATGCATGCGAGGACAAGGCATTGGCTGAACCGCTGAAGTGAGATAATCAAGAGATAACTTTTGCCAGAACATATCTTTGCAAACATTTATTCGTGTAAGAAATGTACATATCTTTGTAAATAAGGTTTCCAGGAAACAGGGAGCTCTCCCTTAGACACAATTAATTATTCTCTCTGTTCAGAAAATATAATATGATACACTTGGAGGTGATCAATTATTTCGGTAGAAGATACTCCCTCCAATTCTCAAGATGTCATTCTAGATTATTGCACTTTTGCCAAGACGCATCTACAAAGACCGTATTGCTCCTCTTCATTACATCTTTAGATGGTATGTCTTACTCTAATCTAGGTAGTAAATGACATTGAAAATAGTTAAAGGAGGGGTATAGAAAGAAAAAAAAATCACCACAAAATTGTAGAATGACATGTATTTGAGAATAAAATTTGAAAGCTAGAATGAGTGATATTGGTACGCATTAACTCACTGTAATAAATATGTAGAGGTCCCAACCTGGATGATTATCTTCGTCAGAGGATTTCACTATGTATAACCCGTTTGCCTCAGCTCCTGCCGTCCTGCCTCCTTTAAAAAATAAAAAAATTCCCTCCTGAGATACCCACCTGATATTTTCAAAACAAATAAATGTCAATAAAAAATCCAGCACAAGTCATCAATGTTATTCTAGATGCTTCTAAAAAAACTCCCGTCTGTAAGTTTTTTATTATCACATTTCCGATGTTTTGGAGCCATCAGCTCATCACTTCTCAGTTCTCTGTGAGCTTTGATACATATGCAGATTGCAGCAGATGCCCTTTCCATTTGTAAAAGTTACAATATAAACAGGCATTGGGGTTCGACCATGAGTAACATTGTGTCTGATTCAGCGAACCATGTTCTACGCTTACCTAGTATTGACACCTTGCAATATACATTGAGCATTCACGACACTGTACATAAGCATACATACTCCAAAATAATTAGGATTCAGGTGTCACCTGAACCATCCAAACTTTCAGCCATTGTGTGCAAAGGTAATAGAAGTATTCAAGCATTCATCAGAATGAACAATTGAATAACCCTATATAGCAAAATATAAAGAATAAAGCATTGTCAACTTCAGAACAGATTTGGGTCATCAGTAAGTTTTTGGTTAATAAGTACAAATTTTAAAAGCACCAGAATGGCATACTAACGTGCCATTCTGTAAAACACGGTATACATAGGTTCCTAATGGTGATATTAGAGCAAGTATGAATGCAATCGACAGGCATGGCAAGAATCCAACAAGTCAGTCAAATTATATAGGGTAGCAAAGATCAGTTTCCATTACAACGTTAACCATGATCACTAATATTTAGTTTACTAGTATAGCAAAAAAAAAAGTATATTAGTATAGCCATTCAACAGCAAGTCTGTAATCACTAAACAAGTGAACAATGAATCAACTAAGTAGACAGTCTCCTATATCCAGCATGTTATGTTATGAGGGAGACACAGCTAAATTAGATGCACTGCAAGAGCCCAAAAGGGACAAAACTGTAAATCACCACTATATACCACATATACCCCTAACATATACATACTATTACACTACTAAACAACATTCCTCAAACTCAAGGCGTATGCAATAGCATTGAGTTTGAAAGGGATAACACCAACATAAGGAAAGTCCGGGTCTTGAAAGCTACAGATAGAAATTTACTATAATTTACTTATAGACCCCGTACAAATCTGAAGTGGAGGATGTCACTGTTGTAACCGTTCCTAGTAGCAAACTTGCAACGGAAACTTTAGCCTCAATCCCGTTATTTAATCCACTAGCTTTATCATCCAATGAACTACCTTTCAGAACCATAAGAGAAAGTGTCCATATCTCACAACATGAATGCCAGGATAAAAACAATGCTGCAACTTCTCAAGGCATCTAACTGGCAGAACTTGTCTTCGTCAGGGTCCATATATAGGAAGTAATATTGGGAATTGGGCAATCGATATATGCTAGAATATCGGATGGTTCAACAACTGAACTAGAAATGGAAATGACAACCATTTCTTGCCACAAGACCAGAAGCACCATATGCCAATTCGAATATTTTCTGATATTAAAGTAATACAAGCAAACAACTTCTAGAGTAAAAAAAAAAAGCATCTGCATGCGCAAACATATATGATCACATCAATAGCACATACCAAATACTAATGTAATCAGTAACAGCAAGTGTGGGCTGAGCTGAGTACTAAAAGATAAAGATAGTGATATCAGGATCCAAACTTTGCATCATTCATGACACACACTGGTACCCTGAAAGCAAAGAAACAGAACTAATAGGCAACAGAATACCATTGAGAAGCGAAAACAGATGGGGGCCTACTTCATTCAGAGAAAGTGCCTATATCACAGCAGGAATAATAAGCACAAAATAATTGGCTAAGGCCCCGTATCGCCACATACAGCGGGTGGACTCATGACCTAAAATGTCCAGTGTTCTACTCATCAAATGGGCATATCAGCTAGAAATTTGCAAATAGGAAGTAATACTCCCTGTTGTTTTACACTTTCATGACAAATTTGCAAATTTGAAACGACTGAAGCACCTGCAGCTGCAATATCTGAAGAGCTCCTATGTTACACTAACATATTCTTATCAATAGCATAAGCAATCAGCTTAAAGAGAAATGAAAGCACATACACAAACAATTAGCATCACATCAAGGGCATGTAGTAAATGGTTAAACTAATGCAAACACACGGGTAAGCTGATTTTTTTTATTTTTATTTAACTTAATTTTATTTATTTATTATTATTTTTATGTGAAGAAGCAACACGGGTAAGCTGAGATGAGTTCTAAAGATGCAGATGCTCAAATTAGAATTCAAACATTGCATCATCCATGGCAAGCTCCAAAATCATACAACACACATTCACAGTATACTATTCAGAAGTGGAACCAGACAGTGCGGGGCGCCGCCTCCTTCACTCGGCCTTGGCGGCCGCGGCCCCGGCCCTGGCCCCCTCCCCCTTCTCCTCCAGCTGGACCTCCTTGTCCTCGCCCTCCTCCTCCTCGGCCGGGAGCGGCGGCGCGGACGGCTCGGCTGCGGAGGCGGCGGGCGCCTGGTCGGGGTCGTTGGAGCGGGTGACGGCGGCGCGGAGGCGGTCGAGCAAGGGCTTGAAGGCGGCCTCCACGGTGATCCAGGCGAGGATGAGCCCCCCGGTGACGACCACCGCTGTCTTCAGGGCGCTGCCCTCGCGCTGGCCTGCCCCTCCTCCTCCTTTCGCCATGGCCGCTCAGGGCGCGTGAATTGCGATTGGGCTGGATGGATGGGTGGTGTGCGATGCGTGCGCGCGCGCATGGGGTTTGGGGGTTTTGTGTTGGTGGGGAAAGCCCAGTCTTGCACTCTTGCTCGGTGCTACACGAAAGCGGAAAGGCGAGGAAGAAAGCAAAGGCGACGACGTGGCTTTGCTGACTCGGGTGGCAGCTGCCGGATTGGCGCCTAGCGTCCGTGGGCTGGGCCTGCGTACAGAAGTTTCTTAGGGCTTGGGCCCACTTCCTTGCAAGCCCAGGAGATTGCAGGAGTTGGGCTGCCTATTCCATGGAAACAAATAATAAAGTTTGGAATTTGGAGAAAAGGAGAGTTTGGGTTTGGTGTACCATTGGACGTCTGGCCTAATTCGTACGAAGCTGAAGTACCCAGACATCCAGTTCATGCTGTCTTATTCAGTTGTTTGTATCTAGTATTATTTTTCTGTTTCAAATATAGGTAGTTTTGTTGGATTCAGAACTTGCTGAACTCGTATGTCAGTAGTGAGCGCCCATTTCTTTGTCCGTTAAAGCCGGAGACATGCACAAGAAGTACAACATTGCCTGAATTCATGCCCCCATGTCATAATGCCGCCGATCCATTCATTTTCTGGTGGTGCACAACTGCACACTAGTCAGCAGTTAGCACATATGTGACAGATTCCGACCTTCTACCTGTTCACCTGTGACGCTTCACCTATACTCCAAAATACGACTACCGCTACTACTCCATTGTCTTTTTGCCGAAACGCCCTAAAAGAAACTACAAGAAACCTCCTCGAAAATTGGCGCATGACAATGGGCCGAGAATGTGTGCCGAGCTTATCAAGAATTGACGCAAGCTTCGTATGAATTGTCTCCTTTGCTGATACATCGACAGACTAACAGAGCACATCTATTTCCTGAAAATATTGTTAGCTTAGCCAGCTAGTTTGAGCTGCATAAGCCATTAGCAAACGCATCTGCTGATAGATGGCGGGTGTTAGCTGGTAGCAACCGGAAAGATAAGCTCAGATCTGAGCTGAAAGTCTGGCAGGCATATCAAGAACAGACGAGCACGATTTTGCATTTGCTTTATTTACTGCAGGAGCAAAATCATAAGGAATCAACCAAACATTTACATGGCCCAACGAACCCAAAAGAATAGAAAGAACGAACAAACACTTGGCCTCTATAGGGGCGTATAGATCTACACAAAACGGAATGGTAAATTTACTAATTTCATCCATGCTAAATTTGCACATATACTTATCTTGCATCTTCACCATGGATCGATCTCACCTGAATCTTCTTCTTGAGCCTCTGGTCGTCTCCATTTGGATCTCAATCATGGAGACCATCTCTTAGTCTTGCTGTTCCACCAA
Organism: Guadua angustifolia; assembly: GCA_036346375.1. NCBI lineage: Eukaryota > Viridiplantae > Streptophyta > Magnoliopsida > Poales > Poaceae > Guadua > Guadua angustifolia. Next base: position 9,985,948 of record CM070502.1, read on the forward strand.
AGAAGAGCTGCAATGCTCTCCTAATGCGCCATTGCGTGTCCATTATGGAAGCTCTGCGTGTAGGCGAGCGTCGCCGGTTTGCACTGCTGGACCTGGTGCTTCGTCGGCAGCGAGTGCTTCTGCGTTGTCGGCAGCGAGTGCGACGGGACGAGTCGCCGGACGCTGGAGCACACCATGTAGAGGATGTGGCCCCAGCTTCCCCTGCTCTGGCGGCCGAGGGCGGCCACCTCGTTCATTTCGAGGTCGCTGGCGAAGCTGGTCTTCTTGTTCAGCAGCCAGCCAAAGCCCCAGTCCCACCACCGCTTCAGAGGGCCGCCGGCGAACGCGCTGAGCGACGGCGCCGACTTGGACCGCCGGAACGCCCACTCGACCGAGGCGGAGGAGATGGGCTGGATCTTGCCGGAGAAGGAGGACATCCTCTTCCTCAGGCCCATGAGGTGGCTTTCGTTGTTGCCGCCGCTGCCGTTGCCCCGGAAGGTGGGCAGCTCGTCTTTGGGCGGTCTGGTCGGCATGAACCTCGCCTTCTGGATGTTCTCCAGGATGGTGGCCATGGCGCCCTTGACTCTAACCAAGCAAGCAAGATAGAGAGAGAAAGAAGAGAAGAGGAGGAGAAGGTCAATTGTAATGGCTTCTTCTTCTTCTCCCTTCTCCAGATCTCTTCTCCTCCTCTTCTTGTGCTCGGCGAGGTCAGAGGAAGCCGTAGAACGTGTATGTGATGCCGCTACGTTTGTCTCGCAGCTGTGCCTGGACAGGCTGGTTTTACTCACGCACGAGGGGGCCACGAACTGTGTAGTTGAAAGTTTTGTAAACATGTTACAGGGAGGCAATGTGAACTGAACATTGCGTGTGTTCTATTTCCGTTCAGGCAGCTCAGATATACTGGAGCCGTGCTGGCAAATGAAATGATGGGTGTCCGCTGCCGGTGCGGTGTGTCTATACTTCCTGCCGGCTGTCTTTGACATCCACCAAGTGGCGTGCTGTCTGCCTAGGTTAGTTCTCAGATGAGATCCCGGCCAACCCAAATAAGCCTTAAGAGACGCTACTGTCCATATTTTTTTTATATCGTCTAAAAGTATAATTAAAAATATCTAAAAACAGAGACAAAAAAGACAACTTCTATAATGTCTAAAAGTATAATTAAAAATATCTAAAAACAGAGACAAAAAAGATAACTTCTATAATGGATAATATTTTAAAGTTATCCCTGTAATATTCCATAATATTTTAAATATAACACGAAAAGTGTTTGTTATAGATAATAATTCATATTTGGTGTTTGTACTGGTCATATGGTCGTCTCTTTACGAAAAAACCACTATACTATCTCTCCTCTTTTTTTCTCCTCCATGTTAGCAAAAATTATGGTTGACATCATTGAAGGAGAACGGGCAGGCTATTCTAGCATAAATTCAAAATTTTCTACCGTGTATCAAGAAATCGCTGTAAGTTATAGATCACAAATTACCACTAGATGTGCAGACCTATAGCAGAAGTAGAGTAAATGTAACGCGTTGGTGCGGTTATAATTGTACTAGCCTCGTGCCTCCTCTGACAACTCCTTGTGACTGTCACAGCTTGCGGATCGTCCTCGTGATCGTCACAAGTTGCAGATCTCCTAGTATTGAAGTCTTGTGCCAACACTTCTAAGGTATCTACAAGTATGAGGTAGGTAGGAACATCATATGCAGGAGTGCTAGCGCTGGCTACGCAGTTTTTGGCGAATGAGGTATGGCGGCTAAGGTTCCGAGAACTCTGAATTCCTATGGTGTCTCATAATCCTAAAGTCACCACCCCTCCTTTTATATAGACACCCCATAATAGGTCTCTACATTAAATCCCATTAGGAATTCGAAGTTCATCAAAATTTGGATTACCATTCGAATTAAGTCCCAACCCTTTAAGCGTGCAACCTTATAGGTTCACGTATATTTGGACATGGTTTGGGTACTCTTACTCAACCATTAATTAGTAATGGTCCCTAGTAGGACATATCGATTCCTAAGTATGTATAAAGATCACATCGGACGAATCTTAACTATATTTAGTTACATGCATTTTTCTTTGTCTCATGATATCGGTCAAACTCAAGACGAGTACGTGCCATCCTTATTTAGTTAGCTCAACCACTCTTACTCAATTATGTGACTCAGAATCCCTGACTATAGTTAGCTTTTTAACCACGATTAACATGACCATACATTTTCGAAATACGAATACTTGAGAGGCCTAGAGATATCTCTCCCGTTATATAAAGGAGCAAATCCTATCTTGATCGACCATATCTCGAAGCATGCTTCACGACAAACCTGAAAACTACCTTTATAGCTGGATAGTTACAAAGTAACCCTAACTAAATTATTACACATCTCAAGTACATGCATCAACCTTAGGTCTAAAGATATAGGATATACATTGTATATAAGACCAACTGATGATAATTAAGATTGCAATATTATTGTAGTGCCTCAAGATGGGTCGATCCAACTCCATATTCCCTAATATGTAGCTATATTATTAGTTTGATATCTCCGTATCTATGACTCGTGAAATATGGTCATCAACTAATATATATGCTAGTCTATTTATATGTGTCATTATATATTTATCGACTAAGGATCGTTTTAGAATAATCATCACAAAGTCATATATAGAGTTTTACAAACAAATCACATACTTTTTTTTGATAAAAGAAGCTTTTATTAATTTTAAGAGCATTACATCGAGGAGATACAAACCCTTAAAACTACTCCCGATCTCTGCTTATCATGAAGCACACAGCCCACAAATCACATACTTACTAATAAATAATAATGATATCATTCAAAGAACAAGATAATAAATCATAAACATAAGAAAATATAATCATCACTACCATTACCTCTAGGACATATCTCCAACAATCACATCATTGACATCATTGTACATGCACTAAGTACGGTAAAAAGACCGTTTCCGTTGGGTCAATGCTATGAAAAGCCTGTGTTGCTGACTCCTAAGATCAAATGAATTGCATTCACTTTCCACTCTGAATGCACAATCTGAGTCACAAGTTTGTGTTCCCGTGCTTCTTGAGGAGTTCCTATATGGTATAGATTGTCCCGGATTTGGAGGCGTTACCTGCTTTTGGTTGGGGGATGGAACGAAGCCGTCCGTTACGTGGTGGTTCCACTCAGTTGCTCTTCTCCGCGTAATCCGGTGTTTTTCGCCGGATGAGCTCGTCCCGGATCAGTTATTGTTTGCTCAGGATTCAACGTCTTCAGTTTGATTAGCATCTGCTCGAATAAATCGATACTAGGCAACTGCAGTCTCACCAAGAGCAAAGGATCCACACGAGAACATGGTGAGGAATCATCCAAATGGCAGCCAGGTGGCCCAATGAAAGTAGAAACAATGTTCCTGCTTCCTACCGAAACTGCTTGTCAACCTTCGGGTACCCAATAGTCATAGGCTTCGAGGCAGGCCTTCTCAGCAACGGACTTTATGCAACGCATGCACGCCAGTGTACCTTCACAAATATCATTCAGACAGTGAAACTGAAACTACATGCGGACGCTTCACAACCTCCATCTCTCACCTCACCAGTAATTATCTGCTTCGGTTCCATGCGTACAAAGGCAACCTGGTACATTTTGTTCAATGTTTCTGCACATTTCTTGCTAAAGATCAGAGGAAGCCTAACCTTACGCCATGTGTTCCGTACTTCCATGCGGTAACGTGCAATTCGACCGGAAAAAGGTTGAAATTTGAGGGAAGCAAGCGCCTGGAGTTGTTGGTTCAGACAAATGTGATTTGCAAGAAGCGCAGAGCACAGGTCACAACTCGGCGCTCGCCTATTTTCTTTTTTTATCGGTTGCTTCCTCTCGCCGACACCGACTTTTATTAAATGAAGGGCAAGGTTGTTGGTTGCGAGAATGCGAGGTAGGCAGAAGAATCAGCCGAGTGGAGGAACACAACTGCAACTCATTTTTTTTCTTTGGTGGCAGCAGTTTAACTCATCTGTCGTCGCTCGACCAGGGTCGACAATATCGTTTGCCAGTTGAAAATTGAACTGAAACACCCCAAAAATTTCAAAAAAAAAAAATTAATTTGGCCTTGCTATTTATTTGGAATTTATTTAAATTTTTCCCGATTTATTTCGAATTTATCCGGCCTAAATCAAAGACTTTCCTTTTTGGGAAAGTTTCCCCCGAATTCCGCTTTCCCTTTTTGTCCAAGGCGTTTTCCCCTTCGGCTCGCGCCTCCCCGGTTCCCGCTTTCTCCGGTTCGGCCCAACGCTCACGCGGCCCATTCCCCCTTGGCAGCAGCACGCCGCCCAAGCCCATCCGCGCCCCGTCGTCGCGCCAATCACGTTCAGATTCGCGGCTTCTTCTCCGTGTGCCCGTCCCTCGCCGCGCTCGCCAATCCGTGCCGCGCCATTTCGCCGATTCGCTAGCGCTGCCTCTCGCGACACCGGCCGACACGCCCGCATCCGTGCCCGTCGCCGCGTGCGTCTCGTCTACCATCGCGGCCGCCGTTGCAACCCATCTCTCCTCCCGCCGCGCGTGATCTACCACGCCGCCTTACGCCTAACCGGTGGAGCTCGCGATCCATCATTGCGCGCTAGCCGAAGCCGACGGCCACCGCATTTACTCCCGCTTCGGTCACGTCGAATCGCCACTCGAGCACCCTCCGTCGCTAGCCTCTCTTCCTCCACCCGCACTCTCTCCTTCCTCGCGCACACTCTATAAAAGCCCCCAACGAGCCGTCATTTTCATCGCTCCGAGTGCCCCAGTGCTCCCTCTTCCCTCTCCGCTTATTCATTTCGCCTCCGGTTGCTTCTCCACGCCGCGCCCGAAGCTTCTTCCTCACCTCCGGTATCTCTCCGTCGCCCCGCCGCCACCCTTTCTCTCCCGGTCATTTTCAACCACCGTCGACTTCGTCGTCCCCCGCTCTCTCTTCCCCGCCATTTCTCCCGTCGTGCCGTACGCTAAATCGCCGAGTCCAGTATCATCTTCCTCGGCTCCGGCCGTTTTTTTTCGCTTCGCCGCTCGCCCCGTTCAAATCCCCTCGCGATCGGCCGCCAAGCCGACCCGCGCCGATGGTCAATCGCTCAATCGCGACAACGTAGCCCGCTCGCCACAAACTTCCCGAGTCTTTGTCTCTTCCCAGCGTCGGCTATCTTTCCCAGCGTCAGCGACCACCGACCCTGTTGTCGGCGCTCCCCTCGCGCTCCTTGCCGGTAGACCCCCTTTGTCGGCGCTCCCAGGCTTCATTGGTAGTGGCCCATTTGCCCGTAGCGATGCTTTGTCTTTGGCGGGCGAATCGCGTATCATTGCGCGACCGTGAAAGAATTCCTTTTTCATTTTCTATTTCGGTTTCCAATTCACATTTTCGGATTTAAATACGATTTAAAATCCGAAGATTCATTTTAAATACCAGGAAATTCCCAAAAATCCCCAAAAATCCAGAAATGCCAAAAATACATTTTCTTGACCGTTTCGAGCCACTGAGTCCAAAAATGATCTCCGTTCCGCCATACCAAGTCCCGAAAATTCCCAGAATACCCCTGAGCTCCGATCCGGCCATTTCTCTTTCAATTTTTCCTTTCCATTGCTTTTTCTTTGCTTTGACTTATCCGTTTGTTTATTGTTTGCGTTTTCTCGCGCTAGACCCGACATCAACGCAACCGTTGGCACGAATCTCGGAGCAGGAGCAGACGTTGGAGCTCTACTTGGAATCGGAACCGTTCGGGGCCAGACACGACTTCGACCGTCTCTCGTTAGGACTACCTTTAACCTCGCAAGGCAAGCCACACTCCTTGAACATATTGAACCCAGTTCCATTATAGTATATATATATTTCTTGTATTGCATTATTTGTGTTATTTTACGAAACTAGAAAATGTGGTAGTTTCGAATGACATGATTAGATACAACCCAATATTAAACCTGTTGTTATGTCTTAATTCCTTTTTAACCCTAAGAAACAAAATATATTGAACCTCCGTAGATGTAGCAATTTGTACCACTATTAGACAAATGCTTAATCTCCGAGAGATGGCTCGGTTAGTTCTGTGATTTTATAAAACTGCTACGGTGCGGGGGACAGCTTGGGCGGACCACAGAAGGTGGATGTTGGCCCAACCCCTAACCGATGACGAGGCCAGGGTATGGTGTGGTGGTGGTACAGTTGGTACCAATGGTTTGTGGTATGTCATCTGGCTGAGTCTTTGGCATTCAAGGACCAATGTCTTGGGCAATGTAAATAACTTCAGATCCCGCTCAACCACGAGTTGGGCCGGCCAACCCTGTTGACTTGGCCCAACATAGCTCAGTACATTGTACTTCCCTTTTTAATACCTATAGGTAGTGGCTGCCATTCTGGAAGAGAATGGATCACGCAGTAATCGGAGTGGAACGAGAATGGTGCGGCCATTCGGTTCTCACAACAGTAGGTAGCCACAGTGCGGCCAGACCATAGAGCCCGCTCGGCCAGTGGGGTTCCTGGGTGACTGAGGATATGCACGCCTGCTGGGTAGGAGCTAAAAGGGGGAAGCTCAACGAAATGCTATGATTATCTCGGTCGGGCCGCATGCATGAAAGTTGCATGTTGATTCCGGTGGCATTAATGACCGTAGATGTCTTGTGGGTAAAGCTGAGCACCTCTGCAGAGTGATATCAATGGTATTCGAATACGCCGTGCTTCCGGTTAATGAAGCGGAGTTAATGTAGGGTGATACCTGTAACTGCGCCCCTATAAATTTTATAATTAAAACTTGTCGTGAAGGTGAACTTTGCAAGATAAACCCCCCCCCCCATGATTTATATTGATATTTATGATTTGTGTTTCAAATGTAAAATAAAAACAGATGTTTACAACTTGCATCCACAATATTTAAACTGTGCCTACCTTTGTTTATCCTCGCACGTAATATTGATTTCCGTGTGGTTTGTTGAGTACGGTTGTGTACTCACCCTTGCTCCCAATCCCTCTTTAGATTTCAATTGAAGTGGCGAGTTCGAAGACCGTAGATAACGATGTTATTTGGTTTTGGAGGCCTTGATCTATCTGCTCAAGCCTTTCTGTGGGTGTTTCAGAATGTATTGATTGCACCAGCACCTCTTGTAAAACCTTGGCCGTTAGGCCCTTATTTTACTGTAAAATACTCGCATTTTGTTCTTTTAACGGTAATGTACACTTGGTTACCTCACCTAAAATCTGGGTAGTCAGAAAGGTATTATACGCACCCCACGAAAGGGCGGTCCGTTACAAGTGGTATCAGAGCTTGACTTGACCAGTAGATCAAAATCTTAAGGTGGCCTAGGAAAGTTTTTCGAAAAATCTATTTAGCTTACAAACAAAAAGTTTACAAAATTATTTACGCATATCGCTATCTTCTTATTCCTCACCTCTTCTATCTTATCCCAAAGTCTATTTCTAAAAATGTGTTTAAGTTTTCTATGGTTATCTAAACTTCAAAATCTCGTGTCAGCAGATGGTGCACAGAGTTCACCCTTACCCAGAGGCGCTTGGAGGATGGGCAGACCGATTGTGGGATATGATGAAGTTCCTCTGCACCGTCTCGATCCGCTTTTCCATTGGAAGAGCAGTTTGAGGAGGATTCCGTGAGAGCGATGGCGATCTGGGTGGATCTGCCACCAATGCCGATTCGCCCCGACGAGCCAAGAAGATTCGAAGGTTTTCGCCGCGTAGAACGAGAAGCCATCCAAGATCTTTGCCGGAAGAGCGACGAGGTACCTCCGCCATCGATACCAACGAGAATTCAACAACAGCCCGTTCTCGTGGGTCCCGCAAGATGGCTCGGAGCCAGATGAGGTTATGATCAACATTCCCGACGGCAGTCCGGACCCGCGCGTGCCGGATATGACCAGATTCATGCTAGAGCAAGAAGTCAGCCATACCCTTGCCCTAAGGGAACGCGACGAGATGCGAACGATTGATGAATGCATGGAATGAGATTGATGCTTTAATGACCGAGATTCACAATCAGGAGTTAACAGATGACCCATCAGCAGGAGAAGAGTCCAATAATGAAGGCAATTCAGAGGTGGATGATTGAGCTCCGCGAGAGTAGATCGCTAGACTAGCATGTATCCCTTTTGTATTAGGTTTTGGTATTGTAAAATGGGTCGCACTGTACCTTAAAAGCGGTATCTGTCACGATTCATCCCCTAAGTATCGAATGAAGAATTTATGTTTGCTAAATCTCAGTTATTTTAGATTGCAATACTTATCCTTATAACTGCATTCAGACTCAAAGAAATCCTTCCTTTCGTCTAAACCTCTCACCTATTCATTCTATCCTTACCTAAGCTCTAAACCTTACTTACCTTCTGCTTACCCAAAAAACCTGCTGCAGTACCGAATAAGAATCAGATTGAGTCAGATGGCAGGAGTCAGACCACACCAACATCTCAGTGAGGAAGCAGAATCAACAGAAAACCCGATCAACCTAGCCCAGGTGCTGGACATGAACAAGCATCAGGCCGAGATGCACCAGACGCGACGAATGGAAAAGATCTTGGAACAACTAGCAGCCAGACCACAAGAATATCCCCAAGGACATTTGTACGAACAGGATGAAAGCTTTGAAAGATCAGGATGGTTAGATTTTCAGAAAACAAGACCGCCCGTCTTTTCAAGTACAGCAGAACCACTTACAATAGACGATTGGATCAGAGACATTCAACGAAAACTCGACACAATTCAATACTCAGACAACGAGCGAGTGTTATACGCCTCGCACCAACTTCTAAGGACAAGCCGCCACCGGTGGATAAACTTTCGACGCAATCCGGACAAGAAACCACGTGGTCGAATTTGAGGAAGCGTTGAAAAAGCCCACATCCCTGCAGGCTTAATGGCAGCTAAAAGAAGAAAATTTTTAACTCTCCACCAAGGTGAGAGTTCAGTCCTGGAATACTTTCACCAATTCAACCAGCTAGCCCGATATGCCCCTGAAGAAGTAGATACCGAAGCCAAGAAGATGGAGAGATTTTACGAAGGTCTGCAGGAAAATTTGAAATTCCATGTTGCAGCGCTTGACTTCAAGGACCTGACGACGATGGTAGACAAATTAATAAATACTGAGGAGATCAGGAACGACTTGGAAGATACTCGAAGAAGGAAGGCACCGCAACGAAGAATGCAGAACCTAACACCGCAGAAGATACAAATGCCAAATCTTACCTCCAATTTTCCGGCCGAAAGACAGGCTGCAGAAGAACTAAGGCCGATACCTACTATGCCTCAACCCAAGAAAGGAAGGTGCTTCAATTGCAAAAGAAACCATTACGCTAATGATTGCCCCCACAAAACCGTTCACTGTTATCACTGTGGACAGACAGGACATTTCCGGTATTGCTGCAAAAAGAAGCATTTACCATCCCATGAGGCCAAGGCTCAAGTTTCCAACTCTAATCCAACAGCTCGACAAGGTGCGTCGCGTCAGCCGCCGAAACAGCAGCGAGGACTGCTGAAAAGGAAGATACCTATCAGGACCCAACCAAACCCCAACGCCCCGAACAATAGGGTAAAACAGCCGTCCACCGAAGGAGTTGTGGAGACCATAGACGACGTCAACAGGGGGCTCCAAGCTCAGTCACAGCCAGTGTAAATTTTAGTCAAGGGTGCCCTTGCTTTTGTTTTAATTGGATCTTTAGAGAATGGTTAGATACCCTGCTATTGGCCGCCTCTTTTGCGTCTCGAAATCTCTGAAGACTTTGTTAGCAACTCGGTACGAGTGTAAAGATCTGTAATCGACCCTCCGAGGAATTAAGATCAAAACCAGTTTATTGAGGTTAAAAGGGATTGGATGTTGTCCTAAGAAAGGACTCACTATGCCAACCTAAGGCAATATTGAACTGTCAAAAGAATCGCCCTTGTGAGTGACCAAGGATAAGAAGTAACTGTGCAGACAGACCCGAGTGAGTGAAAAGCATATACAGAGACACTCTCACCTCAGAAATAGCCAAAATACCAATCATTCAAGAATAACCGGACAAATTAGCTTGAAGAATGGTTCAACTTACCACAAGGAACCCGACAGAAATAAAACGATCTCGGAAGAATCCATAATTCCATTGGAATCCAACCAAACCTTGGAACCAGGTCAAGCCGGTCGTCGAGAAAAATAGAAATTCAAACAATGACAAAAAGAGATGACAAATTATCAACCCTCTTGAAAGGTGAACCGAATATACTCTGACTCCATAACTATATATATATGTAATAATGAGGATATAAGAGGATTGATTTTGACAAAGAAAGTGACCGAGGATGTTACATGCGTTATGATATGCCGAAGAGTTAAGATCGACCATTAAAAGACCACCTACTCATCGCAACCACATCCGATCATGGGCGGGGAATAGGATAAGACCGGAATGAACTTCATCACAGGAATGCCTGAAAGCTAAACCGAAGGTTTGATGATGAGTAAATGGCCGTTGACAGATTGACCGAGACAACCCACCCTGGTGCAATTAGACAAAGCTTTCAACAGAAATGAAGTTCAGGAAGATATTTATGGTTAGATGATATAAAATGCCGAAGGAAGTAGTGTCGGAACCAGAAACCCAAATCACAACCGAAAGACAGCTTAGAGACAAGGATGTCAGAAAATACAGAGGATACAGAGTATTGCCGAGAGTTTATTTTTAAGGAATCCATAAGAAAAAGGAATCGGGACCGCAGCAGAAATTTCCCAACTTACGCCCCTAGGATGAGTAAATCTCGGGGACGAGATTTATTTTAAGGGGGGTAGGTTGAAACACCCCAAAAATTTCAAAAAAAAAATTAATTTGGCCTTGCTATTTATTTGGAATTTATTTAAATTTTTCCCGATTTATTTCGAATTTATCCGGCCTAAATCAAAGACTTTCCTTTTTGGGAAAGTTTCCCCGAATTCCGCTTTCCCTTTTTGTCCAAGGCGTTTTCCCCGGCCATTTCGCGCCTCCCGGTTCCGCTTTCTCGGTTAACGCCACGCTGCCCATTCCCTTCAGCAACGCCGCCTAAGCCAGCCCATCCGTCCCCGTCGTCGTCGCGCCAATCACGTTCGTTCGCGGCTTCTTCTCCGTGTGCCCGTCCCTCGCCGCGCTCGCCTAATCCGTGCCACCGCCATTTCGCGATTCGCCAACGCGCTGCCTCTGCGACACGCTACCGACACGCCGCATCCGTCCTCGCGCCGCTGCAGGTTCTCTGCTACCATCGCGCCGCCGTTGCAACCCATCTCTCCTCCGCGCGCGCGTGATCTACCACGCCGCTTTACGCCTAACCGGTGGAGCTCGCAGTCCATCATTGCGCCGCGCCGAAAGCTGACGGCCACCCGCATTTACTCCCCGCTCGGTCACGTCGAATCGCCACTCGAGCACCCTCCGTCGCTAGCCTCTCTTCCTCCACCCGCACTCTCTCCTTCCTCGCGCACACTCTATAAAAGCCCCCAACAAGCCGCCATTTTCATCGCTCCGAGTGCCCCAGTGCTCCCTCTTCCCTCTCCGCTTATTCATTTCGCCTCGGTTGCTTCTCCACGCTTACCAAGCTTCTTCCTCACCTCCGGTATCTCTCCGTCGCCCCGCCGCCACCCTTTCTCTCCCGGTCATTTTCAACCACCGTCGACTTCGCCGTCCCCCGCTCTCTCTTCCCCGCCATTTCTCCCGTCGTGCCGTACGCTAAATCGCCGAGTCCAGTATCATCTTCCTCGGCTCCGGCCGTTTTTTCGCTTCGCCGCTCGCCCCGTTCAAATCCCCTCGCATCATTGCCAAGCCGACCCCCGCGCCGATGGTCAATCGCCCAATCACGACAACGTAGCCCGCTCGCCAACAAACTTCCCGAGTCATCGTCTCTTCGCCGCGCAGCGTCGGTTTCTTTTCCCAGCGTCAGCGACATCGCCGACCCCTGTTGTCGGCGCTCCCCTCGCGCTCCTTGCCGGTGGACCCTTTGTCGGCGCTCCCCCATCTTCATTGGTAGTGGCCCATTTGCCCGTAGCGTGCCTTGTCTTGGCGGGCGAATCGTGTATCATTGTCGTGACCATGAAAGAATTCCTTTTCATTTTCTATTTGGTTTCAATTCACATTTTCGGATTTAAATCGATTTAAAATCCGAAGATTCATTTAAATACCAGAAATTCCCAAAATCCCAAAAATCCGAAATGCCAAAATACATTTTCTTGACCGTTTGAGCCATCGAGTCCAAAATGATCTCCGTTCGCCATACCAAGTCCCCAAAATTCCTGAATACCCCGAGCTCCGATCCGGCCATTTCTCTTTCAATTTTTCCTTTCCATTGCTTTTCTTTGCTTTGACTTATCCGTTTGTTTATTGTTTGCGTTTTCTCGCTAGACCCGACATCAACGCAACTGCTGGTACGAATCTCGGGAGCAGAGCGGACGTTGGAGCTCTACTTGGAATCGGAACCGTTCGGGCCGGATACCGACTTCGACTGCTCTCGTTAGGACTACCTTTAACCTCGCAAGGCAAGCCACACTCCTTGAACATATTGAACCCAGTTCCATTATAGTATATATATATTTCTTGTATTGCATTATTTGTGTTATTTTATGAAACTAGAAAATGTGGTAGTTTCGAATGACATGATTAGATACAACCCAATATTAAACCTGTTGTTATGTCTTAATTCCTTTTTAACTCTAAGAAACAAAATATATTGAACCTCCGTAGATGTAGCAATTTGTACCACTATTAGACAAATGCTTAATCTCCGAGAGATGGCTCGGTTAGTTCTGTGATTTTATAAAACTGCTACGGTGCGGGGGACAGCTTGGGCGGACCACGAAGGTGGATGTTGGCCCAACCCCTAACCGATGACGAGGCTGAGGTATGGTGTGGTGGTGAATGCAGTTGGTACCAATGGTTTGTGGTATGTCATCTGGTGAGTCTTTGGCATTCAAGGACCAATGTCTTGGGCAATGTAAATAACTTCGGATCCCGCTCAACCACGAGTTGAGCCGCCAACTCTGTTGACTTGGCTCAACATAGCTCAAGACATTGTACTTCCCTTTTTAATACCTATAGGTAGTGGTCGCCATTCGGAAGAGAATGGATCACGCGATGTCGAGTGGAGCGAGAATGGTGCGCCATTCGGTTCTCACAATGAGGTAGCCACAGTCATGCTGGAACCATAGAGCCCGCTTCGGCGATGGGGTTCTGGTGATCGAGGATATGCACTTTCTTTGGTAGGAGCTAAAGGGGAAGCTCAACGAAATGCTATGATTATCTCGGTCGGGCCGCATGCATGAAAGTTGCATGTTGATTCCGTGGCATTAATGACCGTAGATGTCTTGTGGGTAAAGCCGAGCACCTCTGCAGAGTGATATCAATGGTATTCGAATCGCCAGTGCTTAGGTTAATGAAGCGGAGTTAATGTAGGGTGATACCGTGAGCTGCGCCCAGTAAATTTTATAATTAAAACTTGTCGTGAAGGTGAACTTTGCAAGATAAACCCCCCATGATTTATATTGATATTTATGATTTGTGTTTCAAATGTAAAATAAAAGCAGATGTTTACAACTTGCATCCACAATATTTAAACTGTGCCTACCTTTGTTTATCCTCGCACGTAATATTCGGATCTCCGTGTGGTTTGTTGAGTACGGTTGTGTACTCACCCTTGCTCCCAATCCTCTTTAGATTTCAATTGAAAGTGGCGAGTTCGAAGACCGTAGATAACGATGTTATTTGGTTTTGGAGGCCTTGATCTATCTGCTCAAGCCTTTCCTGTGGGTGTTCTGTAATGTATTCGGTGCCAGCCGCACCTCTTGTAAAACCTTGGCCGTTAGGCCCTTATTTTACCTGTAAAATACTTGCATTTTGTTCTTTTAACAGGTAATGTACACTTGGTTACCTACAGCTAAAATCCTGGGTAGCTGTAAAGGTATTTATACGCATCCCCTGAAAAGGGCGGTCCGTTACATGAACTCAGGGCGGTAGCGATAATAGTAGAAAATCGACTGGTTATTGAGTTCAAACCGATTTGAACGCGACGGTCAAACCGGGGCAAAATTTCCAACTTACTAATCGGTAAGTAATTTTAATAATTTTTTTCTCTCTTTCGTACCCCGTTAATCCTCCCTCACTCTTTAACATTTATGAATGAACACCCGCACAATTTCTCTCCTATTTCCAATGCATTAACATATGGATGCCATGGTCATTCCCATTAACCATTCCCTTAATTTTATACGCTCCTTAATCTCTGTGCCAAAGTAAAATACGCCTAGGCCATTCCTAGTGACAAGTTTCATTTCACAGTTTTTAGGAGTGCCACATCATCTAAAGGGGTTTGAGTTGATAAATAAAACAAGACCTCCCAATGCACAGTTTCATAGGCTAGCTATAGCATTAAATTATTGCATGGTGTTGTGATTAAATGTTCCATTTGGCGCAATTTCATTTGGTTTCAGTACGTGAGAATACGTAGGATGAAACGATACGCTCTCAGTGCAGTTTCATTCGATTTTCAATACGTTGGAAACAATATGCACCCAGTTTCAACCAGATAAAACTTGTCTCCTCTCTCTCTCTCCTTATAATTTCTTTGTTATGTCACCATTTTTGCTGATATATCACCTCATTAAATGATAATAAAACTCCCTTATAAAAAGAAACCGAGGGAGTATAATATAGATCGGTGAAAGCCTCCAAATATGTGCCGGATGAATGGTCGCATTTGGCCTAGCAATGACTTGTTACAACCTCTCAAAAGAAATGCGATATGATACATACACTTGAAGTTATAGGTACAACTCGACCATGTGCTGTACCTTTGGTTTGCTTCCATGCGAAATTCATTTAAAACGTTGCAGGATACCTCTCACAGAAGTCGCTGATTCTGCCCGCATCGCATCTTAAATGTTACATAAACCTCAATGGGACTTTTACAGCAGTGAAGAACCGCATGCTGAGGTATTTTAGCTACAAACCATTTTTCTCCAGTGAGAATGTGAAGTACAACAAAGATTTACTCCCTCGCTCTCTTTAGCAGATATCGGAGAGAGAAGATCCCCAGGGCAAACGTTTGCCAAAACCAACCTGTAGCATTCCTTGGGTCAACCTTTCTTGCCAAGAACCAGGCATACACAGCTTCACCAGCGTGCAACACAAATGCTGCCACAAAGACTAGCCGAATCACTAACATTGAGCGGAAAACAAATAAATGGATGTCAAGCACCCATTTCGAAGGGCCTACAGGTGGAAGGCAAGCAGCAGAAAACACAGCCAACATCCCAATTGTTACAACCAACCAAGTAAATATGGTCGGGCCATCTAGTTCTTTCCTCTTCCGTTCCTGCCAATAGGAGATAGTTGCAGCCAAACCTTCCCGAGGGCTCACCATAGGTACATAGCCAAGTTCCTCTCTCGCTTTCAAAAATGAAAAGTAGTGTGTAACACCCACCTGTCACAATGAACTACCAACATTAGTATATGATCTACATCTCTTTGGACTAAGGGACTGGCATCTTATTTATTCCCACTCATCATTAGAAATATTATTGCAAGTCTGCTTGCCCCAAGCATAAGTATGTTAGTAGAGATATCCCATGAAAATGACTCATTTTAAAAATTATAAGGAAATAAGCATAACTAATATGTAGCTATGCATCGTCGCATTTTCACATTTATATTAGGCTGAACATGATTCATACTCATACGGAAAAATGCAGATCTTATTTCCCAAGCCCATTGTGATGAACAGAGTCACCATAATATGAGGATAGTATCAGAAATTCCAGATCAAGGTATATACACCTTACAAGAATGTAAAATCATATGATTTTCCTTAAAGGACCGCATTAGGTAAACTCGTTAAAACATGATAAATAGCTGAGCTGACCTTGTATACTTCAGCTGGAAGAATAAGAGGCTCAGGAATCCATTTACTATCTAGCCATGGATAGAATAGTGTAGATATGACCAAAAAAACTCTTGAAATGGCGAGGGCAACCGAGGTATCCAGTTTAACTCGAGGAACCACATAATCCAAACTTCGAAATAGGGGGCTCATGATAAATTCAAAAGTATTAACAGGCGATCCTGCAAAAGAAGTATAGTTTCTCAATAAGGCAATGCAATATTTATTTTAAGGTATAATCACCGTGCTCTATACCACAACCATTTCAAACCAACAAATTTCAAGGGGACACTTTTATTAATAAAGAAAGTCTAAACTTGACTTGTTGAAGGTTGTGTTTACTGAATGTAAACATAACTAATAGAACATCGAGCACATGCTATGTATAATTTGCAAGCATTAAGCTCTGAACTCGAGTTTAGAATAAGTGAAATGAAAAGTAGCTACATAAGTACTTTCTTGGTTATGCAGTGTAGTACAACAGTTGGATAGATATTCTTAGCAATGACACTGTTGCAAAAATCAAGAGATCAAATCAATGATGTTCTGTCAGTAGTTCAGGACCAAGTAACCAAGTAAGTGAAGTAACCAACTAATCATGTTTCAAGTATGACTAGATAAAATAAAAAAGATAGCACTAGTGTGCAAAAGACAGGATTAAAATTCAGAACATACTAAGATAGTATACTGAGGCAGAAGTAGTAAACTAGTAATCATGCAGGCTAACGGCAAATCAGCAATTACCATCGCATATGAAATACGCTTGACCAGCTGCTACAGGAGTTCCCTTCCTGTCAGGAATGTCATCTAAAAGTCCCATGCTTGCCAATATCAGTGCAAGAACAAGATTATCCACATAGACCCAATCTGTCTTCACATTTGGATCCCCAATCCTGAAGAATGCTAATCCCAATTTTGCAAGGGACAGGATTCTTGGAAGATGGCGCTCTTCACCTGGCCCATAGATAGCAGCAGGACGAATTGCACATGTATAAAGACGAGTACTTTTATTACTCCTGTAGGGAAACATCAAATCAGTAAGGCAGCCTGCATGGTTTGAATGTCATTCTGAGTTCCAAAAAAACCAAATATTTTGTTGTTCCGTATACATGTGACATAGCAGATATACCCATCATCACTAACGAAAGGAATTGTACGCAGAGTAGCATTAACATATAGTTTGAGATGGCATAAAATGATAAAAACATGGCATTGATGCATGCAGACACACATAAGAATAGTGGCAAAAAAAATCAACTTACTTAGCTTGCCGCCCATTACTCTTCAGCACCAACTGTTCAGCGATTGATTTGCTACGCCCATAAGCATCAACATGGCCTTCAATGGGAAAATAAGGCATCGCCTCATTCCCATTGACAATTGGCTCTCCCCCAAACACCACATTATACGTGCTTACATACACAAGCCTTCTAACACCATGCTCATGGCAAGCATCCAGTACATTGCATGTCCCGTTTACGTTAACCTCATCTGCTCGCCCAGCCTGTACCATTTCTTTCCCTGACATGCCATATGAAGCGAGATGGAAAACACAGTCCACACCGCGGAATGCCCTCCTCACATCCTCCTTCTTTCTAACATCCCCTGCAACAAAAGGTCGCCCATCAGATATTTGATAATTCAATTCGCGCATCAGATATGGATAACCGATTGCAGCAACACACAAATTGAGAAACTAACTAGGCAAATGTACTGCAAGGCGGGATGGTCTGATGGATACTGTTAGTGTTACTGTAACTTGGTTAAAGAAAAATTATGCAAGAGGCCCTCCCTACTTAGGGCCAACCAAACGCATAAAGGAGTACTGGCGCAGTAATCTCCTCCAAGCGAACACTAATTTGCAGCTTGATTCAGGGATAGAACTAACCTAGCAAGAAAGGATAGCGCTCTAATGCGTCTTACTTCCAGTACCAAATCTGTAACTCATGTGCACTAAAATCGCATGGAACAAATCATGTTCTACATCGTATGTAGTACATTTGATTTTGAGGAATGAAGAGCGCAGCTACAGTAAAATTAACCATGGTACTCGGTGGTATTATAGGCTTATAGCGATCTGAACTGAAGAAGATGGAGAGCGGAAAGGACCTTGGAAGAAGTGGACGCCGGCGTCGAGGAGCTGTTGGGACCAGGGGGAGGAGGCGCGGAGGTCGAGGGACCGGACCTCGCGGGCGCCGCGGCGGAACAGCTCCAGGCATAGGGCGGCGCCGACGAAGCCCTGCCCGCCCGTCACCGCGAACCGCACGCCCTCGATCCCCTCGTTCGCGCTCAGATGCATCTCTCTACGCCTCTCCCTCTCCCTCTCTCCCCCCCGACGCGTACGGCTTTGCGCGTGGGATTGGGGGCGGAGAAAATAAGGTGACGACGACCACCTGGGCTTGCGTGGGATTGGGGGCGGAGAAACCGAGAAAATAAGGTGGTGACGACGACTACCTGTGCTCTGACGGGAATTCGCCCCCAGACTCCTGGTGAAGCGTACGGCGTTTGTTTACTCTTCATTTCTAGATCAACAGTAAATTGGGCCTCATCACTTATGGTTATGGGCACATCAAACAAGATGTACGAATCACCGGTCATCGCATGAACTAGTAAAGAGGCAATTTCATCTCCACAGAATGACAGAAGACGATCATAGTATGGAGAAGTTCATCCGCATTTTGCTCCATATCGAGCATTTGTATTTTAATTTCGGTTCCGGGCGAATATATGAATTTCGGCCCACAAATTTTGTGCTAGCCTCCTTAACCCATTAGCTCTTCTGTAGCAAAAGGTAGAAATACAGATAAAGGAAAACAAATAAAAATTTTCTTTCAAAAACGATAAAAAGAAAATGAGGTCCCACCGAGATTTGAACTCGGGTTACTGGATTCAGAGTCCAATGTCCTAACCACTAGACCATGGGACCTTGTTGCTAAATGCCATGTTATCTACTAACTCGATTAAGCTTATTGCACGCTTCCAATGAGCGGCCGTCTGTGCATTCTAGACTCTAGAACAAGGCGGGCGGCATCGCCCTGCTCTGTGCTCAGGATCCAGGGGACCGACCTGGTTCTTCTTCATGGCAGGTAGTCTTCCTCCTCGCGCTGGTCGGCCCGGGCCCTTGCTACAAGTTTGGCGCAGCTGCACGGATGCGTGTCACCGTGTACATACACCGTTGCGCTCTTCAATCAGTCCCATGAATACATGTTTATTCCCGTTGTTTGGAAGATTAATGTTCCTCCTAGAATACATGTTTTTCTTTGGCTTTTGGCTAATAACAGGTTGATGACGAGAGATAATCTTTGCAAAAGGCAGAATGTGGAGGATACTACTTGCTTGTTCTGCACAGAGGCTGAAACGATCTCGCATTTATTTTTTACTTGTTGTGTTAGTAAAACTGTTTGGAATGAAATGGTTGGTGTTCTGAATTTGAATATGGGTGAATCTTTTGAAAGTGTAGCAAGATGGTGGATTAGTAGGAAGAAGCATGCGGTTGTGAATCTCTGTACATCTGTGGTGCTCTGGACGCTATGGAAACTAAGAAATGCTATTTGCTTTCAGGGGAAACGATGGGAGGACATCCGGGTGGTGCTGGGTCAAGTCGCAAGAAGGATAAGAAGCTGGATTGTGCTGTTGAAAGAAGACCAGAAAATGCAGGCGGAAAATGTGGCAAAAAACCTGGAGGAAAAAGCAGGCGCGGCAGTGATACTGGGATGGACTCCACAGGCGAATGCAAGAGACTCAGAGCATTAGGGATGCCGAAATCTGGTGTTTTTCTGATGGCTTGTGATGGTAGTAATCAGTAAGTGTATGAATGGGGGATCGTCAAGTTTTTGGTTCGGGTTCTGATGGTCCAGGGATCAGCAAAATAATGATGCTAGGTTTAGCTATGCATGGTTATGTTTGGTGCTATTTTCAGTAGTTTGAATATGGGGTAAAAGTCTGGAGTTAGATGTTTTGATAGTAAGTTCTGGTTACGGTTTTGGTTGATATGTGTTGCGGCGGGCGCGCCTCGAATACGCAGAATGTTAAACTCGTTTTATTCTATGGAATAAAACAGGAGAACTTTTTGATCCTAAAAAATCAGTCCCATGACCACCCACCCCTCTAGCTCGGGCTCACATCTTTCTCGGACCACGTGCCGAACACGACGGCTTCTATTCTATCCTGCCGGACGGGCTCGGCGGCCTGCACCAGGCGCGTTTTTCTGTTGGACGCACGCGCCATTGCACGTACGCGTGGCCCGCGGCGCCATGCGCGGCCGGCGGGGCAAGCTGTTATAGGGGCTCCTGTGTCCGTCGCGGGACAGCCGGCCGAAGGGGAACGTGCCGCGTTCCGTCTGGGGTCTGGCGTTGGCATGACCTGCGCCGCCGCGTGCTGAGCCGCTGATCATTTAAGGAGGAGCAAGCGTGGTCGGAGGCGCACACGAATTCACCAAACGCGAACGTGAGTTGTGTTCCTAATCCAAAAAAATCTCCCAATCACGGACCCAACATGAGGCAGAGTCTACCGTCTCCGTCCGCGTGCCGTATCGCCCGTTTTCGCTCCAGCATAAGCGAACGCGGAGGCCAGCGCAGGCCGCCTCTGCAGCTAGGGATGACATCTGGTACGGCGTACGAGTAGTGCTCATCCATATCTATGTCCGTAAGTTAAAATTCTCTTCACAGATATACTCGCAAAAGATAGCGAACGAAGAATCTCATACATACCTATCGTCCGCGGATACTCGATACGTACGGATATACCTATTTATTCACCACCATTAACAGTCCTTCTATAGTAAAGGACACTAAGAGCTAATGAGTTATGATACTGTTACAATTCTTTTAATAAACTTGTAGGAATCAGCTATACTATGTGGATTGAAGAATGGTTATCGAGAGATGATTTCATGCTTTTTTTATTAGTCGCACAATATTAAAGCATAAATAGAGGGTAGATAGAGATTACTTACACTTTTGCTTTGCTTCAAGATTTATGCATTTTGTATTAGGAGAAAAAGCACTGAAGCATTGCTCATTGTTATCAATGATTCAAAATTTTAAATGCACATGGGAATAAAAATTAAAATAACAAATACAAACAAATGACACATAGACTCTCAAGTTCAACAATTAAAAATGAAAAATAGTTTATCAGTCATTACACATTCTCAAGTTCAATAATTAAAATAGAAACAATTCATCAAGCATCACACATCACAAATCGTCCGACATGACATCACTAATAACAAATTGCTAATATGAGATGCCATAATTGAAGATCAGGAACCTTGCGGATGAGCTCGTAGCTCATTTGGCGTGGCTCGCTCGTTGAGTAGCCCGTCCGCCCGCGTTCGAGTTACGCTCGACGCGGGCGCGCGTGGGGGGCGAGTGCGTGCGTGTGTGCATGTGGGGTGTGTTCGCATGTAGCTCGTCTGGTGTTTCTCCTTCTATACTGAATGCCAGAGCTCCTGGCCAATTTCAAAAAAAAAAAAAGATCAGGAACCGATTAGGGCATCTATTGTGGCCCACATGTCAGTAGAGGGTAACGTGTAATTAGGCGGAACAGGTACAGTGGAGCTCCCATATAACTGTACCCGTTTGCTTGTCGGATAAAGTTTGGTCTCCATAAACACACACACACACACATATATATATATATATATATATATATATATAAAAAAAAAAAAGAATATACTATTTCTATTAAAGTTTTTACAAACGGTACACGGTTAATCAACTAAAACTACCATCCCTGCCTGTGACAACGAGACTCAGTGGAAAGGCGGCCTCTGTCTCAACTTCGTCCCCTTCCTTTCACGCATGACTCGTTCCTATACTTAAAAAAAAAATGGTACTGACATTTATTAAAAGAAGGAATAATAATGCCCCTCCTATTTGTGGAAATGATCGCGCCCTCCTGGCCATCTGAGCGGCTCGAGCCGGCCGGCCGGCTCGGCTCAAAAAATATTCTCGCGAATTGGTCCTTTTGAAAATTACGAATAGATTCTTCGTGATTTTTTGTTAGAGGAAGATTTTTTCCTCTAAATTCGCGTTCAGATCCCTCGTGCGTCATTTTACGAAAAGAACCTCCCGTTAAATTCAAATCGCGAACAAGCTCATTTCTAATTTTTCAGGATAGCGGACATGTCCAAAAGCGTAACATTCAGGTCCTTGCACTTTATGGCTAGGTCCTTTCTCCGTTTTTCTCGGGAAAAAAAGTTTTTGTCACTAGAAATATGTGTGCAGCTCTATCTCTATACTTTTTTTCCACATCGATTTCCCATCTCGATCTCTAATATTTTTTAAAGCATGTATTATTACTCTACGAACGCGTCGATCTCTGATATTTTTTAAAACATGTATTATTATTCCGTGAACGCGTAGAGTGTTGACTCGACAAAAGAAGGTTGTCATCTCTAATAATTTTTGGCCCTTTTCCCTCTAGACTTTTTTCCCACCTCGGTTTTCTAGCTCGGTCTCTAATATTTTCCAAATAATTAAATTAAATAGATATTTCTCTGACTCTATCTCTCTACTTTTTTCCCGTTTCACTCATTATTTCGACGATTTAAAAATAAACGCACTTAAAAAAGAAATCCCTCTGGCGATGAAAAAACGGTACGCGCGGCGTGTTACACCACGAGTCTCTAATATTTTTTAAAACATGTCCTTTCTCCGTTTTCCCGGAAAAAAAGTTTTCATCGCCAGAAATATTTGTGCAGCTCTATCTCTAGACTTTTTTCCCAGCTCGATTTCCCATCTCGATCTCTGATATTTTTTAAAACATGTATTATTATTTCGCGAACGCGTCGATCTCTAATATTTTTTAAAACATGTATTATTACTCCGCGAACGCGTAGAGTGTTAAGCTCGACAAAAGAAGGTTGTCATCTCTAATAATTTTTCACCCTTTTCCTCTAGACTTTTTTCCTGCCGCGGTTTTCCAGCTTGGCCTCCAATATTTTCCAAATAATTCATCGAAAGAGATATTTCTACAACTCTATCTCTCTATTTTTTCCCCCATTTCGACGATTTAAAAAATAAAACGCCGCCGAGAAAAAAAAAAATTCTCTGGAAAAACGACGCCGTGGCGTGTTACGCATGAAGTTTTTAATATTTTTAAAAACATGTATTATTACTCGGCGAACGCGTATAGTATTAAACTCGGCAAAAAGAAGGTTGATATCTCTAATAATTTTTTACCCTTTTCCCTCTAGACTTTTTCCCCGCCGCGGTTTTTCAGCTCGGTCTCCAATATTTTTCAAATAATTCATCAAAAGAGATATTTCTACAACTCTATCTCTCTATTTTCCCCCCGTTTCGCTCATTATTTCGACGATTTAAAAAATTAAACGCCGCCGAAAAAAATATTTTTTCTTCGAAAAAACGACAAGCGCGGCGTGTTACGCCGCGGAAAATTTCCTAGTGTATACTATATATTATAGCGTTAGAGTTTGGCGAGCTAGAAGCGCTGTCACGTCACCGCATTCGTGGAGAGATCCTTCGAAAAATTAGAAATTGCGTTTAGATTCTTTCAACGGTTTTTTAATAAAAAAAGACCCAAAAAATATCGAAATTACGTTTCGGAACGGACCTCGAAAAAAATAGATTACTTTAGATCCCTCTACAATTTACGTTTGGCTTCTGTTAACGGTTTTCAGAGAAGCGGGCTCAAAAACAAGAATACGTCTCGATAAAAAAAAACACAGATTCATCAAAAATTTATAGCAGCCCACAGATTCGTCGGCGTGGCCTAATGGCCTTTTGTTTAAAAAAAATGTGAAAACCGAGAATACATAAAAGAAAGTCAGCCGCGGTTTTCTAAAAGAAAAACACAGATTCATCGAAGCTTTATAGCAAGCCATAGATTCGCCGACAGGTCCTAACCATAGTTTTCGCAAAAAAAAACACATAGATTCGTCGAAGGTTTATACCAGCCCGTAGATTTGCAGACAGGTCCAACGACCCATTTTTTTAAAATAAATTATGAAAGCCGAAAATACGATAAAATTTCCCAAAATACGTAAAAAACAACCTCGTTTTTCTAAAAAAACGGAGATTCGTCGAAGGTTTATAGTAATTCATAGATTCGTCGACGGGTCCTAATCGCGGTTTTTTTTAAAAAAAACATAGATTTATCGGAGGTTTATAGTAATCCATAGATTCGCTGACGGGTCTTAACGATTTATTTTTTTTAAAAAAAATATGAAAACAAAAAATACGACTAAATTTTTTTAAATTTTACATATTGTATTATCGTGCACGACGCAGCATAACGCGTTATTCTAGCTTGTAATAGTTAAACTATAAACACACAGCACACACTCACCTGCTTGTACACAGGCGCTCGACCCGGGGCGGCTGCTCGCGCCTCTTGCGCTCCAGCCGACCCCGCCAAGACCGGTCCGAGTCGTTCCTATAGTACACCAGTTTCCACTCCGTTGCAGTTGGGGTTGCGCGTTTCGTCGCCATTGAACTCTGAGAGCCGGCCGCGGCCGCGGCCGCAGCCGCGTTCTTATTTCGATACAGGCCGGCGCCCATCGATATGACGAGCTCCCTGAGCCGGCCGCTGCCGCGTCGGCGTCGTCGAAAGATCGCGCCGGCCAACGGTGGAAGCCGCCCGCTGCACGATGATGAGCCATTAGGCTGACGGCACGAGTAAAGGACACGTTGTCGGGATTGCCCATGGGGAGCTCCGATCCGTGCCGCAGATACTCGATCGACGGCTAAAGGGGACCCGAATTTGGATAGCTCTGGTATTCGCGAATCGCGATCCAATCCGGACTACTTGGGCTCGGTCGGTGGCATATGGCCAAGGCCAACTATTTTACCGGCTTCAACTACAACACCATCGGGCAGGTGTTCGGTGTTTCCCCCGGCACCCCCGACAGACAACGTCGTCATCCTCGGCGACGGCGACACCAAGGTCGCGCTCGTGGTCGGAGGAGAGGGATATCGGCACGTATACGGTGAGTGCGGCGGTCGACACGCTGTCGGACAATGAGCTGGTGTCGCTCTGGGAGAAGAAGGCCGGCAAGACCTTCAAGAGGGAGTACGTCCTCAAGCAGATCCAAGATCGGCCAGTAACTCCTCGGTACTGACCGATCTATCTAACTACAGTTTTCCAATCAATGTTTGGCTTTTCCTCGACTCCGATGAACATCGCTTGAGTGATATTTCTTCCATGATGACTAAATGGCACAACACGATGTTATTAGGAGAATTCTTCCTCATCAGGTCCAAAAGATTTATGGATCACTTGGGTGATGTTTCTTTCATGTGCTAACACTTGAAGTGGATTACAAGATTGCTTACAAAAATTAGGCACCCCAGCCTGTAACGTTTTTGGTAGGGTAGGAAGCAACCTTGTAGATGTCACACACTCCCTCTGGTTTACCAGTGCCCCTTTTTATCCTGAAATATCCTTGCTCTCCCCAGTTCTTGCCCCATGAGTTCTTCAGGATGATGTAGTCCTGGCCATTGGATGAGCCGTATCCCACGGCCGTCAATGCATGATCCAGTTCGGTGCCACAAGACCCGTCAAACACCCCCTGCAGTCCGACATCCCCTCTTGTCAGTTTTTTTTTCATCTGTTGTATCATGGTAAAGATCAGTTAATCAAATTTTACCCCTTTGTAAAATTGGAAGTCTCTACACCCAGCAGCTATGCCCACACTGATGGGCTGATGAGTCAATGCTTTTAGTAGGCTTATTTCGCTGTTCTCCGGAACATCCTCATAGCCATTTATGGTGACGACTTTTGAATGCGGCTAAACAACAGAGCAGAGGTCATCCATTGTTAAGAACTGCATACATTACTAATCTGAGACTTTGATTTTGTTTCTTGTGCCAACCTGCTTTTCTTTGCAGTAGCCCTCTTCCATGAGGTATGGGTAGTCTTCCTCAGTGTGGATCCCCTGATTCCCCATTATGTAGGCGAAGGCGAAGTCCATCAGTCCCCCTCCACAGCCGTGATCAAAGGTGGTGTCACAGTCCATCAGTTCCTGCTCTGATAGTGATACCAACTTGCCTGTCACGATCTGGTTTATCCCTTCAACAGCTGCCACGGTTGAGAAGGCCCAGCAACTTCCTGCAATCAATTTCACAATCTCATAACAAAATTGCATCATATTTCAGTGGAGTCGGTATCAATATATTGAAAGTCTGAAGTAGATGGTGTGCAATGTCAGACATTGGACTTAACCGCTTACATCATATTTCAGTGAGTAAATTTCACAAAACTACAAGAATTTTGTACAAACCATAGAAAACTACATGTTTTAGCTCCTATTTTATAAAATTACAAATTTTAGAACTTGTGCCACAAAATTACATATTTTAAAATTGATTTTTTTTTGTAATAGGTCTGGTAGTGTGAGCCCACATGACAGCCTCATGTGTCCCTCATTTCCCATTTCATTCGCGTGTGAGGCTGCCATGTAGTCTTACGTTGTTAGACCTATTAAAAAAAGGCTAATTCTAAAATATATAGTTTTTGTGATACGAGTTTTCTTAAAATCTGTAGTTTTGTAAAATAGAAGCTAAAACCTGTAGTTTTCTAGTAATTTGTAAAAAAAACCTATAGTTTTATAACATTTACTCTATTTCAGTGGAACTGGTGTCAATATGCTGAAAGTCTGAAATAGATGGTATGCAATGTCAGACATTGGACTTACCGCATTCTCCTTGGTTCTTGACCGGCGTCACGGCTCCGTTCTTTCTCCAGTCCACTGCCGAGGGCAAATTGATGGCGTTCATGTACCTAAATGTTGTTGGACCATATGGCTGAGCATCCTTTCTTGCTAAACCCGGCTTCAATCCAAGATATTTAGCCTTGAATTCTTCATGAGCCATGTCGGCAAACTGATTTAAGCCTAGCCAGTAGCTCCCATTTTTCCTGTTTGTTTCCACAATATGCCTCAGGTTTTGCTTGAATCTCTCGTACCTCTTGACCTTCTCGTTTGGGCTCGCATAGAACTTGCTATGCTTAACTGACCAGGATGTGAAGAGATCAAGAAGTCTATTTGGCAATGCAAGATCCTCCTGTGAGTATTCGACTACAGAGGGATCTTGGTGGCTAGCAGAACACGCTACAAAACCTAGCAACAAGAAGAACATTGAGAGCTTTGATTCCATGGCGACAGGCTAGTGTTTCTTCTGATGACATTGCGAGAATCATGAACACCTTTATAATGACTAGCTATGTTTCTTGCAAGTAATTCATCACACCTGATTTGGTCCTTCTGGTTGAAGCTTTGGAAGAATAGTACCTTGCTTTATGAGGAAGCTGCAGTTGCAGCCTTGTAGGTATGCCTATGTTCCATACGTTTATATGAAATTGCTTGAGGTACGCCTTAGTGTTCTCTTTGGGGCCTCAACAACAGGAGTTACAGGACAGCAGGATTCCATCTGCAAACTGCAAACTAATGCAAGCTCTTTTATTTTTGTGCAAGTTGATGTGTTCCACTTCCATTGGTGCACTCAAGCTAAGTTCAGACATACCCGTTGCGCAAGTACCCTCCGCTGTTTGTCCGTGCCAATCCTGAAAACTCAAAGAGCATTTTGTGTGTTAGTTGGTCGAACATTCCATTCTGGGTGCCAAGCAAGCATCCACTTCATCACCCTTGTCCCTGCTGCAAGCTTCGACCAGACGGACAACGGTTGCTTCCCTGCATGACTCATCACTTGCAGAGAGTTGTAGGAATCACATCTCCGTAATCTTGATCCGATTTCTTGGAAAAGTTGCCCTTGATATGATGATTTCCCAAATGCAACCTAATTTGAGAGCCCTGCAACCAAAGCTTAGGCCCATCCAACACATCAACTCCAGACGAGCAGGAGGAGCGGTTTTAGCCATTTCGATGGCCCTGTGCAACCACTCAAAACTTCAAAAATCTCCGGAGCTGAACCAGTCTGAAAGTCTCTGAAAGCTGTCGGGAACTCGCATCAATTGTTGCGCGGAGGCAAATCAAAAGTCAAATGCTAACTACTCTTGGCCACACTAGACTACCTCCCAGAATCCAGACAAGGGTAAAAAGGGGAAAAAAAGTTCATTCTTAGTCCCTCAACTCTTCATGTGATTTAATTTTTGTCCTCTGCAAAATAATAGATCTTACAGTAACGGCTCCGAGTGAAGGGCATCCAAAAAACATCTTGATAGTAAATAAAGCACACTCCTTTTACTTAGGATCCAGCTAAAAAGAGTTTAGTGCGGCGACTATGACGCATTGATGCTACATGCTCGACTTTCGATACATCCACCCTACAGCACACAACGCAATCGCACAATGCAAGTATGCGTAACTACAACACTCAAGAAGAAGTTGATCTTTCAAAACAAAAGAATGAACCAAGTAATCAACCAGCATGTTATGTTTGCTCATCCAATCTAATAAAAATTCAATAAGAAGGTTGACACTTGAGTTACATTATGGATTTTCAAGTTGTTTTCACTCGAATTCAAGCAGTTAAGTTTCATGGTCTCAGCAGTTGACATGTCAGGAAATTAAAACTCTGCTCAAGTCTCAAGCACCTGCTCTAGAAGTGAATACAGATAACAGCATGATTTTATTATCACATCATGGGACTGCTTATGGAAACTTCAGGTTCTACAATAATAAGAGTCTCATAATAAGATAGCTCACTCCACGTTATTTGTTTTGCAGGAGGTGTAAATATAGGCAAAACGGGAGCAGCCCACCCCCTAGTACAAGTTCATATCTGAAGGGCATCAGCAATCGAGCCAGCAAGGCTCAACACCTCAAATGGAGGTCTTTGGCTAATGGCTTTAACTGTTTGAGGGCAGGAGTCTGTGATCCAGAAGTAAGTAAACTGGTCACCTGGCCCAGCTGCGAGGGGGGAAAACAATGAGCAACTACAAATTCGAATGTCTGAAAAATAGGGAACAAGAAGAAACCACCAATTACCAGAATTAGTTGGCATGAAGCGTTCATACGACTGCTTGGGGAACACAGCATGAGTCACATAGGCGCTAACTTTTGCGGCACCATGAGCAGCCAGAACTTTCTGCAAAACATAATTGAATATTACAGAAAAATATTCATGACAAAAGCAACAAAAAGCAGCATATGGTGCCAAAAGTCCATGAACTGCATCATCATTACCACTTGACATATGTCAATTCAATTTTGTGAACAAATACCAAGTCGACCCACAGAGTGAAAATTCACATGTGACTGACTTGTTAGGACCAGGTTTGACAAGGAATCCAACTAATGTTTCTTTCCATTTTACAGGACTTTAGCCTGCTGGTAATATGTCAAAAGTGGATTCAGATCAAAATGTACATTGTGGAAGTCGTTACTTTCATAGCAAAGGAATGGCAGAGGATTCATATCCCATTGATGTGGAAGTAAGAAAATCCAACATAAGTAACGGCTATGTCATAGAAGCATTAACTTCTAATATCATGACAAGCAATCAAAAAGACAATAGCGTGATATGTCGATACAGGGGTGGTACTAGGCGGGGTACCAGGGTGGCACCCCCAAAAAATCTGATGAACGCTACACCATCACCTCTTCAATATGCCAAATTTGTTAATTGAATTGGTTCCAATTTCGGTGGTTTGGGATTTTTAAGATATTAAAACTATTTGTATTGTACTTTTAGCAAATTTCAAATATATATGTTGGATTTATGAGACTGTAGAGTTGTAATGTTGTATGTGCGAAGTGTGCACCCCTATAGAAACTTTTCTAGTTCCGCCACTGTGTCGATACCTGGCATTCTCTAAGAGTTCCCCCAGATTGCACTAAATCATCAACAATAACAACATGCTGCCCTTCGGGATTCCCTTCCTTAATTCGAACTATCCTCTTGTCGCCTTCACGAACCTTTGCACAGACAACCTATATAATCAAACAGCTCACCATGAGAACTTGAGTCTTCCAAAAAAAAAAAAACCTGGGCGATTCCACAACCACATGCATAGCCTCATTGAAACACAAATTAAAAGGAACTCGAGTTAAATATATCTAATCATTCACACAGAACACGCTAACCATTGGAAAGTGGAGCAATTGCTTGTGGAAGCGCTTCCACGCCCCATCATCCGGGAAGGCAATGGTGATCTGCGCAACACACAATGAGTCAAAGCAGTAGTAATACGGATTTAGCACCCAATAGAAACAAACAGAACAGTGGTTGCTGCTACGCACATTGTCTGCGTCGGGGAGCTGGCGGAGACGCTGCAGCAGGAGCGGTATCCCGGTCTCGAAGCAGGGCAGGACGTCGTCTCCGAAGTAGAACCTCTCCTGGAGCGCGTGGATATCGTATATGACGACGCTGGTCGGTCCGCCGCGGGACTTGGGGATCATGGAGAGGATGCGCGCGAGGGTGAAGGCGGTGGCAACGTCACCCTCCTCCTCGACGCGCTCGAAGGATCCCGTGGGGAAGAAGGGCAGCACGAGCGTGAAGGAGGCGATGAAGAGCTTGGGCAGCGCGAAGATGACGGAGATCTGCTCGAAGATGACCGCCGGCGAGCTGAACGACGCCAGGAACGCGACGTGCTGTCCCCGGATGTCGTGCGCGTTGTTGATGAACAGGTTCGGGAACCCGTCGTCGAAGCTCCTGGTGTTGTCATGGAGTTCGAGGGATCAAACGGCCTAGCAAAATCGGCGAAGCGAGAGGTGGTGGTGGTGATGGAGGAGGAGAGGGCACCGTACCTCCAGTTGATGGACTGGAGCTGGATGGCGTCGGAGCTGGCGGCGACCTTGAGGGCGAGCTCCTCGCACTCGGAGCAGTAGAAGAGGTTTATCTGCTTCTTCGCCTTCTGCTGCTTCGCGGCAACCTCCATCTCGACACGGCGGGCGGCGGCGGGGACAGGGCAGCAACAGGGTCGGCGAGAGGGAAGCCCGGAAAAGAACGGCGTGGGAGGAGGCGGACGATGCTCTAGCGGGATAGGTGTCGGCTTTATCAACAAGCAAGCAGCCAGGCAGGTCTGCGGCGAATATTGATTTGGATTCCCCTATTTTTTGCAAGCCTCCCTCTGAACCCTAGACCCCAAACCGCACTACGAACATACGATGATACGAAGCGATGGCATCGTATTTTGGGTGGGTTTATGGCGAGGCGAGCAAATTGGGGAAGAAGATAACTGCCATTTTTATACTCGACAACGGCTCCAAGACATGCCAGGGTGATTCGGCATGGAGCACGCCGCCGCCAAAACGCAACGATCGTCTGCACGAGGCGGCTCCAAGACATGATGATTTGGAGCACGCCGCCGCCAAAACGCAACGGCGACCACCGTGACCACCGTGAAGCACGCGGCCACCCGCGACTCAGCTGCGACGTCTCCATCTCGCTCGAAGTCAGCCTGATGCGCTGAGCCGCTGATCAATTGTTTCGGTGAACGATGCCTCAGAAAAATACAAAAGTAGTTTTCCCAGTGGCGGATAAAGGGCCATAGGAAATGGAGTAGGGAGTGTGTAGCAAAATTGAGCACCACAAGTTTACAGAAACAAGGGAATCATGGGAAGCATAAGGAACCTGAACATAGAACAGAACACTCCGTGAGACATGGGGCTCGTTTATATGCTAATTTACACTAGCCAGTCCTGTGTATGTGATTATCCCTGAGCCAACATCAATGGAGTACAATCATAAGTTACAGGCATGTGGTCAATCCAATAGGTCTACAAAAATCAACAGCTCAAAAGAATGCCAAAACTTTGGCATTGCGGCCAATAGCAACCTCTTCAGCAAGAAAAAGCAAAACTGAATAACTGAAGCTTTTACTTTTACCAGTACCAACTAGCATACCTCGCTTGCTTACTGGAGCCAAGCTAAGAGCACTAGAAGAGTGGGTGGCTGAGTTTTGTACAAATCTAACTCACACGCTCATCAGATGTGGAATAGCTCTTTTCTAAGTTGAATTTAGGCTCGCTAGGATATACAAAGACAGTTGTCGCTGTGGTTGGCGGAGTCAATGCAGCACAATACCTCACTGAAGTCACTGTTATCCTTGGCAACTGCTGAGCGCCGGAACCAAGCGGCACAAGCTTATGACTAACAATATGCTCGGTTTTCGGCAGAATGAATGCAGCATGATTGTGAGCCCCAGAGAAAACAAAGTTTTGGGAATCAACGAGAGAGTACTTGATTTCCTGTAGTAAGGATGTTGAATTATGGATCTTCACATGGAAAGTGAATGGGACTCCAAGGATAACATAGGGAGGGCACTCCATGCTCACAAGAAGCGGCGGCTCCTCGATATGAATCTGATCTAACCTCTGTTTCATTATAACAAAGCTATCTTGATTCTCTCCGAGGCGTGAATCTCTTGACCAGTTCACGCAAATTTCACCTAAATAAAAGTTTGGATTGCTAGTCCGTGGATTGACTGAAAATATTCCTTTGAATTCTTCACTAGGAGCAATAACTGCGTATTCATCGGAAATTATTCCGCTGATCTGTTGCACTAAGCAGAGCTGCTTTCCATCATCATCAGGTTCAATGGCCATCGAGTGCAAACGTAAAGGCACCTCAGTGCAATTTCTAGCACTCACGATAAGCATATTTGACTCATTCATAGCAAGAGAACTTTTTTGATCATCACCACTTGAGGATCTGATCCTAGATAGCAATAGGGGTTCTCGCCTAAATGGCCTAAAAAACTGGTGACCAACTATCATGGGGATCTTCCCTTCGATTTGCAAGCTTTTGTCCACGTTAAGTCTGTGATGTGCTGCTTCTTCACTTGAGTCTAGGGAGTAGCCAAGTGAAACATAGAGCATGACTGACTTTGCTCGATGCCATTTAATTTCTAATTTGCAAGACCACGAATCACCTGCACCTAATGTGGGAACAGATACAACCCCAAATGAGTACTGAATTTTTCTTATGTTATCAACTTCTTCCTTTGAACCTTCGTCCACGGTCACAGTTGAGACACCAAGAAGTTCAACATGATGACTTTCAGATTCTTCTGCTTCCCTGGGACTCATCAAAAGACCACCACCTTTGGCATCAACAAGGTTAATTTTCAGCTCGCCGGAATGAATTGCATGCCCTTTTGACAATATGGTCACTGGGACAATAAATAACTCCCCTACCAATGCAGGGCCAGTAGAGTTTAGGACAAGGTCAACTTGAGCGTCTGGCTCTTCAACTTGGATCAATTTCTGCCCAGAAAAGGTGAGTGCATTGTCCTTGGTAGGCAATGTCTCCACCTGGTCCTCAAATTTCCACAATGGAAAGTCTTCCATTGAAGCAGGGCTTTCAGCCTGGCAGCAAACTACAAGATGCTTATTTATTGTTGCCTTCACCGACAAACATTCTAGCTTTCCACTCTGTCCTGCAGAAAGTACTCATAATATTATTTCCATGATAAGACTTGCGGTGGGAAAAAAAATATCAGCATCAACAAATGTAGAAGAAAGCTCAACTATTCATATATACAGAAGCAGATAGCCAACCATAAATTATTTAAAGTGAACAGGTCAATACAAATGGGCTACAAGCCTACAACTATGGTTTCAACTTTCAAGAATAGCAGCAAACATGGCTCTCCTATTTATTACCAAATTTTGAAAATGGATGTGCCCTATTTCTGCCACAACTAGCTGACTAGCCACACAATTGCATGGCTAATTCCTCCCCAATTAATGGTTAGAGTTTGTTTCCTCCACAATTTTCAATTCCTTTCTGATTAATGATAAGTTTCTGTTCTTAGTTTATTTTTTTTCCAACTTAGGTATATGTATGCAACGTATAGCATGCTTATTAAGAGTCCACATAGACGATATCGCTTACCTATATGTTTCTCATTATATACCCATGCAGAATGGGCTCTTTTAAATAACATATCTCAACTGTTATAATTGGACTGTATCATATAATAAACGAATTATATTCTTTTTTTTCTTTTCTCCAATCAACATGGCACTTTTTTCCTTTTTTTCCCATAACTAACGAAATAATTTCTAGGAATTTTCTTGTCCAAATGATATGGTTCATCCAATCGCACCAATTGTTTTTGTATATTAAGATAAGATAGTAATCTGGCAATTATGATGCATGCTACGGAGCAGGTGGATGAACATCTAATGAGACAAACCACATGTAACTGATAGAAAAGTACCTGATTTAACTTCATGCATCAGCCGCGTCCATTTATTGGTGAACAGTGTAAGAGAAGTAGAATGAACAACTTGGTCATTAACATGTGAATGCAATGCAGAAGAATCTTCCTGTGCACTAACCATAACAAAGTTACAGTCAGATTGGTTGAATTGAACCTCCAACTGATCAATGACAATTGGAGAAGGAAGATGAGACAACAGTGACACACTAACAAGCAGGGGTGAACCAGGTTTTACAGATTGATCATGAAAAGCAACAGATGCAACAAGCACTATTCTTAAAGGACTTATTTGATCAATATCAAGGTTAATATATTCTTCCATCAATTGAAGATTAAATCCATCATCAATAATTTCTGGTGTCAGTTTTCTTCCCAAAATGTTAAAAACCTCCCGCTGTATGTCCTCTCTCCTGGAAATGGTAGGAGAACCTGCTAGCCCATCCTTACTTCTATTTTCAGAATAACTCTGTCCGTTGCCAGAGAATAATGGTAAGGCAGCCATCTCTAGTGAATAACTGATAAAATCCTTCGGAGAATTAAGTTTCCTCGAGCACTCTCTCAAGTAACCCAGGTTTTCCCAAAGCAAAGTAGTCCAACCCTCTTGACGGTATAGACCAGCAACACTGTCGAAAAGTTGTTTTGCATTACTAAAATCCCCAGCTGCGAAATATTCTATAGCCATTCCACCAGTACAGGCGGAAGCCATTCGTGTCGCACCTTGGCTCTGAAAAGATTCATAAGCTTTTTTGAACAATGCTATTATCTCGTAAGTATCTTGGAACCGTTCAGCTTCTGACAAAGCATAGCTGGTGTATTCAGCATCAGAAAGGCTGCAACCACAGTGTGAGGTATAAGTATTCATATAAAAGTTGTGCTGTAATTTAAGAATAAGCATCAAGAAACTTACGGAAGTACAGCAATTGTATCTCCTTGCTCAAATAAGCGTACATATTGGCCAACATGTACAGAAGGCATTACTGACTCAGGTATTCCATTAACTCCCGTGGTAAGGGTTACCCTTGACGAAAAGCACTCTAAGGCATACCTCTTCTCTCTCAAGTAATTTGCCGCTAACTGTCAGAAGGGAAGGTATGATAAATTAATTACTAGTGTGATCAAGTAAAGGAAATGGAGTGGCTCTTTGTTGCAGTGTCGCGTAGAGATTTTAGGATCAACCTGATAATAGTAAGCTGGCTGAAATTCCCACTCAGTCAATGCATTGTCAGAAGTACCAAACCGAGGAGATAGTGTATCTGGAACAGTTGTGGATGTTGTTTCTATGAGCTCACCAAAGACAAGGAACTGCCTGCTGAACCATTCCCAATGAAGAAAAGCAACTTCTGATGATCCAACAACACGCTCATAGCTTTTTATATGCTTACGGAACCATGTGATTGCTTCTACAACTTTCCCACCATGAAGTAGCAATGTTGATATCTTAAAGTGAAATTGCTCAGCAACTGCTTTGATCTCAACTAGGCGTTGGGTTGGAGGCAACCTTGTTGAAGTTCCGATCATCTAAATATATGAGCACATTGCCAATGGATGATGTTAAAGACAATAGCAATGGTGGCAGATCAATCAAATTTTAGAAGGCTCACAACTTGTAACTTGTAAACACACATGGAGAGGGTTGGCGTGGGTGGTTGCTTCAACTACTTTTCTTGTATGCTAAATTATGGTATGAGATGCTTGCATAACTTTCTTTTTTAATATCAAGCCTTTCCAAAAGACACTTGCACAAGGGAGAATATCTTCATATGCAGCATTACAAATACATGCAACATTTGGATGAATAATAGCCTTAGTTTTCTTTCTTTCTTTTTACTTCTGAGAGAATTCAGTATGCCAATTGTTGATTTACTTACTTAGCAATCTTAAGAAATAAGAAGGCTACATCAATTAAGGAATAGGGAAGTGGTCACACCTCACGCAAAACACGAAATCCTTCCTCATAGAACCTTAAGGCTTCCGGCCAATCCCGTCTGAACTCCGCATATACAGCAACCTGGTGTAAGAATCAGAAACATCAAAGTAGAGGGGGGGCGGGGGGGGGGGGGAGTACGGTGGAAAAGTCATTGACATGTTCTGCTGAAATCATCAAGCAAGCGCAAATACAAAATTTCTTTATTTGCAACACTTCCAGACTAGCAATTAAGCATGATTGACAGTAATGAGATTGGATGAGAGAGAAGTTCTCACCTTGAAGCAGTACCGGATGCTCAGCTCGACGGAAGAGAAGTTCCTCTTCTCAATACGAGCCTTTATCCTTCGTCCTTCCTCCTTGTAGTATGCAGAACATAGCTCAGCAAAAACGCTCTTCAATCTGCCGGTATGGAACATCAAATGAGCTATCACATTCACACATACCTCCAAGGAAATTACCATAAAACAAAAAATAGCAAAAGGTTGCTTTACAAAAATAGAACAGTGAAAGCACTGAAAATGAGAGGCTTCAGAAACTGACTTGTTGAGAGATTTATTCCATTCTGTTTCATCGTTCTCAACCAACACAATCAGGTGCTTAGAATCAATCTCCGCACGTTTTCTCAGGGCAACTGTAACATCCTCGCTCAATTCATCTGCAAGATATTATTGGGTATGTGCTTAAAACCTTCAAAATAATTGGCATGCCACTGGCCATAGGTTGGTTGGAGGTTTGAATAGACAAACATAAAACAAGTAGAAGGTTCTGTTTATGAAAATGCATGAGCCCTCAATTTTCATGCTATAGGGCGTGCGCATGGGCATATATATAAAACAGAACTTTTAATGTGGTTGCACATGTTTAGCTGAGCTCTGCAAGCAAGTCTATTGAAGTGCTGATTATTGGTTTGGAGATAAAAAAAAGATTAATACAGGTGTTAGATAGGATACTTACCACCGGCTTGACCCTGTACAAGGATCACTACTAATTTAGTGCTTCTTCCCTGAATTACAGACCTGCACAAATAAAAGAACATGACTTGGCATTGGTGAATTCAACTAGTTCAATACTAGCTGCTATCACATTGTGTGATGCTTCCCCGAGCTCCTTAATCCCCAAGAGATGAAAAAGGTTGCCCATTTGCATTATAGCACTGATAATTAGAACTATTATACAGTAATACTGCACATGTCAATTTGGGATAAGTAATGCAAAAGATAAAAGGGAGGTACTTGAGGTTCTCGAGATCAGAGCAGGCCTGCAGCCACTGGGATGGATCGCCGGAGACCTGATCGGCCCGAAACATCGCGGCGACGGCGGCCGGCACTCGGGTTCGGTGCTTGAGAAGCCAGTCCTTCTTGAAGATTCCGGCGGCGGGCTGCGGCGGCGCGAGCGGGTCGCGGGTCTTGACGCTGCGGGCGAGGATGGAGGCCTTGGCAAAGTCCGGGAGGGCCAGCGTGTTCATGGGCGGCTGCTGGGAGCTAAGCGCCGCCGAGATCGAGGGGTGCAGCTCCTGGCACCCCACGATGGACACGAGCGACAGCGGCGGCGTCCGCAGCTCCTCCGGGTAGTCCTCCATGACCGCCCACCCGCGGCCGCGGCAAGGCTACCGGACGAAAGGATCGATTCTGGGCGCCGCCCGCGGTGGTCGTCGTCGCCCGAGCGGAGGGGAGATCGGATCTGTGGTGGCTGTTCGGTGCGTTTGGGGGGAACGGGGGCGAGGACGACGCGGAAGTAGGAGTGAAACACGTACCTGTCTGGGTGTTGTGATAAAGAGCATTCTCTGGGTGTATCCTGCAAAGTTTGTAGGACCTTCTTATAGATTTGAGAAAAGTACTAGGGTGGAATAGTCAAAATTTTCGTTTAACATCACAAGCTTCTCATAGACACTCGCTTAGATTCCACGCGATTTGATCAGACAAGTTCATTTTAAAACACAAACAGTTATTTTCTCTAGAAAGGTGTTGTTTCGTTGGGCGTAGAAAATGATGCACACAATACAAATCATTCAGTTGGATGAACGATGCACGATTGAATGTTGGAGGAGAAAATGTTTAGGCCAAAAGAGTTGAAATTTTGCTTTGCGCCTGACAAACTTCTACAAACTATCTTACTCTACTTTAAAAAGATTGGAATGCTTTGCCATCGTCTTCTCCTCTAGGGCCTTATTGTTAACTGTTATGGCTTTGGATCCAGCACAAACCACCTCCACATACTCAGTTTCAAATTTTAGTGCCAACCTTATACGTATGCAGTAAATAAAAATATAAAATAAGATGTAGGTGAACTGTAGGGATTAGAGTTTTTTTGGTGGCTCTGTGGTTCAAAAATTGTGGAGTGGTTTGGAAAACTCCGAAACGTGATAATTACAAAAAGAATGGATATGTAAGCATATGCACTTTACAAATGCTTTTCCACTATTAACTAAGGGTGGACATTCAGTTTTTTGTTTGTTTGATTCGGTTTTTTTGGTTTTAAAATAATTTGATTTATGGAAACTGACAACCAAATTTCTCAAACCAAAATAAAAAATCGAACCGAATTAACCAAAATATTTTGGTTCGGTTAATTCAATTTTTCGGTTAACCGAAATATGAATAAATACTAAGTAAATTAGGTTTAGTCCTTCTCATATCACAACATAACGTATGAATAAACCCAGACAATATTAATAGATTATTACAATATAAGCATAATAGAATATATGAATATACTAAACATATGCATAAATATATTAGAACATGAGAATTTTTTAGTGGCTTTAGAAAGAATATTATAAAAGTGGTATTGTACATAGGCTATTCGGTTATTTAGTTATTTTAGTTTTTGAAAGCGAAAAATCGAATCGACCATCGAAGATTGAATTATACCAAAACAAAAACCGAACCAAAATTCAAAATAATCAGTTAATTCGGTTCGGTAATTCAGTTTCAGTTTAAAAATACCCACCCCTACTATTAACTGTCCGTTTTACAAATACAAATTAAAAATAAGTGAGAAAATGTAGTCACGTGGAAGGAGAGAAATTTTGATAAACATTTCGTATGTGTAGTTTGTGGTCAAGTCTTGGAGGGGCAAAACAAAAAGAAAATGCAAAGGCCATTTGTAGGACCAGAAGCAACGATGGCCTAGCCCAGAAAGAAACGAAGCAAGGAATTCCCAGCCGTCAGCGGCAGGCGGCACTGGTAGTCCGTAGCGCCGGCCCGTCCAGCTGATTGTTGTCGCTATATTCTTTTGCAGGACCTGCACTACCGTTTCTTGGTCATTTCGAGTTTTTTATGAGAAGGTGATACATTTTCTGCAGGATTTCGTTCGATTTTGTATTTGTGTTAGGAAGGACTAGCTCATTCCCACTTGTGGAGCTGGAAAACAGGTCTTCCGTAAACAGTATTATAGGCATGCTCAATTTTACTGTAAACTTACTAGCAGAAGGAAAAGCTATACTACTAGAACTTAAGATGATTCTTACAGATATAAATATGGAGCTAAAGTGAAGACACTGTAATAGTTAGTGTACAAATTTGAAGCATTTCAGAGCCAGAGAATCTGGCTTCATTTTGTTTAAGGAATGATATTTAATGTTATTAATAGTTTAAAAAGAACGAAAGAAGTATAACTATTGTACTTGCTTTTTTTTTTATTTGAGGGAAACTCTTGTACTTTCTTTGGATGCTATCTCTTTAATTCGTTAAATCATTGATATCTTAATGATTTAGATGCTATCTCTTTAATTCGTTAAATCATTGATATCTTAATGATTTAGATGCTATCTGATCAGATTCCGGATGGTGTGTAGCAAAAAGCACTGCTCTAAGCTAATGGATTTCCATTCTACGTTTATGCAATGGTTTTCTTGGTCAGTTAACTGTTGTTTCTCATCAACTCAGGCACTTCTTGAATATGAAAAACACAAAGTTCGAACTGGTCAGCTTCAAATACCATTATCCGCTTTACCACAGCCTGGTGGTACTGACCGCGAGATAATTGTTTTGATAGGGCAGTTCTAACTACTTATTTTTTGTAATTCATTTTCTAGTTTAGTGTGCATCTATATTATTTAATTGGTTTCATCTTATTTTCTTAAATATAATATGAACAAAGCATTATCTGTTTATTTATAGCTAGGTGTTACTACCGACACAGTATGCAGTATGCACTTTCATTACAGTCATGTAGAAAAGAAAGATGTGACATTTACTTCAATGTAACTGAAAATTAAAGACAGGCTCTTGCCACTGTTTCTGTCCAAAAACTTAGTGTTGGTCATAGATCCAGATTTTATTGAAATAGACATTGCTGAAAGTGTTTCGTTCTAGATGGCTGCAAGCTGCTAACTTTAGTTAGTTCGACGATTTTGTTTACTGGTTTGCAGATAGGTGTGAATCAATCATCTTCTGCCAGAGTCAGAAGGGATGCTGCAGCGCGTGCTATGCAGGGTTGGCACGCACACCGTTTCCTTGCCATGACATTTATGGAGACCACATTTCAAGGTAAAATTCTTGCGTTTTATTTGCATGCACTTTTAATTTCCTACTATTTTCATGTAAATATGCTCATATTTCTACAGGACAAACATTCAATCCCCGTTTCAAGCCATGATAAGAATCTAAAAGGCTTTGGTATGCTTCACAAGTTTTCTTTCACTAATGCATATGCCGTCTTTTCTCATGTAATATTCCTGACACATTTAGGGGTACTCAAGAGGAAGAAAGCATCTAGTCCAGAGTGTGCTTTCAAGGTGTCCCGTACAAAAGTAAACAAGTCACAGTTAAGACTTCTATACTCTCTGTTATGTTTAGTATCAGACTCAGTGGATAATATGTTAGATGAGGAGGACTTGCCTGCCAAATACGTTATTATGCAGTTTAGTAGGAAGAATTGAGTTCGTCAGAGGTACCCATATATTTGGATGTTGTGTCTGTGGTGACTGTTTTTGTATATAATGGAGTGCTCAATTTCAGGGAAGATTCTTTGGTCATTGATGTTGGAGAGCTGGCCGACTGGGTGAAGATTAATGTGCCTCAGACTGTAAATTTCACCAAGATTATTTTGTTTAATCACATCGTGCGCAAATATAACAGATTACAGACATATTTTGTAGTGATAATCTGTAATCTTAAAATAATTAAGAGCTGGTTCTGCTAGTGAAGTTTCATTCAGAATTGAGCTGAAGCTGCTTCATTTGGCTACTGCTTTCTTTCAGAAAGATTGCTTTGAAATCTGTGTGCTAATTCCTGGGCTTCTACGTGAAGAGGTGAGAAAGCATGCTCATTCATGCTGAAGGTCTCACTTTAAACCCTTTCATTGATCCTTCATGCTGAAGGCCTGATTTCACATCGGAGATCTGTGTCACACCAACAAGCGAGTTTGTTGGATATAATGTTAGTTTTTGTTCTAAATGGTGCAGGTGCACGTTCAATCAGATCCTGCTGGACCTCTGGTTATAACTGGGGACCCGGAGCAGCCTGATAATCCTTGGGGCATCACTCCATTCAAGAAGGTGATGCCATCGTTTTGAATATTAACACTGTTAACACATACACATTTAGAAACTCCCTTAATTTAACAGAAACTGATTCTGCCTCAGATTATCAATTTGCCATTGAGGATCGATCCTCATCAAACATCCGCCATTGTCATGCTTCATGGTCAGCTATTTGTGCGTGCACCATTTGGGCATGCTGATGTGTAGATACGGCTTCTGTTCACTTCAGTTTCCTTTGACTGCAGCACAACTGCACCAGTGGTATTTCTGGATATTTATAGGCTCGTGATTTGCGATCTCTTGCTTTAACACTAAGACTTGTCGTGTTTTGATATCAGATCTTCTGTTTCTTATGCAGGCTTCAGTACAATTTTGTTGCAGAAGTAGGATTTGGTTTGAGCTGGTTCATCGGTGTCAAGCTGACATAGCAGAACCTTGCTGTAAATCTGTAATCCATAGCCGGCGTTGCGATCTGCTCTCTTGTTTATGGTAGTACACATAAACTTGTGAAGCATACCAAAGCCTTTTATATTCTTATCATGGCTTGAAACGGGGATTGAATGTTTGTCCTGTAGAAATATGAACATATTTACATGAAAATAGTAGGAAACTAGATCAATGCCCGTGCGTTGCTACAAAAAATAAAATTGGTAATGAAACATAAAGGTCAAGCAATAAAAGAAAATTGTGCTATAAGATCAAACATCTATTTCTCTCTATTACAAAAGTTTTTATGGCTTCTTCTTCGGTATGAATTAAAACCAAACATATTATACATAACAATATATATTACCAATCTCAAAAATCAATCAATCATTTTTATCCTTTTTTGCAATTTATATTACCAGCCCGCGTTCCTCTTCCTCCCGCCATGCCCGCAGCGCATGCTGTGGAGTTCGCCTTCCTCGCCGCCCACTTCATCGCGCATGCCATGGCCGTATGGTTAGTTGCCTCAGAGAAAGGGGCCACCGCCGCTACCCAGTCTTTGCACCTCCGCGTCTTTTGGATCGCCACTACCCTCGGCTCCGCGCACTTCTCCGCTTCGGCGGTGATCCGCTGCGTCGACGGTTCGCTGCTCTTCTCAGATAACCCTCTCGCCTTTGCTGACCTACTCGTCTCTATGCCTTTGGCGTACCTAGCCATCACTGGCTTCACCAGCCATGATGCCGAAGCCCATAAAGGTGAACCAGAAAACACTAGCGCCGAGGCACCCGCCACGCCGTGCGCCACCGCGTCATTTCTCTCTCTCGCGACATTTAGTTGGATCAACCCATTTATCTCCAAGGAGTATGCCAATGACTCTCTCACCGTCGATGACGTCCCACCGTTGTCGCCGGACAACCTCGCCGAAGTGTTGTATGCTTTGTTCACATCCAACTGGCCGGCGCTGGGGTCACGGCACCCGGTGGGCGTCACGCTCTGGCTGTTCTTCTGGCCGCAGTTACTACTGACCGTGGCGTTCGGCCTCTTGCGCCTCGCAGCTATATACGTTGGTCTGTCACTTATCGATCAGTTCGTCGAGTTTATTCGCCGCGGCGGCACGACATGGGAGATCTTGAATGAATTCCCTTGATTGATTATGTGAAAACTGTACAACATATATAGAGTATAAAAGGAATGATTATCCAGTTATTAATTACAGCAATAATCAGGGATTTTGCTATAATAATCAGCCATATTTAGAGAGATATGATTGGTTGTAAATCAGGAAATAATAATTAGCTATAATGACCGGCCATTATTGGAGATATGGGGGGCTAGGAAGAATGGACAGCTGCCACAAAAGGAATGATTGGCCGGCTATTAATTACCAGCAATAATCAGGGATTTTGCTATAATAATCAGTCATATTTAGAGAGATATAGCTGACTGTAAATCAGGAAAGAATAATTAGCTATAATGACTGGCTATTATTGGAGATATGGCAGGGAGGGGTTAGAAAGAACGGACTGTTACCACCAACTGTAAATTTATATTAGTAGAGATAAATGCTCTTCTAGGGCAACGGTCTGAAGCCAAATTTCTATGCATACATGGATTCCTCGTTTTAGTGGATTGTTGGCTATCCTGGTGACAAAACCCCAACAGCGCCTCATTGCGTTGATTTTGAACATGATCTGGACTGCATTGCCTTTGCGTTAAAGAAATTGACGCTGCTTACCTTGAGCATCCAGAGAGCAGAGCAGCTCCCTTCGATGTTTTGCCTCAATCCATTCTCCTTGCTCGTTCCTACTTCCCAGTACAATTTTGCACTTTTAAACACAGAGTATTACATGCAAATCAGCAATTTGTTGACTGATGCTAAAGGCAAGAAAAAAAAATTGGTTCCATGGTTCATGATTCGCGGTCTGCAAAGGTGCGGAAGATGGCAGGGTCGTGTGTGAGTTGCATCAGCGGTATGCTCTTGACGAACAAACGTGGTATGCTAAGCGATTGATTGCAATACGGTCAATTAATTAAAATTTAACGGACGATTATATGTTCGTATTAATATATTTATTTATATTTATAATTAATTAGAAAGATTTTAGTTACCCAAAGTTATCGTAAATTATCACAAAATATGTTTTATATTTCATTGTTTATACCTTATTTAAAAGGTACATACTTTGAATATTATGACATAATATTATAAACTAATTTATCATACTTAGTGAATAAACATAAGCTATTTTCGTGATTAAATACGAAATCAGATGATTAATCGGTAAACGCCCTGTTCGTTCAACTGCACTAATTGTATTTTAATTAAACTATTTGTGACAAATTAGTCACCGTCACCAACTAATCGACCAGCTAATCAGTCGAGTCACTGTTTTTTTCACAATAGTGAGTTGCAGACGTCCTGCACGGTGCGGTTAGGGGTGGAAAAAAACTCGAAACTCGCGAGTTAAACGAGTACTCAAAAACTCGACTCGACTCGGCTTGAACTCGTTTCTTAACGAGTCGAGTCGAGCTGGGTTTTGAACTCGTTAAAAAAACAAGTTAAACGAGCCGAGCTAACGAGTTAATCGAGCTACATGGAAAAAAACCCCTAAATCCCCTAAATGGCTAAATCCCTAAATCCCCTAACGAGTTAATCGAGCT
The DNA here is from genome assembly GCA_036346375.1 of Guadua angustifolia. Lineage (NCBI taxonomy): Eukaryota > Viridiplantae > Streptophyta > Magnoliopsida > Poales > Poaceae > Guadua > Guadua angustifolia. The sequence continues at coordinate 10,030,407 of CM070502.1, forward strand.
ACATGAATCAAATATGTATGCTCTCTTGCTCACATTACTAACGAACTTAACGAGTCGAGTTCGAGCCAACTCAAGTTTATAACGAGTCGAGCCGAGTTGAACTTCTAACTCGTTAAGATAACGAGTCGAGTTCGAGCTGACTCGTTACCTTACCGAGTCTATCGAGTCGAATCGAGTCGAGTCAGCTCGATATCCACCCCTAGGTGCGGTGCACCGTGAGCAGCGTGCTGTTTCGTGGGTGTGTTCTGTAGCGACCCATCTGTTTATGGGCTGGACCCACGAAAAGGCACAATCCATCGATAGCGTCACGCCCAGTACGCCGCAAACCTTGTGTCGGCCCGATCCAGGAGTGCGGATGTGATATCGTGAAAATACCGGGGAGGCAGCTCGGAAACGAGACCACGGGACGCGACTACGCGAGGCGAGAGCGTATTGGCGTGCGCGAGGGAGGATTTGCAGGGCGCCGCCTCCGGTATAAAATCCTCTCCCGCATCCGCATTCCCCCCACCACAGTGCGCCACCACCAACGCCACCGACAATAAAACGAATCGAAGCTAGCGCCGGCGACGAGAGCGTGGCAGGAACTGGGAAGAAGTAGCGCTTCGCCGGCGATGGATTCCGACTACGGCGTGCCGCGCGAGCTCTCGGAGGTGCAGAAGAAGCGCGCGCTCTACCAGCCCGAGCTGCCCCCCTGCCTCCAGGTCCGTGTCCTCCCAATGCCGCCACTACCACCGTGAGTGCGCCATTGCGCCCCTCTGCGGCTTCCTGGCCCAGATCTGCGGCGTGGGGAGCCTCGCGGCGCCAGATCGTGTGCTGCTCTTCGGCCGGATCGGTCTCGTCGGCGCATGGGTTCACGGTTCACCTACTTCCGATTTGTTTTTTCGGGGTTAGGTCATAGGTCTATCAGCTGTGACTGATCGACGCGGCCGTCGCTTTCGGGTGGCGAGACTAGATCTGAGTCGTAGTGGACGTCGCCTGCGAGGTTCTAGTTGTGTCCGCTGGTGTAGATCGGTCGGCGTGTCTGACTAGCGGGGAGGTACACGCACGGGGATTTTAAAACGCTCGATTCTCTGCTTTGATTTTGTCGTGTTTTTGTTTTATTATGGGTTGTAGTGGAGGGTAAAATGGTGTATTCTTCTCTAGCAATCATGGACTTCTTTTGGTTAGTTTTCACGGGTGTTTACGTGTAGGTTGACTGGGTAATCGCTATCAAATTAGCCTTTCTCCTGTTCGGGGACACTATTTAACTGGCGCCTCCAAGCCTGGATGAGATGAATTCATGGTATTTTTGTGGAATGATTTTCTTGTGTACGTTTTGAATTTTTTTTCACTCAATGTAAACAACCAGGGCACTACTGTGAGGGTGGAGTATGGTGATGCGGCAATTGCTGCCGATCCTGCAGGCGCTCATGTGATCAGCCATGCCTTTCCCCACACCTATGGGCAGCCCCTGGCTCATTTCCTCAGGAAGACGGCTAATGTCCCCGATGCTACCATCATATCAGAGCACCCGGTCGTCAGGTATTAATATATTCATCTTTATGTTTCTGCATGCAGATAGGAAATAAGTGCTGTAGAAAGCATAATTTTTCCCATGAACTTTTGGTAGGGATTCTTAAAAGAAAATTGCGAAGATCAAGATAAAATAGATTAGAATGTCAAAGAGGAATTACTTTGAACTCTCTCTCTCTCTCATATGAAGATCTGACTTTTGTTTTGGGTGCAGGGTTGGTGTTGTCTTCTGTGGAAGGCAGTCCCCAGGAGGCCACAATGTCATTTGGGGATTGCATGATGCTATCAAGGCTCACAACCAGAACAGCAAACTTATTGGTTTTCTTGGTGAGTAATTTTATCTTTTAGAGGTTCCAGGAACATCCAATCATTTGCATTTCCACTTTTTTATTTCCAAATGTGCTTTCTAGTGCCCAGCATGTTCTTTAACAGTTTTACAAGAAACTGAGTACACTAGGCAATAGGCATAGTTGTGTTTTTGTTGTAGTCATCAATACAACAACAACGGAAAGAGATCCATTGTAGTCCCCTTACAACTGCAACTTTAACATCTGAACGTGAACTGTAGCAACCTGGCACTACAGCGACCGCTGTAGCAAAACATTGTAGCTGCACGCTGTTGCGCGATCCAGGCCATTCATTGTGGCTTGGGACTGCTTAAATTGAAGTCCCCTAACAACTTCATAGGAATCCTTTCCAACAACAACAGCCAAGCCTTTTATCCCAAATGGGTTGGGGTAGGCTAGGAAATAAACCCAATCAAAGTCAATACAAATCTTTTGGTTTCATTCCATGAAAGGGAGGCTGTTTTATTTTTCGTTGACTCGCCAAGCCTAACACAGCCCTTTGGCTTGGGACAGGCTATGTAGAAAAACTACACAGGCGGAGTTTTGTTGTAGTCATCAATGTTTTAGTTTAAATTAATATGTTTGTACTTTGTTATGATTTCTTTGTTTGCACTAACTTTTATTATGATCAACCTGACATAGCATAAATGCATCATTGTATGCTTAATCATAAATGTAGTCAGATTTGAAGATTACTAACTAACCTTTATTGTGTCCAATTCATCAATTTTGCAACATGTAGGTATTTCATAAAAAAATTTAGTAAAACTAGTAGCAGCATGATTTGCTACAAGATCTCCCACAGATCTTGTTTTTCTTATGTCTATTGTCCAAAATACAGGAGATTACAAATATAAATCTGATACGCAACAAAACTTTGGTGAGGGTCCTTTGCCCGGGGGCCTGGGGTTCCTATGTTGCATGCCTGTTTGCCTACACAGAGCTGATATTTAGACATATGTTTAACACTTAAAATTATGTAAATATTTCTTACATATTTTTTTTATTGAAACAGGAGGAACTGATGGCCTTCTTGCACAGAAAACTTTGGAGATCACTGATGAAGTTCTTTCTTCCTACAAAAACCAAGGTGGTTATGATATGCTTGGTCGGACAAAGGATCAAATTAGAACAACCGAGCAGGTCAATGGCGCAATGGCTAGTTGCCAGGCTTTGAAGTTGGATGCTCTGGTAATCATTGGAGGTATGCTATGTGACATTAATCTACTAAGATTTAAGTACATCATAATTTTGCTGTAATCCTAAATTGATGTTTGAATTTTCAAGGTGTCACATCGAATACTGATGCTGCTCAACTTGCTGAGACTTTTGCCGAGGCAAAGTGTGCAACAAAGGTATATTGATTTTTTTTTTTTGGTTTGTTTAACTGCACCTCAGTTCTTGATCACTTGTGCCCAGTGCAAGTTTGTATCTTGTCTGTAAATGACCTTGCACAATTTATCATCAAACAGGTTGTAGGTGTTCCTGTAACTTTGAATGGGGACCTTAAGAACCAGTTTGTTGAGACAACTGTTGGTTTTGATACCATATGCAAGGTAGGGACTGCTGAATTCACATTACTATGCTGAAACTTCTTTTACCATGCATGTAGTTCATGATAAAGCGCTACCTCTATGTAGTGCCCTCTTTACCTGTTATGAAAAGATTATTTGGTATATTGAGGTTGCACCTGCGAACTCACCTTTTGATCTATGTTACTGTTTTATCAACTTGCAATTTTGCCATGCTATTTTTGTGGTATTTATTTTATCATTTTGCAATTTGTAATGGCTCCTTGAACTTATTTATTGTTCTAACAGGTGAACTCGCAACTTATAAGCAATGTCTGCATCGATGCTCTGTCTGCTGAGAAGGTAATTAACACATGATAGCTGATGTCTTTAAAACCGGCATCTTGTTTATTCTGATATACTTTCATGGTTGTTTGGTGAAATTTAATTATGATTGATTACTTCTTTGTCTCGCTGAATGCTATGAGAGAAGAAATACATGTAATTGACTTAGCATTAAAGAATTTCTCATATTCAAATGAAAAGGAAACAAAGGAAGATTTGAATTGACACTCTTTGAGTCTCGATACAGAAGGAGCTAAACAGAAATAGAATAGGACAACCTCTTATTGGTGATCCACCTTTTACTTTAGCCTAGATGCTAGGTCCACAACTCCTCATATGGGGGTACACAAGCTTGGCCTAGGCATTCAAGGATGCCAATGCTGTGGTTCAGCATGCAGCACAGCAACATATTTTCTCCAGATGCTATGCTAGTTTGTAATTAGCATAGCTTAGGACTAGATGAAGCATGTCCATTATTTTTCTGAGTATCGTTTATTTGGTAGGCCTAATTTTCCCACAAGGCCTTCTGAACTGTCTGTTTACAAATTCAAATAACTGAATTAATTGTCTTCTGCCCTGTGGCCGCATTCTATCTGGCAGTATTACTATTTTATTCGCCTGATGGGGCGGAAGGCTTCTCATGTGGCCTTGGAGTGTGCTCTTCAATCGCATCCAAATATGGTTTGTACTCTTGCTTTTAACTTTTACCTGCCTGTTAACCTAGGCCGCAAAATCTGCTTACATTTTTTGAACTGGTGTTATTTGCTCAGGTTATCCTAGGCGAGGAGGTTGCTGCATCAAAACTCACAATTTTTGACATTACAAAGCAGATATGCGATGCAGTTCAGGCGAGGGCTGAAAAAGGTAGGGGCTGCTTTTTTTTGTTCATGAGATGGTGTGATACTGAGATGCTCATGTAACCTTAGATTATCACTGAAATATTAATTTATGTATGTTCCAATTGTACAGACAAGTATCATGGGGTTGTACTTATTCCTGAGGGCCTTGTGGAGAGTATTCCTGAATTATATGCTTTGCTTCAGGTAAGTTCATACATGTCTTACAAATATTCATTTATAACTTTACTCACTGAGCTGCTTGACTGTAGGAAATTCATGGCCTCCATGGTAAAGGTGTTTCTATCGAGAATATCTCTTCTCAGCTTTCACCTTGGGCATCTGCACTATTTGAGTTTTTGCCCCCATTTATTAGGAAACAGGCATGTATCCACTCGTTTGTTAATTCTGGGAAATTCATTACTCACATCAAGTTTCTGTTGCTTCAACATTGTTGTTTTTCTGGTGCAGCTACTTCTCCATCCTGAATCTGATGACTCAGCTCAACTTTCTCAGGCACAGTAGCACATGAAATCTGTCAACTATTGGTGAATAACACTCATCTGTTTTATTTTATTGTGTCTGATTGCACCTCCACGTATATATCTATGCAGATTGAAACTGAAAAGCTTCTAGCCCAATTAGTTGAGACCGAAATGAACAGACGTTTGGTATGTTCTGTATGAACCCTGTAACTGCCAGTTTAATTTAGAGCCATGTATGTGTCAAAATCTGCTTGTAGAGTAGGCAATATTTCTATTTGTTCATAATATTCATGGTTACTTTTGCAGAAGGAAGGCACTTACAAAGGAAAGAAGTTCAATGCAATCTGTCACTTTTTTGGCTACCAAGCCAGGGGTGCACTGCCTTCAAAGTTCGACTGTGATTATGCCTATGCAAGTTCTAGCTCACCCTACTATTTTGACATAACATATTGATTTCTGTTGATTTGTCATGTGTATTGTTTGTTTCAGGTGCTGGGCCATGTGTGTTATCACATCTTAGCTGCTGGTTTGAACGGTTACATGGCCACTGTGACAAATCTTAAAAGCCCCGCAAACAAGTGGCGATGTGGTGCCGCTCCTATTTCAGTAAGATTTGTGTCACTATACCACTGCAGATTTTGTTGTACATGTGATTCAGTCCATTTTCAACAAGTGTAGGATGGGTATGAAAGGAACACATAACCCCCATCTGTTTTCCTATGATCAGTCTATGATGACCGTGAAGCGATGGTCACGTGGTCCTGCAACCACACAAATTGGGAAACCAGCTGTGCATATGGCTAGTGTCGACTTGAAAGGAAAAGCATTTGAGTAAGTGTGAAATGTCTCGAACATATTATTTTATTTCAAGAAACAAAACGGTGCAATTATATCTGACTAGTAACTCCTTTTTTCTGCCCCTTTCGGACACTTGCCATGGTTAGTTGGCTGAATTCATCTTTTTTTGATCGAAAACATCAGGACAGACTCCTACTTTATTGTACTAACTAATAACAATGTACCACAGGGGTCTATGTACAAGCATGAGATGAACTTAAGTCCGAAATCATCTTTATAGCAAAGAAGACGTGGTCTCATTTAGCAATAACGGACTTGTGTTTTACAGGCTATTGAGGCAGAGTTCTTCCAGCTTCTTGATGGAAGACATCTACAGAAACCCTGGACCACTCCAATTCGAAGGACCAGGCGCTGATTCGAAGCCTATTTCACTGTGCGTAGAGGATCAAGACTACATGGGCAGGATCAAGAAACTGCAGGAATACTTGGAGAAGGTAGTTTTCACTTTTCATGATCCCACGAATTTCACTCCAAACCCTCAGAATGCCTCATTGGCAAGAAGTTTCCGCTTTGTGGTGTCTAAATCTTGTATGCCATGCCATGCAGGTGAAAAGCATCGTGAAGCCTGGGTGTTCGCAGGATGTTCTCAAAGCGGCGCTGACTGCCATGTCTTCTGTGACGGAGACGCTTGCTATCATATCTTCGTCTTCCGCTGGCCAGACAACCCCCCTCTGAGAGCTGAGTGGGTTAGAATCCACGTGTTTCCTGATTCTCATTTGTTCGGTCAGACTGTTGGGTTTAGAAACATTATCTTGCAATCCCACAGTTTATTCTTTCGTAGTTCTTGGAGAGTTCTATCATTTTTGTCACTGATAGGGTATGGGAGTTTGTTGATGAGTTTGAACTGGAATAATTGTTCAAACTGACGGTTGCGATCGATTAATAAACCGAATTTTGATACAATGGTTTTTCGGCTGTGCTTATTCATGTATGTGCTATGTCATCTCAAAAAGGAGTAACCGGCTGTGCCCTGCCACGAACCAGGTCCATGGTGGTTGGTATAGGCCCCTTTCGGGACAGCTTTTGATTATACAGATTCTGATTTGTAGTCAGTTGTTTGAAGAAGTGATTGTCTGAAGAATCTGCTGATTGGAGAATCTGGTCGTTTGGCAATCCTGATTATCTGTGTTGATCGGCGTCGGTGACGGATGAGCGGATGAGGGTGGTGGAGGGGCTTAAGGACGACGGCGAAAGCCCTTTTGCTTGCGATAACTCGTGAGAGGCGGAACTCGTAGAATCTGAGTTAGAATCTACAGAATCAGGTGGGTGACAGCTTCTGATTCTGCGTACAAATCAGATTCTGATTCTTGGAGAAGTTGTTTAGAATCCAACTGTTCGGCGCACAATCCGCTTTTATTTTAAGCAGAAGCTGTATTTAAGCTGAAACGAAGGGAGTACATACTTAGCCTTTTTCGTACTGCTGGGAGTACATACTCTCACCTCTAATATACCACTTAAATGAATGCTTTATACTCATTTATCACTATCAGTATACTCCAATGCAACATAGTTGAGAAAATTTCATTATAGCCCTTTTTTTTTTGCTACATACTTTTTTCATATGTAAAAGGAATATATAAGCAGATTATACTATAAAGGGTGAACTTTAATGAAATTTTCGTGAAACTCACTTTGGAGTATCTTATAATCGGTATTAGAGTATACTCAAGAGGATAAAAAAGTATAACAACATCATTTAAATAGTATACTAGAGGTGTGTGTGTGTGTGTGTATATATATATGCTATATATGCAGTATTACTCCATGATAAAATCTTTGTTAATCTACAAAAAAAAATCCATTTTTCAATCTTAAACGTTAGTTCAATTTTCAACTTTGAACTTCAAAACATTCGCTTTTCATCCTTGAACTCTTAAAATCAATGCAAAATATCCCCTCGATTCGAAACCACTATGGTTTTAGCTCACATGGCAATGATTTTGGCTTGCATGACATCCTAATAGACACCGTGTACTAATATAGTATGCCTACCAACAATATTTGTTTCAAGCCAGCAAGAAACGAAAGAACATCATAGTGGAACCCACGATCAACCTTGTTTTATTTACCTCTCTTCATACTCTCTCTCTCTGTGGCCTATGCACATGCAAGTTAGACTAGGCTTGAGCACGCTCTCCCCAAAATTGATGTCACCACCATCTTTCGCACCAACTTTAGACCCCAATCGTGCCAGTGATCCATGTCGCTACTACCGAAGTCTTGCCAGAGTTGAGCTGCGCCACTGGCATCGCCATCGCGTGCATGTTGCACATCGCATCAGGCAAATTGCTACCTCTGACCCACCCGCCATCCTGCACCAACTGCATCATGGGCTTCTTCCCATCGCCCTAAGCCTAGCCAACCCCTAACCTAGCTATCCCCTTCGCTTGAGCTTCACCATCCCAAGCCAAGCCATAACCATGGGAAGGATCGCAGTGATCCCCTCATGCTTATGTGCAAGGCCATTCGCCTAGATCATCGTTGCAACCCATCATCAATGTGCTCACCCCTCTGCAACCACTACCGTCGTCGTCATCTTGATTTGGCCACAATAGGTTTCTCTAGCATTGAGGACCACCTCCACTAGTTTCTCCTCACTCAGGAATGCATTGTGCACACACCATCTTTGTCATTCAGTTGTTGTAGACCATCGTCCATATGCACCCTATGCCATCCCCTATTCTAGTCGCTATCGCTCTACATTGCCTTGCTATCCTCTAGGTAGCTGTTGTGTCACGCCATTGCCCTGATCTGCCGAGCTTTCCAGTGCTACCACCCATAGGATTAGAGAGGGAGAAAAAGAGGAGAGAGAGAGAAGATGAAGAGGACTGCCGCCTTGGATGGGATGAGAGAGATAGATTGAGAGAAGGAACAAGAGGAGGAAGGAGGATGTGATGCTGATACGGAAGACATATAGAGGAGGATGCGATGTTGATGCGGAAGACATAGAGAGGAGGAGGAGGTGGATGTATATGCAGATGATGTGTTAGGTGATGTAGCATCCATGTTAGTCAAATACATATACATGTAGATTCCATGCCATCGAAAATCACAATGGTTTAGGGGGAGGGCTGGAGTTTAGGTTTGAAAAGTTGACTTATTCCTTAATCTATTAAACAATGTTAAAAGAAGTTTCCAAGTAAAGCTCTAAGACGCCAGAAATTATCAAATCACGTGGACAGGTTTGGCTAATGTAGCATTTGCGTGGATAGGTATAGCTAAGGGTGTATTTGGTAGGGATTCAGCTTCTCCAGATTCGTAAATCTGGTGAAGCTGAAAATTCTAGCTTCACCAGATTTGTGAAGCTGAAGCTGTGAATACATTAAGAGTGTTTATATAGATCATCTTGTTTACATTTTAGACAAAAAATATAAACTTAATTCACTTTATTTTAACCTACAAGTTTCAGATTTCAGGAGAAGTTGGAATCTGAAGTTCTACCAAACAGGCCCTAAGTCTGCTAAGCTCAATTAGCAAAAAAAGAATTACAAAATAATGGTATAGGCCGACAGGTAAGGGTTTTTGTGTGTGTGTGTGAGGTGGGGGGTGTTTATGGGTTTGTTCTCAAAAAGGAGATACAAACCACTTACTTTGGCTGATTCATATTATAGTAGTGTAAATCAACCAAATATATGTCAAAGCTATTACAACTATATAAGAATATACAATTATACTTTCAATCATATCTGGGTTGTATAAGCAGTACAATTATATCTGAGTTTAAATATAGATGTATTGTTTTATTGTATTTGAGTGTAAAGTTGCACGGTGAGGAGTGAGAAAAATGTTGAGAGATAAAAAAAAACTTAAACTACCTTTTTGTAACTGAAAGTTGTATCCACTCTAGCTATCCTTATATTGCAATAGACAAAGAGCTTTTTAAATTGTACTGACGTTTTTTTGGGGGATTCGTATTGTAATGATGCATGCAATACATGGTTACTGCAGATAAATGAAGTCCATGAACAATTTGGTCATCGCGCTGCAAGCGCTGTTCGAGAAGCACCAGACCAAAGCAGGATACCCTATCCTCCATCTAAGAGCCCTATGGGAATCGAGAATAACGTTAATAAACTACCATTAGTTTGTATGCATGTTTCAACTTTGGCGATTGGCAGTATATATATGACTGGCTTCCTACGGGGCGAGCCCACCTCTTAACCTGTCGACTCGACGCCGATTGATGGCCTTCTGTTTATTTGATGTGTCTACTAGCAAGCATGAGGCGACGACCATTCTTGACGGTACGCACGATTCTTTATAACGGTTAATTGAGCTAAGCACGCTCGTGTGCAGCGCCGAAGGACGGAGCCGTGGAATTAGCACAAATGGTACGTGCGATTCCTGGGTAAAACGTAAGAATCCCAAAGCTGGTGGCTCCGCGCCGCGGCGGAGCGCGGAACCGTCGTTCTACGGGCCTTGGCCTCCGCGTCTCGCCGCACCGTGCGCGCTCCATCGTGGCTTGGAGGCGGCCAACAAGTCCGTGCAGGGAGGCAGGCGGTCCGAGCAACGTGCTGGCCCGCACCGAGGAGCGAGTTGGGCGGACGCCACGGAGGTCAGTGGGCCTCACTTGCGGGGGTGGGGTGACGGCCCGAGCGCTGACGACCTTAATAGGCTCCCATGGTTGTAATGTCATCGTCGTCAATTTGTGAGATTAAAGGAGTGTTTGGATTAGAGGTATTTTATTAGAATGTTTTAAGATCTAGTTTAAATTTGAACTAAATTTCAAAACCTCTTAAAAAATTTACGATAAAAAATTTATTTGCAAATAGCTCTAATATTGGCAAAGGTAGGTAATTAAAGAATAGCGGTAAATATGGGTAATTAAAAAGCGGTGATAAAGTTAGGTAATTTTGATAAAGTGGCGTAGAAAGAAACTCTGAGATTACTCATCAAGGTGGCCTCCGCGTGATTCGACAAAACCACGTTATTCTTAAAATGGAGATGCGCATTTCATACCTCTTTTGGTTATTATTAGGTTGAGGCCTTGAGGGCGTTTGGTTTGCAAATTGCAGGCTTCCATCGAAGGCCTGTCCAATATGTACCAAAAGATCGTTTCCAGTGGGTCGAATGATTGAACCGATGTGTTGCAATGCAGAAAAGGTCGACAACAATGTTCAACCACTTTTGGCAATTATTTTTATTTTCCTGCCCTTTCCTCGTCGTAACGTGTACAGATTCTAAAAGGTAATCTTTTTTCCAATACAACGGTGTTGCTTTGTTCTAGTTCAAAACTGCAGTAACACAGTCTAATCCCTGCTGGAATAGTATTATTTACAAGAATTCGTACTTCGCCCTTCGTGCTAGTTAAATACGTGCTTTATCGATGCTTTATACTTAAGATGTCGTGAATGTGATAGCACTTATAGGATTTATATCCTTCGCCAACCATGTCATCTTGTAAATCACAATCTACCTAGCAACGCGGTTTCTCCACCACTACATATAGCTACAAATACAATAGTAAATGTCCATTGTGTTTTTAAATTGGTACACCTCTCATTCTCTCTCCTTTCTTCTTCCTCGAGCCTTCCATAAGGTTTCCGGTGAGATTGTTCGGGGTTTCAGATCGTAGGAGGTTTTCAGTAAACGGCTAGGTTTTCAACATGGTTTCTAACGGGTGGCGGTTGCGCAGTTGCAGGACGACGACATGGCTCGGTGGAGGATAATGGTACAGCTAGGGAAGCAGATAGGAGAGAGGAGGACATGTGGAGAGAGAAGGGTGTGAGAGATGGTAATAATCTTAGATCATACCAGCATCGTAACCATAAGCAATGGTGCCGGTGGTATGTTTTCGTCCACCTAGCAAAGAAATCAATGCAACAATTGCTAACGACGAAAATGCGCAACAGTGTTAAATTGTTGTAGTAAATCGCTATAGTAACAAATCCTATCTGAAACATCGCTCTAGTGGATCCGGTGGTTGTGAAGTAATTACACGGCATCGTAGCACAGTGCCGTTACGGTGAATCTCACCGTACGCTTCCCGAAGCTTCACGCCCACGTGCTGCCACAAGTCCTGGTCTCTCCCAGTCCCCTGGCCCCCCTCGTGACGCACTGCAATGCACAGCTCTTCTGCAGCTGAGCTGAGCTATCAATCTTGACTCTACTGTGCAATCGGCCATTCCTGATTCTCAATATACCACACTTCCCAGCTAGCCTACAGGACGTTAATTCTAAAGCTAGTCTTTTGTGCCGGCTAAATTTTGGACCAACTACGTCAACGATCCCATACTGCCCATACTGTGGAGCGATTTGTAATTCTGTACGAGCGAATTCATTGGGCATACTGGGAATGAACGGCGAGGGGAGGAAGGCGCACGCGCCGCGAGAACCATCTCCATCTGCAACTACTGTAGGAGTGAAACCGGGTCGAATACGGACGGATATTACTTATCCCGTATTCTAACCCATATTTTTTTTCGGGATTCAGAATCGGATACGGATACGAATTCGGATTATTCGGAATTCGGATACGGAGCGGATATCTGACGGATTCGAGTCGGAATCGAATATCATAATCGGATAGTAGTATAGTATATAATTGTGTGCGTAAAAGAACGAATGAAGCATTAACCTTACAACATTAGCTTCAAGTCATAATTATTTCAACGTAGGATAGTAGTATAGTTAGAGGTGCAATTTAGTGACTCAACTAATTCCAGTAATTTGAATAGAAAGAAAGTTTATCAAATAAGTTGAACAAATCAATTTAGGTAAAAGCATTATGTCATCACTCTATTTGTTTGCTGATAGATTTGTTGAAGTTCACGCTTAATAACAAAGTAGTGTTTTTTTAGTGCCAGTATCAAACAACTATTCTATCCATCCAATAATGAATCAAATTAATAGAAGAATAACTGATTTTATCCGGATATCGGGTCGGATATTGTTTTTCCTATATTCTAACTCATATTACATGAGATTTTTCGGATACGGATCGAATATTACTCTTTTCATATCTTAACCTATATTACATCAGATTTTTCGGATACAGATAATATCGGTATGAATTTTAAACGAATTTGAAATCGGATCGAATGAATATTTCATATCCTGTTTTTACCCCTAAACTACTGCCGCGCAGGACCAGCTCTATAGGGCCGAGTCGAGCGACACCGACACTTGCGATGTAGCAGAGGTGGGACTAACGCCGCTAACCCCGGCGACCCCGATCGATCCCGGTGTTCTCTGCTGACGCGGACGTACGACAACACCGGTCCAACGGCGCACGGCACCGGTTGGAAAAGCCGCGCCAATCCGCGTGGGCGCGCCACGATCCGACGGTGGCTGGGCGGCGAGAATTAACACGGGCGGGCGGGTGGGTGGGCAGCGAGGCCAGCAGCATATACCGGAGTGGCGGAGAGCGCATAGAGAGGGCTCGCGAGAGAAGCGGACCGTACTAGAAGCCTCCACACCCCGCCACTCTCTTTCTCTCGCTCGCTCCGCCCGTTCCTTCCCTCGAGGCTCCCGTCGGCGGCCGATGGGCGCGGGGAATGGCCTAAGCAACGGCGCGGCCGAGGCAGCCGACGACGGGACCACGGTGTTCAAGGGGACGGCCTACTCGCCGCTGCGCACCACGGTGGCGCTGGCGCTGTGGCTGGGGGCCATCCACTTCAACGTCTTCCTTCTCCTGGGCTCCCTCTTCCTCTTCCCCCGCCGCATCGCCGCCCTGTCGGTCCTTTCATCCACTTCGCCGTCTCTTCTGCTTGTCCTACCGTGCCGATTAGCCATTTAGCCCTCTTTCCTTGTGTTCATTTGATGCAGGGTGCTCGGCACGCAGCTCTTCTTCATGCTCGTGCCTCTCAATGATAAGGACAGATTGGGCCGCAAGATCGCCAGGTTCGCCTCCTCCTCCCATTTTTCCTTGCTTGCATATATTTTCTCCCCCGCATTGTTGGATCTTACATCTGGAGGATGCCTCTGCAGGTTCATAAGCAAGTACGTGATTGGGTATTTTCCCGTCACTTTACATGTGGAGGACTACAACGCCTTTGATCCCAGTAGAGCTTACGGTGAGCTCGCATCTTAAGCGTCTGTCGTTGTCGTTCCGTCTCTGGATGCTTGAATCATCTTCTCTAGCGGCCTAGCCTTTTCAATCAATTCCTAGAAATAGCAAAAAGAAGGGAAGTAAAGATGGGGGTGTAGTTTATAGGGAATGGTGATGTTGGAATCATCGTATCTAGCCTTTTCAGTCTATTCCTAAAGTAAAAGAACAGCAGAAAAGATACGAGTCTTTTACATAGAGAGCCACTGGGTTGTGATTTTATTGTTATGTGTCTGCAGTGTTTGGTTATGAGCCGCATTCTGTTTTGCCCATCGCCGTTGGGGTCCTTTCGGACCTTGTTGGATTCATGCCACTACCGAAGATCAAGGTTCTTGCAAGCAGTGCGGTTAGGTTCCCTAATTACCTTTCTAGAAGTACATTGTCAATGTCTTATTGAATTCAATCTTTCAGTACTATTAGTAGCTGTGCTCTTAATTGCTGAATGTCCGGTCCATGCTAGGTGTTCTACACCCCATTCTTGAGGCAAATATGGACGTGGTTGGGGTTGGTTCCTGCGTCAAGGAAGAACTTCTATTCCTACCTTGGAGCTGGTTATAGTTGTGTCATAGTGCCAGGAGGTGTACAAGAGATGCTACATATGGATCATGATTCAGAGGTTTGCTGTTGTTTTCTTCTTGTATAATCATTTAGGACATCGCGTTCTATCTTGTGTTACACAAGTGAAACATATTATCTGTGAACGTGGTAATGATGAACAATTCTTGCAATCGACAGGTTGCTTTTCTTAAATCAAGAAAAGGTTTTGTTAAGATAGCTATGGCGACAGGGTCTCCTCTAGTCCCTGTTTTCTGTTTTGGGCAGGTAACACATCTCTTTTGCTGCAATATAGCAATATCATTACCTAGAAACATTGGTGCCAATTTCTAGTTGATACTAATTAAAAATGGATGGTTGCAAACTTGAAGAGGATACCAAACTTTGATACTAAAATGTCTTTAGATGCAGTGAAATTGTTTAGCAACTATTATGCCCTGAAGTTCATCAACACTTTTGGTTCACATCAGTAAATTCATTCATGAAATTCAATTGTCTTGATGATTCTTTGTGCTGTTGTCGGTTAGAGCTTTGTGTATAAGTGGTGGAGGCCAGGTGGCAAGTTAATTGTCAAGATTGCTAGAGCAATTAAATTTACTCCAATAATCTTCTGGGGAAAATTCGGGTAATGCACTGCATTATATATCCTTTTGTTCATTATTCTTATTGGCATTTAAGAGTTTTACATGGCCTACGTGGACATTGTAATGCAGGACTCCCATCCCTTTTGCTACACCAATGCATGTGGTTGTGGGAAGACCAATTGAGGTTAAGAAAAATCCTCAGCCATCCTCTAATGAGGTGAAAACCATTTTGAGCATTCTGTCAAATAAAATTTCCCGTGTGAGCATTCTGCCAGAACAAAAAAAACACGCTTGTGCACATGTTAGTTTGATGCAGTTTTGCTTTGCTTTGTAAAATGAGAGCAAATAGGTACCTGAGTAGCTCATAAGGGCAACTGTGCATTCTATAGATTAAACACAAGTCTTAAAACGTTATAATATAGTGAGATGGTTGAATTACCTCACATTGAAGTGCAGTTAGTTGAAATGGAAATCATTTTTAAGAAGAAAGTAGAGCCATGGAAAGTAGGATATTAGGCGGCGTGCATGGTGAAATGATGAAAGTAAACAAATAGAAGCGTTGGATCGGCCTCGAATAGTCCAGATATAGGCGGAGGAGCTGGGATTCCGTCTGGATCCTACTTAAACATGTTAGAGTGGAGGAGCTAGGATTCCGCCTAGATCTAGACCATTTGAGGTCAATTCAACGCCTCTGTTGCCTACTTTCATGTTTCACCATATGCTAGCTGTCACCATCTACACCGCCAGGATATTATCCTGGTTTGTATTGCTTTGCAACGGTGAAGGCAAGAATTAAATTATGCATTTGCTTAAAACTCTAAAATGCATTATGCCCTGGTGTTGGCAGATAAATGAAGTCCACGAACAATTCGTTGTTGCACTGCAAGAGCTGTTCGAGAAGTACAAGACCAAAACTGGATATCGCAATCTCCATCTAAGAGTTGTATGATGGCTGTTTCCAACCATTAGCTCTCACAAGGTGGCTTTACGGAATAAAATGGTTACGCTGCCATGCAAGCACATTGATTTAATCCTCATTAGCATTCAAGCTGGAGTGTGTTCCATTCAAGAACCGTCATTAGAATTCAGTAGCTTCGAATATGTAACCCCCCCACACGCGCACACACAAACAAGGACCCGTCACCCAACAGCAGCTCAGCAAGACAGCAACTTAGTGTGACATGACTTGGCCCCTGGTGCTAGAACACCTTGGATGTAAACTGGTACATTTGTATGCTCACGAAGCACTCAATGCAGTATCAGGAGCATCAGGGTTCAGGGATTGCCTGCATAAGGAAGGGAATTTATTTACTCCATATTGATTCATATTGTTGCAGTAGAAAAGATTAAACTTGACAGCTGGTACTACTCCAGCCAGCCGAAAAGCTTTTAACAAACCCTAGCCACAAGTAACGCAACATAACGAAATCTTGGACAATTTTCTAGTTCGCCGACCAGATGAACGTATAATTAACATCGGTAGAACAGCTGATACTTCAAGAGCACAAAGCAAATAACCGTAAGTTTTGAAAAATCCCAATGAGACCCCACATCACGGGGATCTCATCCGACGGTTTTATTTTAGCACAACAGGGCTCCGTTCTCGGAACTGCAGAAGTTAACTAAAACGTATGGGACACACAAAACAACAGTTCTGGTACCGAGGCTAATTACACCACAGATAAGAATCCCTCTTGATCTGGTTACCAGTTGGGTAACGACTAACGACGCGGAGCAGCTCCGATTACCAGTGGGAAACATACGCTGGACCATCTCCAGCTACCATTTGGATGAAACATGTTGGGTAAGCTCTGAGTGAAGCACCACAATTAGGTTCCCCATAAAATTAACTCCAAGGGCTGGTGAAGAGTACCAACCACAGGCATAGATCACGACGATGACAACACACACAAGACGGACTATTGTTGCGCTTTTGCGACACTCCAACCTTGGGACATAATCAACCACACACTAACTAGATGATTCTTCAGATGAACAATCATCTGAGTGCCATCATGACTAATCCATGGGGATTTAATCAATCTTACAGGGTGCTGGACTCCATTCCAGCATCCATTATATCTCCATGAGCTGTCAGATACAGGATCAATAATGCTGTATCTAGCGCTTCACACTCCTCCAATGATCACAGTCCCATCAGGGCATACGATTTAAACCAAGCAAAACTGACACGAGCAACCGTTGCTCTTGGGTCATTGCCCCATCCATCGGGACAACTTCGTGATTTCCAGGTACATCTGCTGACCATGATAAGGGCAACCTGCAGAAGTTTCATCACGACAATTACCCATCAGTAACAATCAAATTGCAGGAACAGAACCCAAAACAACAAAACGAGAATGTATAAATGACAGTAACAACGGTATTAAAAAACAGACACATGAGTGTGCATGCGCGCACAGTTAGATCATTATCTGTATGCATTTGGGCCCCACCCATATTCTGGCCAACAGCTCAACATGCATAAAGAAACCATTCTCCAATGTGTATTTAGAAACGGGATGACAGACCAAGCAGACAGAAAGAACACCATGAAATATAGTACTACAGTTCTGCTGGACATTTTTTTCCATTTTATCGGAAACAGATTCACGCAAGCCAACCGATTGGAAGATTCAGTTGGATCTTTAGCCTGTATCTTTACAGTAATGGTGAATGCCATAAATATAGTTATTACCCATCTAAATAAATTTAATATGGAAAATAATGAATGGATTTCCTGGATTGGAATCAAGCAATTGTTTAATTATTACCCATCTGAATAAATCTAATATGGAAAATAAAGATTGGATTTCCTGGATTGGTGTCAAGCAATTGTTTCAGTAAGATTGATATTGGAAAAGCATCACCACCCTGATTTCTTATGAAAGACTTGTCGGGACATTTTAACATGACCTTTATAAACTTATCCAAATTAAGGAGTACAGCTATGAGTACACGCAATGTTCCACTAGGCGCTAGGTGCCTAGGTGGACTAAACGGTTGCCTAGGGGAACACGGAGTACACAAGAGAAGTGCATGCAAATTAACAACAAAATGTGCTACTTCTGATAAGTTAGAACCAACAGGTAGCTCCATTGTTTGTTTTCAAACTAGATGCATCTGAAGGGCAGTAGACCAATACAGTAAGGTTGGTACCAACCTTATCAATGCAAGGATGATTTGTCAATAAGATTGGTACCTTATGAATGCAAGGGTGATTTCAATAAGATCGGTACCTCATGAATGCAAGGATGATTTCTCAATAGGGTAAGATCAGTACCTTTATGCAAGGATGATTTCTTGCCAGGTAAGAACGAGTGCTGCAAATACAGCAGCACTGCTCTTTTAGCCTGCTGCAATCTAAGGGTACCTGTTAGGAACCAAAAACTCTATGTCAGTTACAGCCAGACAGTCAACAATCAAAGAAGATAACAATAATCCAGACAAAACAAACCTCAAGGCACAAATGTTTGGGGTGCATAGTTCAGCTTGCTCTTTGGTCTGAACCACTAGCTTGTGTGAACTGCGGTGAGTGGGCTGGGAGGACAAAGTGCGGATGGGTGGGGACTGGTGCTGCAACAACAGCCAAGTAACGCGGAAATATTCACAAAGGAGAACACTTAAATAGAACACTGGAAAATGTGTGGGAAGACAAATGGACAATTATATTCATGTTAGCATAATAATTTTGGTGCGAAAGAATATCTTGCTTAGTGAATGTAATTAGTTGCAGACTTGCATAGTCATGTGAAAACTTCAATTAATTACCAAGCATTAGCTTCAGGTGTATAGATTGTTAAAAGGAGTTTCAAGAAGCTGATGTAATATGCTAGAGAACCAATTTGACAAAAATTTAAAATCCATTAGAACTAGTGGTGGCATCACTGGAAACTTAAGTGAGAGAAGTATACAGATGAAAAACCACAAAGTAGATACCCACACCGAGCATTCTTATGTGCTTTGAACTTACCTGGAGAAATGAATGTAATTCAATTACTGCAAAGAACATCACTAAAAAGAACTGCCTGTTACCTCTGCTGAAATACTTACTGATGTCATCTGTCATGTTATTAGTGAAACTTAATATTTGCAAACAACCATTAATGAAAGATTTCTAAAACAGTTATATGGCCATAAAATGGCCAAAGAAAATTGCCAACTACAACTCCTGTGTTGATCTGAACAAAAACATACACAAGCTAAATGAAGCTTGTGATGGTTAACATGAGCATGTCACATTGCATGTGAACTTGAAAACCATATGAGATGCACACTCACTGAACACAAATAAGTGGTAGACAATTTCCAGCTTACTTGAAAGGCTCCAAGCATATCAAGTTTTCTTTAGAAAGACAAAAAGGCCTATTAAATACTGAAAATTTGAGATGGATATGACTTACCGACTAAAAAGGGAGCCTGAATGGTGGGCCGAGGTGTTGGCGATGTATTGTTAAAATTTGATCCAGTGAGCTGCACGAATTGATTTCCTGGCACATTGTAACCATTCACTGCCACATAACCATTGGCCCCACTCAATTGGCTAAATGGTTGGTTAGCAGTATTTGCTGTGGTTGGGACTCCATAAATTGGAACGTATTGCTGACCAACATATGGGTTTAATGTACCCTACAATGAGATCTTTTGTCAGGATCGGTTGATGCTTTGTACAACTCTTATGTTGTGCGAAAAGAATTAAAGTTTATATTTTTTACACTTTAACCTGTGGATAGATGTATTCAGTCCCATATGTAGTGTAACTGCAAAAAGAAGAAAATGAACTGAATGCACTTCTTATTGGTTTCCAAACAGTAATATTATGCTCCATAAATACAAATGAACTTGATTTTTTTATCATTTTTAAAAGAAGGGGTAAAAAGAGTGGGATGGGTATAATAAAGGGAGACAGCACATGTGCAAGCTACACTGAGTAGATAGCATACTATTTACTGTCACTAAAAGTATAGCTCATGAGAAGGAAAAATTTAGCAGCCTCATCAGAGTAAACAATGGAAAGACAAAACCTGGACATGCCAACGTGCAAATATACCAAAAGTAGACTGTATAGGGCATTCCACATTGACCAGGACAGTAGAAAAATATAATCCACATATATCGTGAACCACAACAATCAATGTTCTGACTTATATTTAATTCTCACATATCAAGAAAGTTGTCATTATTTTATCTCGTAAACCCCTACTTATAGCAACTAGTATTTCTTCACAATTGTTCAATATCGAAGGGGAAAAAAGGCCTAATTCAACGACGTTTATCTGGCCAGATTAAACGCATTCCGTCGTATCATTGTGCCCACTGCCCAGGTGATACATGGGGAATAAGGGAAATGAGCAAAAGCTAGAGCATATATATTTAAAAATGTTGGTGGCATTGTGATTCCACAGTTCACATATGTTTCTGTAATTGAGTACAACAATGCTCAGTAATTAAAAAAATGTATTTCTTGTAAGAAAATTTTAGTCAAAGGCATACTAGTTTGGAATCTAGTTAATGTTTGCAATGCAAGGTCCCACAAAATATAAAACACCAACAATTTCAATTCAAAAGTTATGAACAAGCTGCCTGAGAACAACTTGAAAGTCATCAATAGGTCATTTAAGAACAAGATGGAAGTTCTAAATACACTAGAACAAGATGGAAGTTCTAAATACACTTTCTTATATGCCAGTCAATTATCATCAGTGATACATCATCAACCCGCTGAATTTACTAGAAACTTTTGTTATAAACAAGTAGCATTGGGAAAGTTAATGAGTCATATCGCATAGATCTTACCTATATTGTGGAACCGGGTATCCTTGGTAGTACCCAAGTGGAAGTGGTCGGTGCTGACCATAACCCCCTACATACATGCCCCTTGGAACTGGAAGACCGTAGTAGGACCCAGCTGATCTTGGCCGCCCTATAGAGATTAGAGAATGCATGTTTTCAGAACAAATGCATATAGAAACTAGAAAGAACACTGTTATCACCACATGAGCAACTCCATGAATTGGAAGTAGGAGGCCAGAATGACTGGGTACATTTGGTTTCTGCCCCAGCTTGCCCTACCGATTTTTTGGCAACACCCCAATAACTGGTCCTTGTTTGGATAGTTGCCAAATTTTAGCATGCCAATGGATCTTCGGTCACATGCTATACATTTTCTTGCCAATTCTTGGGCAAACCTTGGGCAACCAAAACCTTGGCCAGCCAAATTTTGGTAGGGCTTGTTGGGGCACAAACCAAACACACCCATATTTACAGCCATCATATGCCCATGAGAACAAGCATGTTACAACTTGTAAGTAAAATGCATGCACACCATAGACATTAATCCTATATGTTTACTGGGATTCTCGTTATCGTATTGATCATTGATGTGATTGCAACCTAAGTAAGAAGGCCTGGCTCTTTACTTTCCATAGATGTATTACTTAGTGGAGGATTGATGGGGATTAATTGAATTCGAGAGTAAGCATCATGGTATAACTGATTGATTTAGTTTACAGAAGAAAACACCAATATACAGCAACCCCGGTGCATTAACTTGCTAGCAAGAAATACTTTAGTCTTTGACACACTTATCTCAAAATGTGCTTACATGTTACCCAAGTTAGGGCAAACAGGTATTAGAGGAGAATAATACCGAGGGACACGGGAGGCTGGGCGCGGCCTACCGACGCCAGGTTACAATTGGCCCGCCTGCCATCGATCACCGGCGTCGGGTCCTCGCAGGCCTTCCTCGCCGACTCGGGGTCGCGGAATGTCACCTGCGCGCATGTAACTCGTAAGCCAACACTTGTCCAGCGCTTCCATGGAAAAAACAACATGTAGAAGCAGAGTCAACAGCAGCGAATAGAGGAGTGGGCACTCACAAATCCGTAGCCCTTTGAGCGGCCGGAGTGACGGTCGGTGATGACGACGGCCTCGAGGATGTCCCCGAACAGCTCGTAGAAGCGGCGGAGCCTGTCGCTGGTAGTCTCCCAGGCGAGGCCCCCAACGAAGACCTTGGTGTAGGTGGTGTCCCCGAAGGGCGAGGCGAGCAGGTGCAGCCCCGAGCTGGAGCTCGACGCCGAGGCCGACCCGGACGCCGACCCCGCTTGCTGCTGCAGAGCCATCCGTCAAGGAGTGGTGGCTAGAGAAGCGGACGGATCGGTGGATTCGCGTCGGGGATCTGAGGGGACCCTCGCTCGCCGCGACCCCCCCTCCTCGGGAGACGCGCGAGGGGATTGGGGGAGGCGGAAGCGGAGTGAATCGGGATTGGGGCGAGGCGGAGGACGACGACGAGGGGAAAGGGGATTGTGATTGGGGCCGGGTTGTCGCGTTCGGCTGACGCCACCTGCTACGGGAACCCAACTCGTTTCCCAGCCTAGACCATAACACCGCATCATTTTGGCGAAGAATCCCTACGAATTTTCGAATGAAATCACATTGTTTGTGCATTGCTAACTTAATATACATCTTCTTTTATAAGTTCATGGTTGCATTAAACATCGATTATCAAGAAACTGAATGTATATGTGTATTTTTGAGTCTTTTTTTATATAATTATACTTTTCATCTGTACATGACAGCTGAATATTACAATGGATTATATGTCAATTGTTTTGCCCTGTTTGTTTTCCCGTGGAATCGATCTTAAAAGCTAAATAAAAAATAAATAGTCTGATTCTAAGAATCGGTTCTTAGGGCTAGAATCCAAACCACATATAAAGTGGATTGTGGATTCTAGTATATATGGATGGGCTGGATTGTGTGAAGCACATTCTAGAATCAGACTATTTGTTTTCTATTCTGCTTTTAGGGCCATAATCCAGAATTAAAAACTAAAACAAACAGACCCTTATAATCCAAATCACTCATATATACTAGAATCAACAATTATATGTGCTTATGCGGATTCTGAGAAATACAAATATGAAAATGTCGTTGAAAGTTCCAAGTAATTACTCACCAAATGCCATCTTAGAATCTAGAATCAGTTTTTTTATATAGCCACAATCTAGACTAAGCTTTTTGAGAATCCACTGTAAAAACAAATAGACCCTTAATACTTATAGGATAAAACTAATTTTTTGGGCTGTAAGTAAACGATAGCTAATTCTGTGCTAGATAATTAGAGAAGTGCAAGCCCTCCATCTCAGAAGACTCCAAAATATGTTTATTGTTGGTCAATTAGTCTGTGAGGTGTGTTTTTATACATTCCGATGGGATTAATTGCAGACAATTGAATTGCAATTATGTACTAAAACAAACCATATAATTTGTCTACGTTAAGCTATTGCAGTGTCTCCACTGGGTTTTGTTCATACGTCGATTATTGTAAACCAATGCGCAGTGTTAGTGGTTTATTACTATCAATTTTTAGGTTAATCAAGTGAGGGCTATTCATCATGGTTAGCACTGGTTCCAGGGTACCTGAAACTAAACAATTTAAAGACACTCTCTTAAGATGCTATACGTCATCTTCTATATTCACATTTTTCCATTCTCTCTTCCCTACTCACTTCTCCATGTCTCTAGCATTAAAAAAATAAATTAAAAAATTTTAACTTTGAAACTTTTAAACAAGAAGTTTCAACCAAAAAAATCAAAATTTTTAACTTAAAAAATTTCAACTCGGAAAGTTTCCACTCAAAAAAATTCAAATCGAAAAGTTTAAAATTATGAAGTTTTAAATCTAAAAATTTTAAATCAGAAAAATACAAATTAGAAAATTTCTCAAAAAATTTAAAATAAAAATACTCAAATTAGAAAGTTTTAACTCGGAAAATTTCAAATCGCAAAGTTTCAACTCCAAAAACTTCCAATTCAGAAATAAAAATTGATTCAAAGAGTTTCGATTAAAAATCGGTTTAAAAAGTTTCGAATCAAGAACTTGGGTGGGAAATAAAAACTACTGTGAATTCAAAGGGAAGAGAATAGAGGGGGAAAGGGGAATGAATGGGATAATGCCAAGTGTCATGACGAGAGAGACTTTGAGAGAAAAAGAAGTGGAGGAAGGAATCACAAGGAGGAGATTTTTTTACTAGAGATTTAACGAGAACATTCTTAATTTAGCAAATTTCCATTTTTTACGGGGGCTTATGTTTCCCTTTCGCCGGTAAAGACTCTTTACAGTACGCTCGTTACTTCCTTCTCCGGTTTACTAGGAAAACATACACTCATGTATTAATCCTTGACGGGTCTTCTAAAATCTCACACGACTTTCGCGTGCTCCAGTGAGCGCATACCACATCTAATTCCGAAACTCTTCTCACACTTGCGTATGCACTGCTACCAAACGCAATGTGTAGAATTTTTGTCGTTGAGCCCCCTCCCCTAGAGCTGTATATGCCAATATGCCATAGTCGTCCATCTGACTGCTACAAAGATTAGCATACCCGAAAAGAAAGAAGGAAATACGATACGAGTCGTATGACCAAACCTCCTTCCAGTTCTCGGCTTGCAAGAAAAGAAAGGAAGAAACGGCCGGCCGCGCGGGCCCCGTTCGCGGCCCTGTCCGTTGGATCCCTGTCACGCCGAACATCTGAACTTAACTCGAGCCCTCGGGAACCTGCTTTGCCGCCCGCTGCGCTTTCCGTGTACAACAAGAACCCCCGCCCCGGCTCCGGCTCCTCCCCTCCCCTCCTTCGACCCCGGCGGCGCCTGCGGGTTGTCGAGCGGAGCCTAGCGAATGGACGTGCGCCGGGCCGGCGGCCGCATCGCGGCGGCGCGGAGGGTCCTCACCGCGGGAGCGCTGCC
Organism: Guadua angustifolia; assembly: GCA_036346375.1. Taxonomy (NCBI): domain Eukaryota; kingdom Viridiplantae; phylum Streptophyta; class Magnoliopsida; order Poales; family Poaceae; genus Guadua; species Guadua angustifolia. The sequence goes on from CM070502.1 coordinate 10,055,234, forward strand.
CCTCCCGATGCGGGTCACCAACGGTCTGGCGATGATCTCGCTCGTGCTCTCCTCCTGCGACCTGCTCCGCCTCTGCAGCCACAGGGACCATCCCCTCAGGTTCCCACTCGGCGGCCGCGAGTTCGCCACAGTGGTGTGCCAGTTGGCCTCCGTCGTGTACCTCCTCAGCTTGTTCGGTGTCCCTTTCGCGCAGCCCGAGGCCCCCGCCAGCGGCGGCGGCGACGCCTCCAGCGCGCCTGCGCCCGCCGCCGATGCGCCCGCGCCAATGCCTGACGGGATGGAGGGCGGGGACGAGGAGATCGTCGCGGCGGTCGTGTCCGGGGCGCTGCCGTCGCACCACCTGGAGTCGCGGCTCGGGGACTGCCGCCGTGCGGCCAGGCTGAGGCGGGAGGCGCTGCGGCGGATGACAGGGCGGGGCGTGGAGGGGCTCCCCTTCGAGGGGATGGACTACCAGGCCATCCTTGGGCAATGCTGCGAGATGGCCGTCGGGTACGTGCAGCTGCCGGTCGGAGTCGCCGGCCCATTGCTCCTGGACGGGCGCGAGTACTATGTTCCCATGGCCACCACCGAGGGATGCCTCGTCGCCAGCGTCAACCGCGGGTGCAGGGCCATTGCGGCGTCCGGGGGCGCCGTGAGCGTGCTACTTCGGGACGGCATGTCCCGCGCGCCCGCCGTCAAGTTGCCTTCCGCCAAGCGGGCAGCGGAGCTCAAGGCATTTGTTGAGTCGCCTGCCAATTTTGAGGCGCTGGGTGCTGCCTTCAACAGGTAGACATCATTCTCCATTGATCTGCCTGTTGATTTGCATGCTTGCTGAAAGTGTTATGTGATTTTGCTTGACAATGGACAGTTATAGTGTGATTGATAGTTAATAATGTACTCTTTTGGTTTATTTTAAGGTTGTCATGTGCTGTTTGAGTAATTGTGTGATGTTGATAGCTAGAACTGCATGGTATTTTAAGGTCAGGTGATTGCCCACCAAAGCAAGACCTTTTCTAATTTGGTTCATGATAGGGTAGAGCCCACAGGGTAATAGGGTATTGGCTTTGGCTCGTTGCACATGCACTGGATAAGGCAACTACAGTTGCTTTTAACAGCCTAATGCTAGCTAAATCCGAATAATGCCAGTTTATACCTTTATGAAGCGCTGACCTTGTATTGTCGCTTTGCGTTCGTTTAAACTGCAGGGAATGTCATTGAATTGTTGGTTTGCCCTGTTCAAACTTCAGAGCATGTGGATTTATCATCATTTTGTGTACCATGAACGTTTAGCAAGTGTGAATCCACTCTCCTCCAGAGGTTCAGGGTACACATATTTTTTTTTAATTTTTTTTTTGAAGCAGCAACAGCTGCAATATATTAGCAGGGGGGCAAAGAACAAGTGATGCACGGAGGTGCACCCGAGATTAAGTACAATCCAGGAGAAGAGGGAGAAATAAAATTAAAATTTAAAATAAAGACAGAGAAGAAAAGAAAAAGGGAGGGGGGGAGTCAGTTGTTCAGGGTACACATATGTACTGCCAGTTTATGGTGTGCAGAACGTTCACGTTAATGTCACTCTTTGGAAGGTTTTTCGTTACCGCCTAGTAACTGTCAGTGTGCTCTTAGATGATTTAGATCATTGTCGGTCTATGTTATCTAGAAGCTTTGGACAATTGTCGTCTCTTGCGTTGTTTGGAACCTCTAGGTAATTGTTGGTTCATTTTTAGAAGCTTCCCATTACTAGTCGTTTAGTACTATTTAGCTTTAGCTTATTGTTTGCTTACACTGTTTCATTATTTAGGGAATTATTTACGCTATTTTTTTCTCTTCTTTGAAAGTCTTGAGAAATTGAGGAGCTATGTGGATGTGTTATCTTAGGATCTTCCATAGTATTTGTTGCATGGATCAGCTTCTTAGTAAGGTTGTGTTTGAGTATTTGATTGTTGCATTTTAAATTAAGCATGTAGTACATACTTTCCTAATGTTCTTGTCTACATTGTTTTACCAAATATCATTTCCCTACTATAAAATAGTTATGACCCTTTATAATCTTTCCACCACTTTGCTCTGTTTTCTTTTCCCTGTTCTTCAGACCTTAGACACATGGATGTATTGCTGCTCTTGTTCAAAACCTAGTGTTTTTATACATTTCGTCTGATTTCTGATATTTAAATGTAGTTTGTTCAATGATTGTCCTAGACAGCTTGAATTATCTGTTCAGGCAAATTGCATTCTTCCAAAGTATATAGTCAATGATGCACCTTTCCGGCATTACAATGTGAATTTGCTGCTGGCATTTGCTCATTCAGGCTGTGCGTATTGGATTCCATGTTCGAATCATAAATGTGGATGTGGCACATGACACAACCTTTTCAGATGGCACTATACGATGTTTGTCGATTTGGTACCAATGTTTGAACACTGGTTGTATTGTGAACCCAAACTTATTTTATTCCTTATGTGATTGTTTTCGTCTGTTCAGTATGTTTGTTATCCTCTTTATATCATACCCGACATATAGTTCTGCATGAATCGCATTCATACTTACGAGGGTAATTTTCCTTGGAGATAATTAACCAACATGCTTATTTTACAGTATTCTTTACATCCTTCCAATATAATTTATGTTCCATTGCATTGCTTTCTTAATGAAATTAATACTCTTCATATAATCTTCTGTAGCAGCTAGAAGTAACACCCAAATTGTTTGATCTCCACAGGTCCAGCAGATTTGGTAGACTGCAAGGTATTCGGTGTGCACTAGCTGGGAGGAACCTATACATGAGGTTTACCTGTAGTACTGGAGATGCTATGGGAATGAATATGGTGTCAAAAGGTGTTGAAAATGTCTTGGACTACCTGTGGAATGACTTCCCCGACATGGATGTCATCAGCTTATCTGGTTTCAATTCTTCCCTTTGTTATGGCAAACTGCAGTTAATTTTGCATTCTTTCGCTAAAAGCTAATGCATCCTTTTAGCAGATAATTAAAACATTTACATTCAAGTTCTTACTAGAAATGTTAGGTATGACCTGTTAAAGGAAGTGTTTGATTGATGCTTCCAAGATAGATTTTTGCCTCGTCTAGCACTGCTGTAACCTTGAGCAAATTGTGTCACTAGACCAAGTTGCTCGGTGGATTTGAGTTTGTCTATCCGCTTATTGCTGTTTGCTTCTGTACCTCAAGTGTAAAAAAAAAATGCAAACTGCTATGATTACATAAAAGCAGTGAATCTACTAGTTTTCATTCGACTCAGAGCAAATTTACTGTAATATTATTTAATGAGATATTTTATGGTAGACCAATTTAGCACTAGCATTGGGACCATAGTACCTATTATCACCATTTTTGTTCATATCAGGTAACTACTGTTCAGACAAGAAGCCTACTGCTGTAAACTGGATAGAAGGTCGTGGGAAATCTGTTGTTTGTGAGGCTACAATTAAAGGAGGAGTTGTGCAGAGTGTTCTTAAGACCACTGTAGAAAAACTCGTTGAGCTTAACATTATAAAAAATCTTGCTGGATCAGCTGTAGCTGGAGCCCTTGGGGGTTTTAATGCCCATGCAAGCAATATTGTGACTGCCTTGTTCATTGCTACTGGCCAGGATCCTGCGCAAAATGTTGAAAGCTCACAGTGCATCACAATGTTGGAGGCAGTGAATGACGGCGACGATCTTCACATCTCTGTGACCATGCCGTGCATTGAGGTGATTTTTTTTTTCCTTTTGAATTCCCATTGCTACTCGGATTAAGTATCTGCTCTACGTAGATTATAGCATAGTCTGTTCTCTATAGTCTTATTGGAGCGATAAAATCTCTAACCTAAAGATCTTGTTGAATCGTTTGACGTTCTGCTTTGTAATCTGCAATTCAACCATGAGGGTGGTACAATCTCTTTCATTAATAGTTCATTTGTCTGAGTAATTTGTCCATGTTAAAATGGGTTCAATTTTACTTTCCCCAGGTGGGTACAATCGGCGGTGGCACTTGTCTTACCTCGCAGGCCGCTTGTTTGCACCTGCTTGGTGTGAAGGGTTCAAATCATGACACACCCGGGGCAAATGCTAAGCTTTTGGCTACCATTGTAGCTGGCAGCGTACTCGCTGGCGAGCTCTCGCTCCTCGCTGCTCTTGCTGCTGGCCGGCTTGTGGAGAGCCACATGAAGTACAACCGATCACGTAAAGATGTTGCCAAGGCCGCTTCTTGAGTCTTTAGATAGGACTGGAAGGCCGTTGGATCCTTCCAGTGCTGACCATGTTTAGATAGGAGAATTGCCCAACAGTGAGCTTGTCGACAAGCAAATTAGCAGAGCGGAAACTGCTTGTACGTACTTCTGATTAAACGAGCGAGTCTTTAGGTTTCCTTGGGGTTGCGCTGGTATCAAATGCACAACCTGTGTTGCTAGCATAATGTGTGACGAAAGCACCTACCCGTGATGCGGCCTCTCACCGTAATTTTGTTTGTGTAACCCGCCAGATACTTACGTTTTGCCATTTCTCCTGTAAACTTTTAAACATTTTTTTCCTTTTCTTTTGGGTAGCATCAGGTCAGATTAACTTGTCTTTGATGTTTTTTCTTCGTTTTGTGCAGCATAGTAACTTATTTATTTTGTTTACGACAGGAAAAGTTGAGTATTTGTGTTCATTTTGCTGCTCCCGCGTGTTCTGCTTTTCCGGCCCCCTCTATCGGCGATTCTGAAGTTGGTGTACACGTTGATGTGTATTTGTACAGGTAAAGCTCAAGTCATTTCTTCTTCTTCTTCTTCTTCTTCTTCTTCTTCTTCTTCTTCTTCTTCTCTCTCTCTCTCTCTCTCTCTGCGATGCTGTTCGTGTTCTCAATCACTTGCTTTCTGAGACAAGTTCAAAATGCACCAAATCCTTTGGCAATCGGCACACGGATTTCAAAAGGCCAAATGTGCTCTGATTCCTTCAGTTCAAAGATTTAGGTGAGAAAAAATCGTATCTTGCCGAGCTCAATTGCAGCACTTTCTGCGGTCGTCGACGAATATACTCGCCGCACATGCTGGTTCTTATGCAGCACCGCGAAGGCACGAACAATTTCAATTATTCTTCTTTTTCAAAAAAAAAAAAGCACTGCGAGAGAACCTCGCTTTCTAAAGACACAGAAGGCATAATAAATAAAATCGAGTCATGCATGCTCTACGAAAACCCCGTACGAGTTTTTACGCCGCTCCTTTCTTTGATTTGAAGAGCAAATGAAATGAGCAATTGCTCATCCTGCAAAATCACAAATGGGCCTAGGCAATGATTTGCTTTGCAGTTTGGTGGTGAGGTTATCTTGCCTAATATTGGAGCTCAAGAAAGCCCAGGCCAATTCGTGAAGCACACAAATTTCTACCAGTAAAGTAATTTCCCTCGCACGCACCCAAAAACTCGCGACGTCGAACACCGGCAAGCAGCATTGCAACAGGAACCGAAAGCGAGATTACAAGAGAATCCATTCGCCTCCACTTACTTCCAGAAGCTCTCCTCTCCAACGCACTTCTGGGCCAGTCAGTCCATCACAGCAATTCAAACAAAATCAGTACTACGGTACGTGCCAGGACCACAGCATGCATCTACCGCGGCAAGCGACTCGGCAGGGCGACAGCGCAGGCCCCATGCTCAAGTACGGTTGATTTCTGCTGTACTGCTCTAGCTCGGCAATAATGTCTTAGCTCGAAAGCATCTGTCATCATATATGAGCACGGCATATAATACATATCACTATCAACTTTTTTATGACGAAAAAATGTTACTTCTATAATTATGTTCACACTAAACTAGATTTGTCAATAAATAAATAAAAATAGATTAGAAAAAGTCAGGCTTCTCCTCCCTAGTCCAGACTCTTGCCCCTATTTGTCCACGCCTAGAATTACACTCCCTGTTGGTCCTAATGCGACAGCCGAACGTTCGGCGCGCGGCGAGCAAGAACGGGCCACCGGGGTGGCACAGTGCCCCGAACGGCAGCGGAGGCAACAATTAGTTGACGTGACGGCACGAGTGACCGCGCGGTCGCCGGCAGCGTCACGTGGCCGCGCCTCGCGCCGGCTGGCCCACGGCCCGTCGCGGCACCAAAGATTCGACGTGACGCTTCCCTCCGCACCGTGCAGTCCTGCACGGCCGCGCGCGCTAGCGAGTATAGTAGCAAGTAGCAACACCGCTGCTGTTTACGTACGGGGGCCGCCTCCCACGTGTGGGCGTGGCCCTTTCTCCCGGGCCGCCTCCACTTCCCACGTGCCACGGCCTTTCGCGCAGCATCGCCTGCTGGCGCAACCGACTGTTCCTCTGCTGATCGACAAGTGTCCCCCTGTCTTTGCGGTGCCTTTGCGCTTTGGTACCGCATCGATCATTTTACTTGGAAGTTGAGTATGCCTGATCACCGTAGTTCTCCTAATTCTATAAATCCAACTAGCAATAATAGCGCGCTACGCTGCGCTATTTTGTAGAGTTGATAGGACCCATCGGTGAATCCATGGACTGTTATAAACCTTCGATTAAATCTGTGTTTTTTTTAGAAAACGGAAAATTTGGTTGAATTTTCGATCTCTGTATTTTTCAAATAAAATGGGTCGGTAAGACCCGCTGGAGAATCCATGGGTTGCTATAAACCTTTGACGAATCCGCGTTTTTTTTAGAAAACGACGGCTAAGACCAGTCGGTAAATCGATAAGTTGCTATAAACCTTCGACGAATCCGTGTTTTTTTGGTGGCGAAAATATTTTTTTCCGGAAAAAACGGAGGTCGGTAGGACCCGTTGGCGAATCTATGGGCTGCTATAAACCTTTGACGAATCCGCGTTTTTTCTAGAAAACGACGGCTAAGACCCGTCGGCAAATCGATAAGTTGCTATAAACCTTCGACGAATCTGTGTTTTTTTTGTGGCGAAAACATTTTTTTCCGGGAAAAATGTGTTTTTGGTGGTGAAAACATTTTTTCCGGGAAAAACGGAGACGAATCTGTGTTTTTTTTTGTGGCGAAAACATTTTTTCCGGGAAAAACGGAGAAAGGACCTAGACGTAAGGAGCAGGGGCCTGTTTGTTACGTTTTTGGACCTGTTCACTATCCTGAAAAATTAGAAAATGACCTGTTCGCGATTGAACTTAACGGGAGGGTTTTCTCGTAAAATGGCGCGCCAAGGACCCAAATGCGATGAAAGAAAAAAAATCTTCCCCTCACAAAAAACCGCGAAGGATCTATTTGTAATTTGTAAGGACTTATCCATAATTCGAAGAAACGGAGGACTTTTTTACAAAATCACGTGCGTTGATAGGTGGCCTCCCTGGTGTCTCGACATTTTCTCCCGCTATAATAGGTGTAACCATGAACACAAATACATCGACAAAAATTTGTACCATGCTACATTTAATGATTTATGAAGTTTGTACCCTAGAATATACCATAAACTTATAAATAGTATTCCTTTAATCATTTTGATACCGTTGTGTTTTCTTAATTAAAAAGGTAACGAAACTTTTTGAAAGAAAGATGTGCGTTGAAATGTTGAATCCTAGTTACTCATCCGTTTTTTGACATGTGTCATTCTAGCTTTTAACTTCTATTTTAAAACATATAACACTCTACTATTTCGATGTAACTTTTTACTATTTTCCTTCTATATCCCTCCCCTCTCCTTTAGTTATTTCTAATATCATTTACTACAATGGAGAAAATAAGACGCATTATTCAAAGATGGGTAATCTAGTATTTTAGAGACATGTCTTAGTAGAAGTGTAAGACTATCTCCAACGGTATCCCTTCAGTCTCCAAATCCTTTCGTAGATAGATCCCAAGCACTCCAACGAATTCTCTTCACGGTTCCCTTTAGAAGGGTTTTGGAGAGAGAATCTGTTCAGAAAGATATTCTCTCTCCAATCTCTACACAAAACCTTTCGAGGGGATGCTGCTGGAGATGATAGAAATGAAGGAAATGAATATGTGGAAGGAAATGAGGGAAGAAAAGGAAATGAAGGGAAATTGTTGGAGATAGTCTAAGCATCTAAAATGGTATCTATATAAGAATGGAGGGGAGTATTCTTTATGATTAGTCAGACTATGAAGTATAGAGTATAAATAAATATTCTCCTAAAGAAGCAATTTGTACTCCTATCTGATGTGGACGTCGGTCATTTAGCGCCCGCACTGTTCGTATATACACAAATCTGAACGATCAAATGCCTCGGTTTTTCTTTTTGGCAGATCCCATTCAGAATTCTTTTTGTTTTAGAAAGAAGGGTGTTGCCCGGCTTTATTAAAACCAAATTCAGAGTATAGAGAGAGAAAAACCACAGTCGAGACGTACAGTATTACAAACACAACCTGAACAGCAAAATAAGAGAACAACCCAAGGACAAAGCAAGAGCCGCCAACTATTTCAGATTCTTCATCTTGCTAGCCTGCCGCCTAATAAGATTGATGGCTTACTCCATCTTCTACAGTCATTGGTCCTTCCAGAGCTGTCTCCAGTACTGCAACCAGCGGCGGAATCAGAAAGTTTTAAAAAAAGCTTAAAAAGGAGATATCCAAAATCAACTACTATGACTATCAACATACTGTAAAATAGTTAAAATTTAAATAGTATGCAATATAAATATGTAACTATGAAATGAGAAAAACGTACTATTTATTACTTCAAAATAGTTGACGGTTGATATTTATGAGTTTTCATGTTCTAAAAACGTTGTAAGATATATCTTTCATATCTATCTCTGTAGACGCTGATAGACCGAGCCGAGCAGTGGCAACTCACAAGTACCTATATTGCCAGCCTCCTTGTTCAAATCAAAGACGCAGCCTACGACGCTAACGATCTCATTGACGGGCTAGCCATGCAAGAGCGACTGAAAGGTGAGAAGCCTTTCTCTTCCGTGTGCACTTTTCTATACGATCTGATGACCAACGCTGCCTCTGTGCTATAGCGGGGCGGGGCACCAGCAGCTCCGCCTCTGACTGCAACACAGGAGAACAGTTTGTAAAGAACGTCATTTGGGTGTTTCATTAGTTTGCACGCCCTCCATCACCATCTTATTCCTAATTAGCCAAAGCGACCAGCACACACTGCTGCAACGCGCGCCGGGCCACATCAAACTCATCTCCTGACTCGTCATATTTCCCAACCAATCTAAGAGGTCAGCTAACGAAACTGGTTGCACTGTAAACTCCAGTGCCTCTCTGATGTTGGACCAAACATGCATCGCAGCAGGACAAGATATGATCATCATTTTCAACTTCCCCACACATGGGGGGGCATATTACTATCTCCAGAGGGACTTTGATTCTCCGTAATTCCTGCATTCTCATACTTATTACTCCCCCAAACACAAATTAGTGCCTGTACAAGAATTTTGTTGAAAACTTACCATTCTTTTCTAGACCCCAAATAATCTGATCCTCCCCTCAGACAGATGAACATTCTCAATCAGAATTCAACAAAAGACGTTTGGCCAAAAATATATTGCACGAAGAAAAAAGTATTAATTACCTGAAAAAAATACTGATTCGCTGAAAGGGCAGCCATTTCAGTTGGAGATCCAATGTACACGGTGCAAGTCAGGACATCTCAAATGGGGGACAAACAATTTCATGAACCGGCTCGGAAAGAAGCCAATGGGAGCTAGCACTTGCAAACGTGGCCATTCGTTGCAGGTTGCATGTATCTAGCCCGGATTAGGTTATCACAGACTAAGACCGGCCGATGGCTCATTTCATTTCGCGTCGCGTCCCATCCAATAAAATAATGGACGCAAGACTGCTTAATGGTGGGGACATTAATAATCAAGCGCTAACGTCAGACGGCTTAATTAACGGAAAAGGTTATCATTAGCTAGTAGCTACGACGCCATGGATGGATCGCACGGAGCGGCGCAACGCGACAAGCACGAGAGGAAGGCAGCACATGCCCGGCGATGAGACAGCGCACCGCTCGGATTATCTTAATCCAAGCTCTAATCTGTCATCTAATCAAATCGCTCGCCTCCCCACTTGCATGCACGCTACTTTAATCATTCTTTAGTCCGCCTTTAATTTTTAATTAGCCGGCCGACCATCGGATGCTAGCTAGCTTCGGTATGCACGGTTAATTAAATAAAGCTAGTGTATATAATCGATCAGCTCGTCTGTCTCTACGCCTGAGCCAGCTAGTGCATTTCGGCACTTAAATTCGGATTCTCGTACGTGTGGTTAATTAAAGCCGGAAAATTTGCGAGAATAATGTTTAAGTAATTGTGATATACCTAGCTTGTCCTTTTAACAGGGCGTAATTCCCACGAGAGATACTGCTCTTTTTACTGAAATGATCAAGTCCATGATGTCAGTGATATTTATTGCTAACCATTGCATCGATCGTTCGATTTGCAATTCAGCATGCATGCAGCATGCATGAACTGATGCACGTACGGAAGGAATCGGATGCTGGAGAAAAAGATGAATGAAAGCTATGAGTTTAACCTTTGCAACGAAGGATTCCATTATCTTATAAGTGCCTTTCTGTCAAACCGGCATCATGACATGCTTTCTTCATGTTCAGTTCAATTAAACTGGTACTGGCTACTGGCTAGGCATGCGGTTGTACTGGTTAATGCTTTTTAAGAATAGTGCGCCAAACACAGGCTGTAAAGAATGGTTTTATATATCTGGGATTTTGATCGTAAAGCAAGGACTAATTAATTTAGCAGCAACCCAGATTAGGAAAAAGTATATATCTTTCCCAAAAAAAATGTACGAGTATACATATCTAGCTATCTCTCATAACTTCACACCTGGAATATTAATTACAGGGTGCCTGAATTAGCTAGTTGAGTTTAATATTTCAAGCCTCTATATATTGAAAATGCATATATGTAGTTGACCTAACTATTTTGTCATGTATGTATGCATATAGTACTACTTACAGTATTCTAGCTGTTCATGTCATTTATGTATTGTACTAATCTTGAAAAAGCAATCGATCAATTAATCATTCATTCGAAGAAGGATAATGCAACTTTTGAAACTGGTTGGATCGATCGAGGCAAAAGAATGTGCGGACCTATGGACTGACTAATCAGTTGCACGTACAACTGCATGCGTCAGTTTATCATCATATTATGGTAAGAAAGGTTCCCCTAGCCACAGCCCACATGCACCCACTACTGTAGAAAACATCATCACAAAGAGTTTAAAAAGTCATCACAGATGGTTTTTTGAATCATCTATAAGCATGTGTCAGTGATAATACGGTCCGTTACATATACGGTTTTTGAATCATTTGTGATAGAGTACTGCATCACAGACGGTTCCTATCACAGATTCCTATCTAGCTAGAACCGTCTTTGATCCAGTTTTTTTCCTTTCCTCTCTTGGCAGAACTTCCATCATTAGCATCTATTGTTTGAAATTTTATTCTCCTTAGATATTTCTGTAAGAACATTTATAAGACACAACTAGTTATATATTTGTAATTGAATATCTAAACATCATAGATGCTTCGAGGCACAGCTTAGTTGAGTGGGATTATCTTAAAGTATGAATATTTGTAGCACTTTCATCATCTTTCTTATTCTAATGCTGACAGATTCCAAGACAAAATCCAATTCCATCCATAATTCGTCCTGAAAGTTGCCATGCTCTGATTTATCTTTCACTTCACCGTCATACCCGAATAGGAATACCATAGACAACTTATTTTCACTCTGATTTTGGTCATGAACAAGATCAGAGTGATCTTATTGCTGCACAAGATCAGAATCAAAATAGGTTACCTATGGTATTCTTATTCGAGGATGAGGATGAAGTGAAAACGATAAATCAGAGCATGACAACTTTCAGGATAAACTGTGGATGGAATTGAATTTTACCTTAGAATCCATCAACATTACAATAAAAAAGTAGATGAAAGTATTACAAATGTTCATACTTTAAGATGATCCCAACTAGATAAACTGTGCCTTAATGCATCCAGGATATTTAGACATTCAATTACAAAATTTATAGCTGGTTGTGCCTTATAAATGTCGTTAGGAAATATCTAAAGAAAAGAAAATTGTGAACAATAAATACTATTCATAGAAGTTCCATCAAGAGAAAGGAAAACTTATGGTTCCAACAAGCAAGCTACTTTCCAATCATTAGATTCGAGATGAGAAAATATTAAGGATAATTTTAGGTGACAGTACAATATATGATACCACAAATATCAACATGTACATATACATTGAAAAACAACATTAATTATTTCATAGATCAACACAGTGAGACCTTAGGGCTTTTTTCCATATCTGCCATCATATGTGACATAGCTTACGCAATAGAGGATTTTTAGTTCTCCTTGAGGTTTTATAGCTCTGGCATAGTGCCTATTTGTTTGACACCAATAACTGATTGACTTCTTGTCATATCTCTTAATAACTACAAAAACGATCATATTGCTATGAAAAGGGTATCTTGGTATATTATCAGTAACCACGTTGAATTAAATACTAGAAGCCTTTTGTAGTGACCCCCACTTTTACATAAATGCAAAAATGGAAATCTCATGTGCATACAGTGCTAGTCCCATGATCAGTAGCTAGCACGCACATTTACAACAATTGATATCACATCCATACTCTTTATTATAAATAATAATGGTAATTTATACAATAAAATCTTACAATTCAGAGTAATGTAGCATAAAGAATAAAAGTCTTGTAGTGTGCCCATCTAATCCCTCAAGCAACTGACAAGGCATAATCCCTAGAAAAACTCGTTAACATTCCCGAATCCTGCGTCAAATAAGGTTCATCGAGCTATTCTGATTCTTCACCTAAAAACAACGAATAAGCAAGGGTGAGTACTTTCGTACTCAGCAAGACTTTTGCAAATCCTATTATATATGCAGGCCATTCAAAGGAAAGGCTTTAATGGTTAATTTGCAGAATGCTAGTTTGCAAAAGAATTTACTGAATTGTAGAACATAAACGGAACTTAAATAAAAGCAGTTTAATATATAAGTTTAAAACAGTAAATTTCACGAACCTCAGTTCCTTTGATCATCTCCATGAATCAATCATTGACATCACATGTCAATCCGAAATAATTCCTTTCCAACAAGGATATCCAATCCAAATTATAATTCTTGACAACACAAGTCAAGATCCATATTTTGTAAAATAAACAGCTAACTAATGCAGGCGCACCAAGTGTCCCATGACCGCGGGAACGGCTTTTCGAAAAGATTTACACTCTGCAGAGGTGTACAGCTTTACCCACAAGACATGACTTAACTCTTTGTGCAAGCTATTAGCACACTTTCTTTGGTGTGCCGTAGAGAGTCATGACATAACCGTTACATTACCTAACCCTAACTTTGCACCAGCCCGGGACGTAAACCCATACTATGGTAAAAGAACTCAGAGCATAGAAATGATGGAACTTCTCCACAATATGGCGTACACCGTTGTATCAGCAAACGTGACTCCCAACACCTCGGTGTGGGCGCCCCTCCGAGCAATCCATTAAGAAACAGCTCGTACTACTCCAGCCTACCAATGTGCAAAGCTAGTTTTAAGTAACTTAATAAGTTAAGACTGTCCCATACCAGTACTTGTGGTTGTACGGAATTACTTGGATATAACGTATAATTAGTTCGGTCCTTAATCCGACACGGGCAATAATCTCCCCCTAATCTACGTGCAAGCCCTTCTGCACACCAGGCTATTGCCAATAATTGCCCGCACCAATATTATAATTTTATTTTTATTTTTAATTAAAATAACCAAAAATCACTATCATGTCTCAACATGTCTAAGAATCATCATCACGCCTCACCATATCCAAATATCATTTGATCAATGTCTCAATTCGATGTATACTAAGTCTAAAGCATGGCTAAGTAAGATTATTAAACATCATGTATACCCAGATTGACATCATATATTGTCTAACCATGACTCTAAGGTATCAAGGTTCACAAATTCATTTATATCAAGGAGGTTTCAGGAATTTACAGGTATAATTACCATTTCCCACAATATAGCAGAGTTTAATGAATATACGCGTGCAATCAAAACATTTAATGAAAACATTTATAAAACTGGGATCAACATGGTCAAAGGGGGTGCTTGCCTTGCTTTTTGATGTCTTCAACGAAGTTGAAGTCGCAGTCAACGATGGAAGTAGTTACGTCGGGTTCTACACGTCGTGAATGAAGAACATAACAAATAACGAATAACAAGATTTCAATAAGGACAAAAAGAAATCAGATGGAAATCCAAATATAAATAAATCATAGAAAGCAGGCATGATTTAGGGTTGGATTCTTATGATTTTACGTATTCGGATCTTAATTAATTTTATATAGTTGGCAATAATATTGTTTCATGTTTTATGGATTTATTTCTTTATTTTCAGAATTCCATGATCATGTATTTTATTATCAAAATTTCAGATTTACACAATTATTAATTATTTTTGATTAATTTTCAGCTTTTTCTTTACTTTATATAATAACACAAATATTTCCTATGATGAACCCTAAATGTTTTTATATGTTCAGGTTCCTAAGGGCTCAAGGATTCTAACAAAATTTATTTTATTCAACTTGGAGTTCATATGCAAAATATTCATGTATAACATATTTCAGGTCTTTACTTTAAATTTGAATTAAAAATTTAAATAGAGTTCAATTTCAAAATATTTTTGTATATTCTGAATCTACAGGATTTTAGATGAATTTAGGAATTTATTTCACTCGATTTAGACTGTTAGTTCAAAAGTTATAAGCAATTGAACATTTTCGGGTTGATAAATACTTGGAAAATAGGAAAATTGCCATAAATGGAAATTACATGTTCTCACAGAGGTTTACGCCTTCCGTTTCGGGCTGGGTTGGGCTAAGGAGCTGACAACCGGGTTCGCAGCGTCAGTGGCTTGGCGATCGGCGAGGAGATCGGCCGATGCGAGGCCCGCGCGACAAAGAGTCATCGGTATGCTGCAATTGGTGGGCCACAGTGTCGGTGACCTGAGAATCTTGTGGCGGTGGCAAGAGGACCCGTCTGCGGCGGCCGAGAACAGAGCGACTTCAAAGCACGCGGCGAGAATGCAATGCCGGAGTTGAGGAATGGATTTCGGAATGAGCATGAGCAAGTGATTGCGCACCCAGGGGAGGTCTTCTTGGCCGTCGGTGACATTAGGAAGCGGCGTGCCACCGGAGAGGGGCGGTGGCGCCATGGCCGGCGAGCTGGAGCTCCAATCTACTGGTGATTTCTAAAAAAATGATGGCCGAGTGAGTATCAGTGGGTGATAAGTATCGCGTTTTGGCACTTTATTCGAAAGAATTGCGTGTGGAACTGAGTTCTCACCGTGCGCATCCATGGCGGAATGAAGAACTCGGTTGCGCGGCTTATCGGGGAAGATGAGCTGAAATTGGCGCCTGGAATGGGTTCCTGTGATCACAAGGAAGCTCTAGCCCTACTGTTTCGGTTTGATTTGGAGTGTAGCGATGCGCGCATGGCTTTCCTCCCCTTTCGGGTCTTGCCGACTTTGGAGAAGAAAGCGGCTTGATTGCGCTGGGAGATGTTCAAGGGAAGGTAGAAGAGGTTATGATCGTCTCTGGGAGGCACTCACATCGGTCTTTATAGCAGCTGTAAGTCGATTTGGGTTCTGGCTTTGGGCAGGCGAGGAATGGCGAAGCGATACTGAAGTTCTTCTGCCAATTGCTGCTGTGGCAATGATTTCCAACGCTTGTTGTTTGCCAGGGCAGGAGAGGGGCAGGGCTCAGGTGAGTAGGTTGGCTACCTAGCTCTTGCCGACTTGTGCCGTGGCAGCAAATTGGTGGGTAGAAGTTTGCCGTGGCAACGTTTCGGCAAAGCGATGAAGGCGGCCGAAGTGTTTTCGTAGGAGATTCAGCGCACGGCAGAGACGTGGCAGCCGAGGGGACACCGTGGCAGGGTGTCAGGCAGAGGGGTGACAGTGCCTCGAGTTATGGATTGCGGCGCCGACCTTAGCACCGTGAGGAAGAGGCGGTGCTTGCCTGTCGTTTCTGCGCGGGAGAGAGGGCAGAGTGTGGAGAGGAGAGGAAGGAAGGAAGAAGGCTGTAGAGGCTGCAGTTGGCTGACGTGTGGGGGCACTTGGCAGAGAGGAAGTCGGCAGGGGACAGCTGGCGAGCACAGGACACTGGGGCCCACCTGTAAGTGAGTGAAGGAGACAACTATAGAGAGGTTTCTGGACAGAGCCGGATTGATCTGCTAGATTCATACAGCAAACCGACTCAAGATTTTATTAAACTTTTTGAAGATGTTGGTCAGGTGAAGATAAGGGTTTAGTAAAATTTTGAGATAAAAAATCGTTGTAGATATTTTATTAAAATTCTGGCAATATATAATGCACAGATTTTCTCATTCTATTTTTGATTTACTAAAGTGTCCAAATGACTTTATTTATTTTTTAAATTTTTTTTCAAATTTATTTGAGCTAATAATGCTTCTGTAAAATTTTCAGATTTTTATCTTCGATAATTAAATTATACAAATTCGACATTGCTATTCTGATTTATTTACTTTTCTGCTTTTTGAATTTCTAAAATTCACTAATGTAAGTTTTAATTTTTGATATTTTTCACAAAGATATATAAGGTTGTCAGGATTTCAGGGTCAAAATCTCATGATTAGGCTTTTAATATTGCTATTCATAATTTTCTTAAAATTAGAATGCATGAAAATGAGGAAAGGACATTGTTTTAAACTAAAATTTTTATTTACATTGAAATTTTTATTCAATTCCATTTTTAAATTCAAAAACTTTTATTTTTTCTATTTTTGAATTTTTTTTGGGATGTTACACCTTTATATTACTTTATAAGCTCAGCTTTGGCTTTTTTCAGCTCTGCATTCGCTTTGCGCTCCTTAATGATGAGTGACTTGTTAAGAGAATTAATACCTTACGATTTGTCATCTATGTCTTTCAATTTTTGTTTTATTTCATAAATCTTTTCTGTTAACTCAGACTTTCCCTTCAATTGTTCTATCTCCACCTCAAGTTTTTATTTAGCCTCCAACAGCTTTTCCTTATCGTCTATCTTGTTTGTAGACTCATTTTATATATGTGTGCAATTTGCAGCCACTGGGACATATAATGTATATATGATCACTCACGATAGAATTTAAACATCTCGATGTTTTGGAAATATAATGTGCATAATTCAAAGCTTGCAAAAATGATATAATCGAAAGGATGAAGAAATTCATAATTATTATGTCAACCTTGACATTAAATCATGCCTATTTAACAGATTAATGAGTAATTGTATGATAGAGTGCTCCAGGATATCGGGCTATTAAAGGTTAGACCTTCAGCCTTCTCGCGACTCGTAGGATTTTCCTCCCTAGAGTATATAGCATCGGACAACTGTTTTCGTAAAGGTAAATTATGCAAGTACCTTGTACAAGGAGGTTTTAGTTGTGGATCAAAATCAGGTAGTTGAAGATTTGACTAGAAATTAAGTTAAGAAAGAATCAGCCCATGATAGATAATTGGTACTGGGTAGAATCAGCCCATGATAGATAATTGGTATTGGGTGCAACTGCTAAGCAATCGCAACAAATCTATGACTATACTTTGAGTCAAAGTTTAGATTAGTGGTTGTCATAGTCATTTTTGGAGAGACACAAACCGGCGAGTGGAAGTAGAACTGGAAAGCCTCGCATTGGATTCAACTTCTATGTTCTTGGAGCTTGCATTGACATTCACAGTTTCATATCCTCACCCTAATTTGCCGCCATGCATGTCATTATTCGCAATTTCATAACTATATTATATTGTGTTGTGTCTTGAGATCTAGGCAATCTAGGTAGTCATTCAAATTTGTTTGCTCTCACATGCGTCACATGATAATGACCACATTCTAAAATTTATAACACTAGCAAAGTGCCAAGGTTATCCTTGTCCACCAAGATTCCGAGGAAAGCTTGATCACAAATTGCAAAACTCTAGTTCCTGTCAAATCCTACCCAAAATCCTATTCCTAAAAGCTCTGTTCATCTATCTCAAATGTCTCCTAAGTAACATCTAGAGATAAAGTCAAACAGCAGTGCAATAAGATAGCATGCAGAAGATTCTGTACCATTTCAACATTATATCTGTACACGTTCAATTCTCTTTACTCCCTAATCACAACATATATGTATATATATTCACAACTTAGCTCTTACTCATTAACTCAATTCAAATTCCATGCTAGTAAATTATAATCCCAACAAAAAAATAATAATAAATAAACTTCACATTCATAAACAATTCTGTCATCTTCTGAAACCATTCCAAACTCAAATCATAAACCTTGCCTATATTTCCTAAGGCATTCTCGTTAGAATCCACAAAACTAAAATATAGCCATTCTACATCTCTCTCATGAGACTTCATGCACTATGACAGCTATCCGCCTACACACATACATAACCAAAATTCAATAAAAAAGTATGTATGTCAACATCTACACACACCAATTCAAAACAAAACATACTATAATACCAAAGAGGAATAAACTTCACACATACACAAAAATTCAGCTGTTCAATCTAAACCCTACAATTCAAACTGATTAAATTATCCAACCCAAATTCTCCATTTCTCAGCAACATCAAATTCTACAAAAAGATATATCCGTAATGGTTAAAAGAAAATGACAAGTCTACACAGTGCAATGCAAATATCATAGCCTACATTACTATCCTCAGATCTCATACAACACAAAGTACAAACAATTAAAAAAAAGTACAACAGAAATACACTCTTAATCACTGTCATCCAACCCAACAAAAGAACCTTCCCCAGGCCTCAAGTCACTAGCCAGCTGCCATACTCCTTTTGCCCATGCCTTGCCCACTCCTCAAGCGTAGGTGGCAGGCCACCCAGCATGCATGCCTTCCACATCCACCCCCCAACCCAAGGTTTCCAGTCCAAGCCCACAGTTTCCTACCCTGCACAACCAATATTTTACCCCTCAATGTCGGTTCACAGCCATATAAAAGTAATCAATAAATAGTACAACCAAATGGCATTACCACCCAGAACTCTACTCACCAACTTACATCCATCTGGTAGTTATTGCCCTTGCTGGTTCTTCCTTGCCGAAGGACTTAGTGGGCCCAAAGAGGAGTGGAAGCAATCGATAGCCACCCATCCCTCACCTCCTTTCCATTCTCTTCTTCCAGTTGTCCCTACAAAAGTTAGGTGCCAACACTTCAGTTCTTATTTCCTACCCTCCATGCCATTCAGTCTTGTATAAGGAAAGCATTCAGTATTCAAGTAACCAGAGAAACTATTGAAAGACTAAAGGATGATCTTAAAACTTGAATACATGTCTAATGAATTTGTCGGCGTATTCCACCTGACAGGCCCGAGCCTACAGACCGGGTTTAGTTCGATAGGGGGGTGGCTTTGGTAATTGGCAAACCCTAGCAGAGGGAAACCCCAGTACCTCTCACACTAACAAATCCTAGTGCCCCTTCAATTTGATGAACACACACCGATTTTACCCGAGTTGGGCCCCTCCAAGAAGGGTATGACCTTAAATCTGCTGATTTTGGATTGAGTATTTTGGGCTTGGTTACAAAGCTTGCCGATGACCAGCTCTTCTGTTGAGCCTTTTTTTCCTTCTTCCTCTTTTTCCGTCCCCCTCCCCTATGTCCTCAAGTGCCCTTATATGCCCGGGCTTACATGGGTCAGCTAGAGGGGGGATGTCATCATGCTTATCTTACATGCATTTACTACGCCTTTATGCGTTGTCCCGTTCCTCCAGCCCTAATCAATGCCAGCGCATGCCTTCGCCCGGTTCTTCCGGAATGTGACCCCTCTGCCACGGGTAGGTGTGGCGTCGGAGAGCAGGCTTGTTGCGAAATTCCTTGGAATCGGCGTGCACGGTACAATGGGCTGTCTCGACCGCGATGCGTCGGGGAAGGAGACTTCGGGACGAAGCCACCGCACCCCACCTTTTTGCATGGCGGCGGGATGGACAAGGCGTATTCGTCCACCCGCCACGTGGACTGGGCGCCGGGCGAGCAGGGCATGGCCGCCCACCTGCTCGCCCACGCGCCACGTGGACCGGCACCGGTGGGCGGCGTGCTTTCGCCGCCGTCGCCAAAGCCGCCACGTGGACTAAGCGCCGGCGTAGTAGGTCAAGCGGCCGCCACCGCCGCTTTCGCCGCGCGCCCGTGGGCCGGCACCGGTGGGCGAAGCGTACCGCCGATCGCGCCGCCGCCGCCACGTGAGCCGCACCGGTGAGCGATGGCGTGCTTTCGCCCGCCGCCGAGCCGCCCGTGAGCCGGCACGGTGAGCGGCGTGCTTGCCGCCGATCGCCGCCAAAGCGTGCCGCCACGTGGGATCGGGCGGCGGCAGCGGCGTAACCGCCCCACTTCGCCGCCGCGCCCGTGGATCGGCACCGGTGGATGCGGCGTTCGCCGTACGCCCTTGACCGCCACGTGGGTGGCGCCGGCGGCGGCGTGGCCGCCCACGCTGCGCCGCCCGCCACGTGGTCGACGTCTGTAGGCGGGTGTAAACACCCACCCGCTTGCTAGACTGCCACGTGGGCCACGCATGCTTTTGTGCGGCGAAGAGGGTACCTTGGCGTAAAGTACGCCGACAGTAGCCCCCGGGCCCACCCAAGAACACACATTAGAGCTTCCCGAGATCTTACATTAAATGCCAGTGCATTCTTGGATGGGGCCATCACTCATGAGGATGCGATCGCCTCGATTCTTGTGCTTCATTGCATCCGCCGATTTTTTAGGGACCCGAAGCGGCGCACGGTTTTGTATCTTCGTGAACCGTCGGTGCGAGTGGGGGATACAAATAGGCCCATCCGCACCAGGCAGTTCACGCTTTTAGCACCCTTTGCAAATTTCATCTTCTTGCTCCAAGCTTTCCTTGTTTTTCGCCCTTCTTGCTTCCATGGCTTCCTCCGGCTCGCCTGCCTTTCCTGCTTCCACAGTGGACTCCTATACAGTGGGGAGACTCCACACCATTGTGCCAGAAGATCCTCTCTTTTTCCGGGCCGGGACCCCTACGCCACAGTGCCCCGCCGACGAGATCATCATCTTCGTGTGGGGCATCATGGCGGGCTTGGTGCCGCCTTTTTCTGACTTTTTCCTCACCGTCCTTCATTTCTACGAAATCCATCACCTTCACCTCACCCCCAACTCCATTCTTTTTCTCGCCATCTTCGCACACCTCTGTGAAATGTTCATGGGGGTGATGCCAAATCTCCACTTTTCGCTACTTCTTTCTCTGCGCCTCCTCCGGCAATGACTGCTTGGAGCTGCCATTTCGTCTTGGGATGGGATGGCGGCTCGCTACATTCCTTCGGCCAGATCAAGCTGGAAGGCTGGCGCGGCGAATGGTGTCGTCAGCGACAACAATGGCGTTG
This sequence comes from Guadua angustifolia, assembly GCA_036346375.1. Lineage (NCBI taxonomy): Eukaryota > Viridiplantae > Streptophyta > Magnoliopsida > Poales > Poaceae > Guadua > Guadua angustifolia. The sequence goes on from CM070502.1 coordinate 10,076,593, forward strand.
AACTCTGGGGTGCCGCCGGGCCACGGCGGCCACCGAAAGCAGAACTTCGCCCGTCGAAGAGACGGCGGAGCTTCTGGCAATGGCGACCCGCATCAATAACCTGCGGGACGCCGGGCTAACTGGGGCGCTGGTTGTTAGGGATTTTGTATCCCGAAGACTTAGCCCCCTTCGTCGCCGTATTCGCCCAGCATGGCGATATCTGACGACAACGACATCACCGCACCTTCACGGCCGTAAGATTTCCTTTGCTATTTTTGGCTTTTTTCGCATTCATGTCTCTTTTGTGTTGCCCCTACCAACCGCGATCTTTTTAACTTTGGCGGCCATGGAAACTTGGATGGGCCACGCCTCGGGTGGTGGCTCTCCGGGCTCATCTCGCCGGTCCCGGCCCGACTGAATTTTCCTTCATCGGCCGGCCACTCACGACTTGGAACTGCGGGCGCGAGATCGTCGAGTTCTTTGCCGCCAATGGACTCCACCGGCCTCGCCGTGGTGTCGCCAGCGCCCAGCGATCGGGGCGCACCTCCCCACCGTCGGGCGATGGGCAAGCGGCCACTCGTCTCGGACACTTGGTCGGGCATGAAAAAGACCCGCCATGCGGGCGAAACTTCCGCCGCCACCAGCCCAAGGGTGGCGGTGACCTCACATGGGGCGGTCGCACCGGCCGCCCCAATTGCAGCGCCAACCACACCGGCGCCGCCTCCTACGGCGCCAGTATCTCCACCTCCGGCGCCGCCGGCACCATCGCCACCGGTGCCAATGCAGCAGGCGCCGGCTCCGACGACCACGGCGCCAACTGCTACGGCGCCGACTCCATTGCCTTCTCCTCCTCCGACTCCTTCCGTGGCGCCGGTCTCATCCTCCACGGCGCCACCGCCTTCTGCCACGGGGACCCACGCCGCCACTCGACAAGGCGGGCTTGAGGTCCCCAAGGCGGCTTTCGGCTTGAGGCGGCGCCAAGGCGGCCCTCAAGATGCTCAAAGCGAGCAGACGCCGCTGCGCTGCGGCGGAGGCCTCGCCCGACGCCGCCGCCGCCGCCCCGTTGGGGCGAGGCGGGTGGCCACAGCCGGCGCACCCGCCAACTCGTCGCCCGGCACCGTCACCACTCTCGCCATGCGTTCGGTGAGCTCTTCCAGAGCTTCGATAATTTACCTGATTCACTCGGTGCGCTTCAGCCCTGCCGGCTGGGCATGGAGCAGGACGGCGAGGCAACCGACAGGCCATCGGCGAGTTAGCACGGAGGCGGAGAGGTCGGATCTGATGGCGGCACAAGAAAGAACCACCCATGGTCGCCTGGCGACCATGCTGGCGATGGGCGGAGAGGGCCGAGGCGGCGCAGAAGACCTCTGAGTACGAGGCTGACTGCCTCAAGCGCAATCTCGCCACCATGCTCAAGGGAGCTTTCCAGCGCATCAAAAGATGCCTGGAACCTTTGGGCGTGGTCTTTGGACGCCCTCGGGACACCGCCTGCGATGCGCCTACGACCAACCAGGCCGTGGAAGCACTCCGGGGATTGCCCACCGCCCTGGCCGCACGCTCCGCCAGGGAGGAGCAAGAGGTTGTGGTGATGACCGCCACCTTTGTGCTGGCTTGCTGGACCAGCCGCGACGCTTCTCTGGACCCGATAGCGGCGATGGAGACCGCATCGTGGGGAACGCCGCCGAGCGACGCAGCGTGCTGGCCGCCGAGTACTTGGCGAGCGGTGCAAGTGCAGTGGCCGGTCATGGATGTCGCCACCGGTGGCGGAGGAAGACGTCGGCGACATCGACGTGGGTGATGAGTGAAGGGCTGGGCCGCCACTCCACTTTTTGCTTTTACTTCTTTTGTTGATCAGTCTTTTCTACCTGTATGAACACTTCAACAAACTTTAGTTGTAATGGATGTTTTTCAGTTTTACCTTCATGCTCGTTTGCTGTGCTTATTTGATATTGCATGCTGGAATTGCTAGGCGGCCAACTCAAAATTCAATTGCGGCGCCAGTCAGGCTTTTAAGTCCGGGCAATATCCCAGAATTCCTGTAGAGGTCGCATGCGACTAACCACAAATGTAAATATAATACGCGCAAGTTACATAGAACTTAGGCAAAGACAGCTTTGAGGTGTAATAGTTTGTGCTTGAGCACAGAATGGTTTTGCCGTCAAGATTTTATGCAAGGTTGTCATTGGCTGAAACCTCTTCGGAACTTAAATCCTTGTGATCTCTTAGAATCGTACCCCAGTGTGGCGCAGAAAGTAATAAGTCCCCAGGAGTGGTCTTGGGCCAACGGCGCTCAACGGTGACAACCAGCGGTGCTTCTAAGAGCCAACCCGAGGCGTACGAGCCGTGTTTGAGCTCCGTGCCCAACTTACACTCTGGTCACTTAACTTTACTAAACGCTCACACTGAAGACTTTTCTTTTATCACCAAGGAGCCGTCAGGTTTGCGACGTCCGTGATAACCATGCATAATTTGATTAATTTTAGCATATACATGAGCGAACAATCGGGAGGGTTATTTAAAACACTTATCTGGCTTATGTATTAGCTGGTGCCCAACCAAGCGGTTAGGCGACAGCCAAGAACCGACGACGATCCCCCAAGCCAGCTACTGGCGACAAATGACCAGGCGATCGACCCCATTTAATATTGGGCGACGGTAGAGTACTTGGGCGACCATTAAATTTTTCTTCTCGAATTGAGCCAAAGCTTCAAAGTTTTACTCACGCACATATGCGGTTATTGTAAAGACAAACAAATATCATGCAGGACGCATTCAATATGAATCATGACAACATAAGTCGGCGCATGGGGTAATATTGGTTCACTGGTTTTGGCTTCCGTGTCGCCGCCGTTTTTCCAAGACACGGCCCATAGCATTGTGCGGTAAAGCAGCGAACTACCAGGAAGGATACTAGGCCAGCAGTGTTTGCGGTAACGACCTGCGGTGCTTCTGTGAGCCAACCCGAGGTGTATGAACCACATTTAAGCACTGTGCTAGATCCGCTCCCCGGTTGCCCGTTCTTACCCGGCACGGATACTAGGCATAATTATGGACCGACAAAGGATTGCCAAAACCTAGAGACCAATAGAATCCATGCAGCAGACTACCCCGTAGGGCACAAAAAGAGGAATAATGACAAAGTCAAAAATCCTCGAGATAATAACATTATCAACAACCGATGACCGCCGATCAGCTGGGGGATAAGTCTATCCCGGGGCTGATCAAAGCAAATCACCGGGTACTTACAGTTTTTCATGGATAAAACTTTCGCAACAACTCCACATTGTAGGAATTCGCCAATTCTCGGCCGTCCTCAGTGGCTAACCGGACCGCCCCGGGTCGAGATACTGAGACCACCTTAAAGGGCCCCCATCGGGAGGCGGCTTATGCAACCCGGCATGCGCTGAACTCTGCAAGAAGACCAGTCGCCTCTTGCGGTGTTCTCTCGAGACCCGGCTGCATGGTATCGCTGAGGCTTTCTTTGGTATCGGGCGGCACGAAGGCGGCCCGATCCTGAACTTCTTCCAGAGGTTGGCGTCTTCTTGCGGATGTCTTCGTGACCTTCCTCGCTGAAAACCGAGATCGCGGAGAGCCAAGCAGCGATTCGGAGGGAAACGACTTCGCTCCATACACCAAGAAGAAAGGTGTCTCGCTAGTAGCCCGGCGGGCGTGGTGCAAGCGACCCACAACCGGCCGGAAGTTCTTCAATCGGTAGCGCCCGCTTGGAGTCGATCAAGCGCTCTTGTCTTGAGGCCCTTCAACACCAATGCATTGTACGCTCGGCTTTGACCGTTACTCTTGGGGTGGGCGGCAAAGCAAAGCATACTTTGGTGCCCATCTCATCACGTAACTCGAAATCTTGCCTTTGGTGGCGAGTTCCATTGTCGGTGATAATGCGGTTGGCGACTCCAAAGCGGGTGAATATCACATGCATAAATTTGACAGCAGCGGAAGCCGTAATGGCACGTACTACTTCAGCTTCAACCCACTTAGTGAATTTGTCGATGGCGACGAAAAGGTGGGTGAAGCCCCTGCGCCCGCAGAGCGGGCCCAGATATCCGGCCCCAGACGCGAACGGCCAAGAAGCGGGATGGTTTCTGGCTTAAATTTGGTCGGTGGACTTACTGGCGAAGAAGCCGACAAGCCGCATGTCCTCACCACCGCAAGCATCACGGAGGCGAGGCCAATAAAATCCTTGGCGGCAGCTGCCGAGCTAGCGTTATTGGGACATATGGCTCCCTTTGCGCCTCCATGGATATCGAGAGCGAGCGCTCCCCTCTTCCCGAGTGATGCACTTGGAGAATTCCGTTTACGCTCGTGATATAGGTCCCCACCCACGAGTATAGCACTTGGCCTTACGTGCTATTTTCTCGGTGAGGCATCATCGTCGGGGATCACTTGGTCTCGCGGGAAGGCTAGGATCGAGATCCATCCGATCTTCCGGCCAAGTGTGGCGAGCACTCGGTGCTCGCCGGGTACTATTTGGGCCAAGCATTTCCTGGCCAGCATCGGAAGACCGCCGCCTTCCTTCCGGACTTGAAATTTGAGGCACGCGCGGTCTTCCCTCCTGGCGGAGGCGTGGCTGCGGCGTCACCTTCCCCACCTGAGTCGGAGGCCGCGACGGCCATACCATCGTCCCCTCCTGAATCGGGGGCTGCGGCAGCGACACCATCATTCCCACCTGAATTGTGGGCTGCGATGGACGGTCGCGATAGTCTTTCTTCGAAGACTCCGACCGGGACAGAAGCCCTTGAGGATGCAAGCTGCGAGCCCATCCGCGAGGTGATTATCCGCAGGGGATATGAATATATCGGCTCTTCAAAACGTTGCTCCATTTTCGACCTCGCCCAAATCGCCGCCATGGTGGGGTCGGGGCATTAAATCCTTCCTCGCTTGATTGATGACCGGCAGGAGTCGCCCTTGACTTGGAGCGCCGGATGCCTAGCACCGGTTAACATCGCAACCCGCGTGAGCCTTCATACTCGGCAATATTATTAGTGGCTTTAAAATCAAGAGCAACAACATACTGAAGGACATCACCAGTCGGGGAGACTAGGACAACACCAGCCCCTGCACCCTCCAATCTGAGCGAACCATCAAAAATAAGGTCGAGGCGGCGGGGCTTCTTCCGCTTCAAGAGTGGCGGAGTCCACTCGACAACGAACTCCGCCGACTTTTGGCTTTTGAAGGCGATCTGGGGAACAAACTTAAGGTTGAACTCTCCGGTTCCATCGACCATTTAGCGTCGACCTACGCTTCACGGTTGAGCAGGATTTCGCGGCGGCGGATATTTGTGACCACGGTAACTTCTCGCCCTCGAAATAATGTCGCTGACTTTCTAGGCGCCACTAGGACTGCATACAACATTTTTTGTGCCTGTGGGTATCGGGTTTCGGCTTCGTGCAAGACCTTGTCGACATAATAGGCGGCTTTTGGACACCTTCCTCTCGCCACTAACCTGGTGACCACTTCAGAGTAGCGACAATATACAAAACAGCGGTTCGTCTTGTGGGAAACCAACACTTTGGAGGAGAGGTGAGGTACCGCTTTAAGTCTTCAAAGGCCTCTGAGCTTCTTGATCCACTCGAAACGATTAGTTTTCTTCAACAGCTTGAACAGGGGTAAGCTTCTTTCTCCCAGTCGGGCGATGAATCGCCCGAGGGAGGCCAGACGGCCGGTCAGGCATTGGACCTGCTTAAGTCACACCGGAGGCTTCATATGTTCAATTGCCGCTATTTTGTCTGGATTGGCTTCAATACCCCGGTTGGACACCAGGAACCCCAATAATTTACCGGAGGGAACGCCGAACACGCACTTCTCTGGATTGACTTTAAGCAATTCTTAGAAGATTGGAGAAGGTTTCCTCGAGTCTTGAATCAAGGCTTCACCTTTTTGACTTTCACAACGGATCATCAACATATATTTCAAGGTTCGTCCTATCGTGACCGAAAAGTAATGTGCATGGTATTTGGTAAGTAGATCCGGCATTCTTTAAACCAAAAGGCATCCTAATATAACAATAAACACCGTAGAAATTACCATGATTTTTCTTCATCTCCCACCGCCATGCTAATCGATGGTAACGAGTACGCATCCGTAAAGCACTGACAACTCACAACCCGCCGTGGAGTCCACAATGAGATCAACTTCGTGGCAAGGGATAAGGATCGCCGGGCAAGCTTTGTTGAGGTCGGTGAAGTCGACACACATTCGCCACTTCCGTTGGACTTTTTGGCGAGCACGAGATTGGCAAGCCACTCGGGATGAGTGATCTCCCGATGATTCTGCGTCGATAATTTCTCCACCTCTGCCGAATAGCATCTTGCGCTCGGAGCTTGCCGCCGGATCTTTTTTAAAAGGCGCGCTTCGGGGGCGTTGCTAAGCGGTGCTCGATCACCTCCTGGGGACCCGGTTATATCGAGGCGGTTGCCGGCGAACACGTCGGAATTACACGGAGGAAGGTGACGAGCGCATCTTCCTATTTGGCGCTGAGGCTAGCGCCAATGTTGGCGATTTGCGGGACTCGCCCTCACTCAGGCGACCACCTTAACCTCACCCGCAGAGCCAGCGAGGCGCTGGTCCGGAACTGAGGGCTCCGGCGGCGGCATCGGCCACGCCGGGACAGTGGCACCACTCATGTCAGCGCGAACTTATGGCGTATAAAACTTGACCGGTCCACTCGAATGGTTATGGGGCGGCAGGCCAGCATCTTCACCACCATGTATGCATAATGGGTCACCGCCATGAACTTGGCCAGCGCCGGTCGGCCAAGCAAGGCATTGTAGGGGAGATCAAAATCAGTGACCTCAAAGTCCACCAACTCGGTGCGGTAATTATCCCTTTCCCCAAAAGTGACGGGAGGCCTTTTGCCCACGGGATTGCACTAACCCGGGGCTATTCAAAAACAGCAGCGGATCTGAGATCTGTCGCGGGATTTGAAGAGCTAGAAATGCCGTAGAGGACAGGATGTTGAGAGAACTCCCTCCGTCCACCAACACACGACCCAGCCGAACATTCCGGACTGTGGTCGACACCACAATCGGGAGATGCCCCGGGCCGGCGGCGCAATCAGGGTGGTCGGCCTGACTGAAGATGATCGTCTCCTCTGACCATTTCAGCATCCGGCGCGACCCTGAACCTGGTCCCGTGGCGCACACTTCCCTCTTCAACCGCTTGCAAGCGGTATTAGAGCGAAGGGCGGACGAACCGCCGTAGATATACGCCAGGGCATGATCCGCCTGCTGGAAAGCCAGGGGGGCGGGATCTTCACCACGATCACCATCACGAGAATGACGCTCATCGTTGCAAGAGCGGCGCTCCTTGATCCGGCGCTCCACCATTCGTTCCACGACCTGACAATTGTCCAGGTCATGGGTGTCAGTTCGATGAATTGGGCACCAAGGCCCTCTCTCCTTCCGCCCGCGGCGGTCGTTCCTACGACCGCGGCGGTTATCGCGCCGGTCACAGCGATCATCGCGCCGATCGCGGCGATCATCGTCTTGCCGGTCACGGCGATTGCCGCGCTGATCCCGGCGGCCGCGCTTGGTGACGAGTCGCCAGCGGTCACGCTTCGGCGGCCAAGACCGCGGGTCTCTCTTCGCCTCGCGCTTCGCGCCTTCTTTGACGCGGGCCGGAACCCATTGAGGTCCGATTTCATCTTTACCTCGGCCACCACAGGGACGAGATCTGGTCCCCTCGCCTCCGCGACTGCTGCGCACTTATCGCGAGGGAAAACAACTTCGAGGTAGTCTCGATAATGCGGGTGGCCATCTTCTCCTTCATCTTGCGATCGCGGGCGCCTCTTGGCGATGACAACCGATTGCTCGAGATATGGGGATCGTGTTGCGGCAATGGCGAGAACCGTCGGATGAAATCACGCGACTCCCCTTATCTTTGCTCGGGGCATGCAAATCATCCTCCACGCCTTTTGCACGAAGGAGCCACGAAAATTGGCGACAAAGAGGCCACACAATTCCTCCACGAGTGCAGACCCTCGCGGAGGTTCAATAATTCAAACGGGCAAAAGCCGTCAAGGCCGTCGGGAAATAATTGGCCATAACTTTTCCAGACCCGCCGGCCGCTCGTACCACCGTTGTGTAAATTTGCAAAAACTCCTCCGGATTAGTAGTGTCATCATAACTTTCTATAGATCTTTGGCGAAACCTTCGAGCCCTCCACGGCATGCGTAACCGCGGAGGCGCTGATACCCAACACCATACACAGAGCCCGGCCGCTCACCGGGAGCTTGGCCTGGAGAGCGAGGAATAGGACTCTCCGCAGAGTCGGAGGAACTTCCATCTTCAGAGGCCACTCGCTTGCCGCACCCCTACTCCTGAGCCGGGCGACGTGGCAGACGGCCGCGAAGATCGCCGCTTCCCTGGCGGGATTCGTCAAGATGACTCCTTAGGTCCCCACGGTCCCTTCGGGCAGGACCCGCAAGACTACGCCTCTTCTGGCCTGGCCCACTGGCAGACACACGCCACCTGGCGGCTAGAGCCTGCGAGCCTGACCAGCATACTGGGTGGCGGAGTACCACCGATGCTCTGTCGGCCTGGGGGCCCTACCCGAAGTTGGGCCGCACCAACAAGGCCGACAAGATCCCGCAGACCACGAGTTGGGAGTCTCCGCAAGTTCCACCGAGGGTGGTCGAGGAGGAGACGAGTGCATGTAGGTCTGAGTGGGGTGGCGCTTCCATGGCGGTGGCGTCGCCGGATGCCCGCGCCCCGCCATGGAGCATCGCCCGACACCTGCGGGGTGGGGTGATACGGTCTTGCAATCGATGAGATTGTCGGGACACACCCTCAACATGGCCCGACACCTCTCCTTCTTGATGCTGCGAACCCTCCATCTCCAGATGCACGGAACTGAAAGAAAACACCAGAACTTGCCGGAGAGACGATCGGAAAAACCAACTACCTTCCCTACTGGCGCCCAGCCGGCGTATTCCACAGCAGGCCCAAGCCTCTGAGCCGGGTTTAGTTCGATAGGGGGGTGGCTTTGGTAATTGGCAAACCCTAGCAGAGGGAAACCCCAGTACCTCTCACACTAACAAATCCTAGTGCCCCTTCAATTTGATGAACACACACCGATTTTACCCAGGTTCAGGCCCCCTCCAAGAAGGGTAACAACCTTACGTCCTGCCTGATTTTGGATTGAGTATTTTGGGCTTGGTTACAGAGCTTGCCGATGACCAGCTCTTCTGTTGAGCCTTTTTTTCCTTCTTCATCTTTTTCCGTCCCCCCTCCCCTATGTCCTCAAGTGCCCTTATATGCCCGGGCTTACATGGGTTAGCTAGAGGGGGGATGTCATCATGCTTATCTTACATGCATTTACTACGCCTTTATGCGCTGCCCCGTTCCTCCAGCCCTAATCAATCCAGCGCATGCCTTCGCCTGGTTCTTAGGAATGTGACCCCTACGCCACGGGTAGGTGTGGCGTCGAGAGCAGGCTTGTTGCGAATTCCTTGGAATCGGCGTGCACAATGCAGCGAGCTGTCTCGACACAAGATCGTCGGGGAAGGAGACTTGGGGCAAGCCACCGCACCCACCTTTTGCATGGCGGCGGGATGGACAAAGGCGTATTCGCCCACCCGCCACGTGGGTAGGCGCCGCAAGCGAGGCATGGCCGCCCACTGCCACCCCGCGCCACGTGGACTCGCACCGGTGGGCGGGCGTGCTCGCCCGACGCCGCCGAAGCCGCCCGTGGGTGGCGCCGGCGCAGCGGCGTGGCCGCCACCGCCGCCCGCCCGCGCGCCCGTGGACCGGCACGGTGGGTGGTGGCGTGCCGCCGCCCGCCGCCGAAGCCGCCACGTGGGTCGGGCGCCGGCAAAGGCGGCGTGGCCGCCACTGCTTCGCCGCCGCGCCCGTGGACCGGCACTGGTGGATGGGCGTGCGCCGATCGCCGCCGAGCCGCCACGTGGGCGGGCGCGGCGGCGGCGTGGCCGCCACTGCTCACCGCGCGCCCGTGGTCGGCGTCTGAGGCGGGTGTAAACACCCACCCTTTGCTAGAGCGCCACGTGGGCCACGCATGCTTTTGTGCGGCGAAGAGGGTACCCTGGCGTAAAGTACGCCGACAGAATTCATATCACGCAAGTATGAGAATGCTATATCGGACATTGATAATAACACATGTATAACTCGTAGTCAACCAAAGTCAGAATGTAAACACCGCTAATCACTCTCTTTAAAATCTATACATCTTTGCAGCAAAGCATTTTTACATATGAGCCAAATTCTGAATCTTACACTCATCTCATATATAGTATTGAAATGAAGCACACTCAACACACAACAATTTACAGATATATACATCTATTAACCTTTTAAATGAGCACATCAAACTCTATCATCCTCTCTATTTCAGGAAATCAGAGGTTGCCTTTTAGCATGTTGGTCATTTCCTTAGCTAATCATGAAGGTTTCCAGATCATACAAGATTAATGTCATCTAACACAAACATGCTTATTCAAAATTTCAACCATACATCTTTTCTTCTCGCAGCCACAACACAAATGCTCAAACACTGACATAAGCATGTTGCTTCAAGCCCAAACCCCCATACCAGATATTCATAATTTAGTCTAAGCAAATCCATACACCTTGGTAACTATAACATCGCATTTGCTTTGCACACTCTACACTTAAATAACTCAACTTCTCGCTTAAGCAACTAGGTAAAGTATATAGCAGTAAAGAAGAAGGGAGTAGCACTTAGCTTAGGTGTTGTAGCCATGGCCGAAAGGGGGATGAGGTAGCCAGCGCTGATGGCCGCAGCGCCATCGCAGGTGTGGCCCTTGGCTTAGATCTGCACCTCGCAAGACTGGCCGAGCATCAACGACCTAGGAGAAAAGGGGAAAAGTGGGGGTGAATGAAAGAGTAAGGAGAGGCAGTTTGGAAAAAGGGGATTTAAATTTTTTTCACTTAGCTTAGGGGAGAGGCGTCGGCACCGGTGAAGGCCACCGAGGGTATGGATTCGAGGCCGTTGGCTCGGCGGGGGATCAAAGGGGCACCAGATCGGTCGGATCTGGTGGCATGGCCGGAAGCCGAGAGGCCCGACATCTCTTGGCGCGGTGCCACGGCGTTGAGAGGGATGCGGTGGAGAAGCAGGCGGAGACCGCAAGGGGGAGCAGTGGTGCTCAGAGAGGGGAATCGATGAGAGGCCGAGAGGCGGCAGCGTTCGGTGCACGAGGAAGATGGGGAGGCGACGGCACACGGTGGAGGATCGGGAGAGGAGAAGAGAGGAAGAATGAGAGGAGGGGAATCGGAGTGGCGGCTGTGTCGGCAGAAGTGAGAGGAGAGAGAGGGTGAGGAAGAATGGAGTTAGGGTTAAGAGATTTTGGTCGGGCTGGATGGGCCAGGTGTTGAGCTAACGAGGAAAAAAGAAAAAAACAAATGGCTAGTTAGGTAAATAAATAAACAAATGAATGATTAAGTAAATAAGAATAAAGATAATAACATTTAATCTACCGGGGTTAAGTACTAGAGAAAAAATCCATAATATATATATATATATATATATTGAGAAATTAGTAGAAAGCAAATCCAATTTTTTTTGTTTTTCTCTTTTCTTTAAATTAGTTTAAGATCTAACATCCCTAGCGATCATACATAGATAATCCGGTAAAACATCATGCACCTCAATCTCGAGCACATTAGCAAATTGTTTTACAAATCGCTTAATGAAAAATTTATATTAGAAATTAAACCCAATTTGAGAAGTATAAATAATAAAGGCTTGATTCTCTCTTTAGGGAATCTCCCTGATCTAATCAAAGGGCAACTATAGTCACTACCTGCTGTTGATAGCTCTGTGATCACTCATCCAGGCAAGTCGCCCTTCGACCATGTCTTGTGAACTGTGTTGTGGCTTGGGTTGTTTGAAACTCTTGCATTTATCTCAAAAGTTAATTTCTAAAAGAAATTAAATCACACTAATTAGATCAGCTAAATCCAATATTAACCATAACCCTGGTGGGGTTGTGAAGTAATTGGTGGGTGGAGTTCAAGGTATGAACAACCCCGGTTGGGTTGTTATGGAAGTCATGACTCCTCCACATAGGATATCATTTAAGGACAAACCAAACTAGTGCTTACTTAAGAAACAACACAAACCGTGTTGACCATAGACCCGGTATGGGACAGGCTAAACTAAGTAACCAACAAGTAGCTGTCCCTGCCAAGGTGAGAAAGGTGATTGTGCCTGGTAGAGGGCAGTCACCCTAGGGCGAGACATCGGGGGAGGAGTCTCGACCGGCGTGCCTTTGGTGAGGTGAGGCGGTATGGCAGAGATCAGTGTACGGCTAGCCAAATATTCTGTTTCCTTGATTTATTAATGTGCCTAAGGAAGCGCACTATGACAATAAACCAAGTGATACTATGGGCAAAGCAGTACACCTCTGATCAAAGTCAAATATGATATCCACTACAAGAAACAGGGGAAAATTCGTGGGCAAAAAAAACCCCATGAATTTATATATTTAAATTCGTCGGTTTATAAAAAAATCCACATATTTAATTAAATTCGTGGGCAAAAAAAACCCACGAATTTATATATTTAAATTCGTCGGTTTATAAAAATACCCACAAATTTAATTAAATTCGTGGGCAAAAAAAACTCACGAATTTATTTTTTAAATTAAATCGGTTTTTATATAATTTACATACAATTTAATTAAATTAAATCGCTCTGTTGCTTACAATTTAAAAAGTTAACCCTAATACCGCCCTTCTCTTCTCTCACTCTCTCTCTCTCTTCTCTCTCCTCTCACGGTCTCACCACCACTTGCATGCCTTGCCCTTGGGCGCCCTCTCGCCACCTTGCTTGCCCGCCTGCCCACCCGCCCACCGCTTGCGCCTCCCCTCCGCCCTCGCCCCCCTTTGCCGCCCCTGCCAGCGCCCTCCCGCCCCTGTCGTCCTCTCGGCTGACTGTGACCTTCGTCCGGATGAAGCCATCCATTCTTCGCAGACCTCGTCGTCCTCTCGGCGACAAGCGGAAGGCGATGGCGGCAAGGCGGCGGTGGGTTTGTCCACCTCTCGCCGCGACCCCGAGCTCGTCGCTCGTGCTCACCACCGGGGCCTTGAGATCACGCGCCGACATCGGCCTCGTGGTGGCCTACCTCGAGTTCGTCCCGGGTGCGTCTTGCTCGAGTCCGACACGAGGCGGGTCGCCACCACGTCGCTGGCCAGCGCCGTTGCGCCGTCTGAGCAGCGTGTGCGTTTGATTTCCACGAGCAGAGGGCGGCCTCGGCAAGGTAAGAAAGCAGCGGGAACTAATTAACATGTGAGAAGTGATTGCTGATTGTTTCACAAATCATTCTTGAGTCGTTGATTATATGAGATTTTACTAGGTCGTTCTATGAAATGTAAAATGAATGCTTCTTGGCATTGATTTTGGTGTGCAGAATAGTGATAAGGCGATAATGCGCAAGAAAGATGATCTGGGTTGTTTCCTTGCATGAGTTATGCGAATGTTGTAAGCGCTATGAACAACAATTAGTTTGTAATTGTGCAAGCTTGGGTGCGAGATCGTTTTCTTTTACTCCATTATTGTTTACGCTCGAGTTGTGAGGCATTTATTTCACGATTTGATTGGTGTGGCATTCTTGTTTTCCATTAGCAATATGGTACATTTGCAAAGCTATCTGAAGCAATAAAGCCAATAATCCTTCCATTTAGTTTTTACGTCACAAGATCTTGACCTATGTTTTATTTTATTCTGAGGGACCATAGGGATTATGGACTACACAAATTATGATGATATGAAATATCTTTGTAAGTCCATATTTTCTATAAGTATGAAGAATTTCATTCTACAACCTTTTTACGATACTCTCTGTAATTGGCATCTTTGTGTTAACCATAGGACCGGGAAGAGAAGTTTGGTGGAGGAGATCTTGGGAAGACCAAATTGCGGAGCTCAAGGATAGGAGCATGAGGAAGAATTCAAAAGATAACCTATTCAGGCAGCTTGAATGCGAAGAAGGCTGAATCATCATCAATTTGAATAAGCGTGATAGTAATCCTTCCAAGTGTAATACTAATCCTATTTAGCATCCTAGCCGATTATATTTTTGGGTAGGCATGATTAGGAGGGTGTGTTTTGCGGTTGAAATGTGTTGTATGTCATTGTGTAGTTTACAAATTACCGTTGGATGTGTGATTGATTATCTAAGGATCTGCTAGAATGTCTTCTTTTGGTTTGAGAGATTGATATATATATTATAAGCGCAAATGCTTTTTGTCTGCTGAGTGGATGTCCTATTTACTAGAGAGGTCATGCGAAATTTTGTATATTTCGCGACTTAGTTTTGTTGAATTATAATCCAAATTGAGAAGAAGGCTAACACATCGGAGGCGGAGCGGAGTTCGTCGCCGGAGGCTTGGGCCGGAGCGGATCGTTGTTATTCTTGACCTAGGTCATTGCCTTATATATGTTCATCTTGTAAGCCGTCGTGAGTTGATCTCTCCGGCGATTTGTAAACACTCTTGAAAAGGTTTAGTAGAGGTAATATTGCGATGTGTTGAATAAGATTGAATGTGAAGATGGTTGTGTTGAGTGAGATGCATATCGATATATATATGCGTTATCGATATGGTTATATGTATTGAGTATGATATTGATATGGATATATATATATATATATTTTGTATAAATGTCGATAAATTGTGAGCCATTTAAAACCCACGAATTTATGATTAAATTAAATGGTACCCACAATTTAAGATTAAATTAAATGGGTTTTTCAAATTGCAATTTACGATTAAATCGTGGGTTTCCTCATTGCAATTTAGCGATTAAATTGTGGGTTTTTCATTACAATTTATGATTAAATTCATGGGTTTTTCAATAACCCACGAATTTAATTGATTAATTCGTCGAGTTAAATTCGTGAACTAAATTGACGGTTTGCCCCCAATTTAACTTAAATTAGTGGGTTTTAACTAAATTCGTGGGTTTTGGCCCACAATTTTCCCTTCTTGTAGTGATCACTCCTAGCTTCTGGGTCTAGAAGTGCGTCGGGTGGGTTTTCCTCTAACACAGGATGTAAAATCCCATGTTGTCTTGCAATCAGTAGATTTAAAAGTTAAAATTTGACTTTTCCAACAAATGGGTAAAAGGGGTACTTTCGGTAAAGTATTACCTTTGTGTAACGGCTCAGTGGCCGAAAAAGTAAATAATTATTATTATGCATAAATTTTCCACGGCTTGCTAAGTATCGGAGTACTTAGCCTTGTTTTTTATGTTGGTTTTCAGAGCTTGTCGAGTCCACCAACACAGACGAATTAGATGGTGACTTTCATGATGACGTGATTTGCCATGATGATGTCGATGCTGCTGTGGAGGGCTATGATTATAAGGGAAAAGACAACCAAGATCTGGCGGAATAAAATATTATCATGAGGGAGGCTCTTAGTATAATATTGTAATATTAGACGGGTGGTGTAGAAATCACCGTTGCCAGACCTAAGGCTGTAATGTATGCACATTAAGAATAATTCCCGAGTACTATTCGGTGGAAATTTCTATCCGTACATGTATTGTATTCCTTAGTTTGATCCTGATGCACTTTGTTATGTGATGTCTTCACTGGTTCTAGCGTCTGGCAAAATGGGGACTCGCAATTCCCTACCTCGTTTAATTTCCCAATTCCCAGTCACCAATGGGACTCCTAACTGCATGTAGTACCGTACCATGTATCTGTAGGACGCAACTAATAATACTATGCTTAGTGTAGAAAATACTTATGTCGGGATCATCGAGCCAAAAGGCTTAAGTTGAAACCTATTTCACACACGTACGTAGCACCCACGCATCATGCCGTCATCCAACTGCAGTTCCACTTTGAATCAAACTAGACAGGATAAACTCGTAGGTTTACCTGGCACATAGCCGTATTATCTTATGCGCCTTTATTGTACTTGCGCGGCGTATAAAATCACAAGCTAGCTAGGCAACCAGCACAGTAAAACGCCCTTTATTTTAACATTTGTACATGCAATACTAAAAGCCCTGCTGCCTTGTCTGCCTACTGTCCAGCGTGACCTGACCGACCTGGAGCCTATGGAGTACACTGGACTACGTGGGAATTGACGTCGGCAGCTGCACGGCTGCACATCGTACTGCAGACTCCGCCTGCTGCTAAACACTGCAATTAACAAACGAATCACCAAGCTAGGGTGCTGCGTGACGCGTACCGTACGTGTCCGTCCGGCCGGTTTCGGCGTCTTTCTGTTCAACTAACGCTAGTACGCTACAAATTACTAGTCCATGGCTGGGTGCTTGCCTCGCGTTGCTTTCTTTGCCCCGCCCGCCTCGGCCCTGGTGCTCAGGCTCTGGCCCTTTCAGCGCCCCGAGTAAAAACGGAGTTGGTGGGTGGGGCATTGGAATCGACTGCAGGTATAAATAAGAGTTTTTATTTTTGTCTTCGTGTACAACTTTTTTAAGTTTAGTCAAAATTGTAAACTTGATCTCTTCTCAACCTAAGAAGAATTAGGCAAATACAACAATAAAGTCGGCTGCTGACTAATAATAACTTTAAAGCCAACTTGTATAATAACCGTCTTTAAAGTTTATTTCTAAATGTTGTACAATAACTATCTTTTCTCTCCTATACATAAATAATCTTTTTATACTCCCGTGCAAAGCTAGGTGTTAAATAAGAGACAGCTCTCTTCTCTCTCTTTTTTTTCTCACTTTTCTATACAGACCAAAGCTGACATGTACATGTTAAAGAGCCAGCTGAGGTGATCTTATTAGGCCATTCACAATGGGAGTTTCATTCTCATTAAATGATATGATACATCATCATGTTTGGTGATATGGCAAGGTAATTATGAAGAGAGAGATAGAGAGAGTTTCATGGGAGATAAGAGAGTTTCATCTAGATGAAACTCAAGATATACGGTTACCTAGATAAAAACTGATGTGGCACTCTTGTAAACTGGGAAATGAAACTATGCACTGGGAATAGCCTTATATACACTCTTAGGGCACTCCTAACCCTCCACCTCAGCTGGTGTCTATAGAATTAATTACGCTGCCAACTAAGCAAAAATCTGATGTGGCATAGGAATTAAGGAAGGGAGAGAAAGAAAAACAAAGAAACTATGTCTCATGCAAGAAACTGGGTCGGTGCAGGTACCAAGACGCAAGAAACGAGCAAAATCGGGGTTAGACGTTTCTGCGCGCTTATCAAGCTGTGTTTGTAGTGCATGCATTGGTTTATTGGTCTCTCTCCTCTAGACACTACTCATGTAAACCATGAGTTAGGAAACTATACATTGGTTTATTGTTTTCTCACTCCTCTAGACACTACTCATGGAAACTATGGATTGGAACTGCCACTTGTCGCTTGTTACGTAAATCTATTTGCCACGGTATAAGAGTTTGATAGGTATATTATCACGGTACCAGATAGGTATATTGTCACGGTACTAGATCTACCATTTCATTTAAACAAAGTCCAAACTTAAAATTGGGCGAACGGAAAAGAACCAAAGCTTCGTATAGATAGACAGGTTGAGAGAGAGAAAGGAGGACCTTATCAGCAGCGCCATCCCATCCCTTGCCGTCCCCCTCCTCGCGCTGCTTGGCTTTAATTAGGCGCTTTCTGCCGTTTCCTCCCGTCTCCTCCTAACTAGCCAGCCTCTTCCGATGCATCAGCCGCCGCCGCCACCACCGCCACCACGTCCATGTTCTTCTGGATCCCGCCTCCTGCGCCTGCGCCTATAAAGACATCCTCTCTGGCCCCTTCGCCTCCTCTTGCTTGCTTTCGACCACGCCGCGGGGAGGTCTCTTGGTGCTAGCTGCCGCGTCTTATTCTGTTGCTTGCTTCAGCACGCGCGCCACGGCTGCCGGACAGGTTGCTCAAGCATGCAGCACTCCGCGGTCGGTGAAGCGCGAGGCTTCTGCGGCTAGCACAGCGCCTTCGTCGGGGGGAAGCTTGTGCTGGAGGTAAGGAACAAGAGCGAGCTTTACCAGTTAGTGCATCATTACTAGCTAGCTAGCGTGCTGTCTAGATAAGTCGTCAAGTTGAAGACGCCGCGGGGGTAGACAAACTCGCGGAAATTATCCCTTTTTTTTTTTTTTTTGCTTGTGTCTACCTTTGCTTTGTGTTGCTGCTCGCTGTTCGGTTTCAGTTTCGTGGTTGCGCTGCACTGTGGCATGCAGATTAAGCTGCTTTATAAGGGGCAAATGCTCGATGTGTCCAGGCAGGTGTGACGGCGGCGGTGGTGAAGCACTGAAGCGAAATAAGAAGGCGAGGAGGGCGACCGATCGACCGAGAAGCTGGCGGCCGGCAAGTGGTGGGAGAGGCCAGATGACACGGCCATAGCCGGGATGGACCCCGGCGGGGCCGGCGCAGGAGCGGGCAGCTCACGCTACTTCCACCACCTGCTCGGCCCGCAGCAGCCCTCGCCGCTGTCGCCCACCTCCCACGTCAAGATGGAGCACTCCAAGAAGTCACCCGATAAGAGCCCAGTGGGCGATGCAGAGGCAGGAGGAAGTGGAAGCGGCGTCGGAGCTGATCAGCCGTCGTCGTCGGCCATGGTCCCGGCTGAGGGCGGCAGCGGATCGGGCGGACCCACGAGGCGGCCGCGCGGGCGCCCGCCGGGGTCCAAGAACAAGCCCAGGCCTCCCATCATCGTGACGCGCGACAGCCCGAACGCGCTGCACTCGCACGTCCTCGAGGTCGCCGCCGGAGCGGACGTCATCGACTGCGTCGCCGAGTACGCGCGCAGCCGCGGCCGCGGCGTCTGCGTGCTGAGCGGCGGCGGAGCCGTTGTCAACGTGGCGCTGCGGCAGCCAGGCGCGTCGCCCCCGGGCAGCATGGTGGCCACGCTGCGGGGCCGGTTCGAGATCCTATCTCTCACCGGCACTGTGCTGCCACCGCCCGCGCCCCCCGGCGCGAGCGGCCTCACCGTGTTTATCTCCTGCGGGCAGGGTCAGGTGATCGGCGGGAGCGTGGTGGGCCCGCTGGTCGCCGCAGGGCCCGTCGTTCTGATGGCCGCTTCGTTCGCGAATGCCGTGTACGAGCGGCTGCCTCTCGGGGGGGAGGAAGAGGAGGCGGTCGCGGCTGCCGCAGGAGCGGAAGCGCAAGATCAAATAGCACAGTCAGCGGCACCCCAAGGGCAGCAGTCAGCAGCGTCGCAGTCCTCTGGTGTAACCGGGGGCGATACCGGCGCCGGTGGAGGCATGTCTCTCTACAACCTCACCGGGAATGTGGGGGGCTACCAGCTCCCCGGGGACAACTTTGGTGCATGGAGTGGCGGCGGCGGCGGCGGAGTCAGGCCATCGTTCTGATCAATGGTTTGTAATCCAATTCACATTCTCATTACGAATACATCACAAAAGTTTCAAATGGCACAGAAGCTCTTGTCCTACTGTATACTGACTGAGAGCTGCAAGCTTATGGAGCTGAATTACAACATGCATGCTGGAATGTTCATTGGAGAGACCTTTGATCTTGGTGCTATACGGTATACACGTATGCAGCATACATGCATGTGTTGCAAAGATTGGGTGACTATACACAAGGAAGATTTATTGGAGGTAATGAGGTTTAATATGTTCAGGGAGGAAGGCGATTATTGAAGGGACAAGAAGAAGCTGGAGATGGATTCATTCAAGATCAAGCTCGCAATAAACTCAAGGTCAGTGGGATCCAACGTTTTCTGTTTCCAGCAGCGCAAGTGTTTTTATTTCTTCTTCCTTTTCATTTCTAATGTGCTACTCTATATGGGTTGTATCTTGCTGTAGAATGATGTTAATTTCTTAAAACTTTTGCTTCCCTTCTTTTCAACTGCTGTACCAGTGCAACACCGAAACTCTCGTGTGAGTCATTGTGACTCACAGTTTCGCATTCACAATTTCTTGGTATTGGATGTTCTACGGTCAATTCTTGAATGGCTCTCGACCTGGTCAAATTTTCGAGCCCTAGATGGGTCTAAAGCGTGTGTTTGGAACACTGTTCTTATTAAAGTAGCCTTACTCTCTCGGTCCATCCAGTTTTTGCACCTAGGAAGAGCCACAAGATAGTACGAGGCCCAGTTGGTTTGAGCTTCTGGATTATAAATTTTGGATTATAGAAGAAATTGCTTTTGGTTATAAGATAATTGGGTCAGGCCAACTATGACTTCTAGGTTTCGAACCGGACTGTCGAGAATCAGCAAGAATCGGGTTTCAGCCCGATTCTGATTCTATATAGATATCAGCTTCTGATTATGGAAGAAACTGTTCAAAATCCTCCCGTTTGACAGATAATCTGCTTTTTTTTAATCAGAAGCTGAAAAAAGAGAGCTAAGTAAGGTTTGGCTGCAGAGGTCTCTCCTCTATTTTGTTTCACCTCTAGTAGTTTTCAATGGCTTCTGGAACTCTGACACGTCTAGTATTCAGTCAATTTCACCTCTCATTACTTAGAATTATGCGTGTGTGATTATACGTAGAGCCAGAAGACTATGGCTAGCTGGGGTTAGAGCTACTATAGAGGAAAAAAAAGGGTATGGCAGTGAGTCAGTGATGCTACTGTATCATCAGTAGGGGGAACTGACCATAAGATGCCAGCCCAAAATTGACACTACTGCAAGATTCTAACCATCTGCTAGTACTATACTGCATCTTGCATTCTCCAAGTACAGTTCTGGAAAGGTGCTCTGTTAGCTTCAGTCCCTCAGTGGGAAAAGAGGAGGAAGCTTTCACTTTTGCATAATTTGTGGGGAGAAGGCCTTCAGCTTTGGAACTTGCTCGGGGCGCTGCAACTTTTTTTGATTGGAGATGCCAATCCGACATCTTCTTTGCTCAACTCTCTCTCTCTCTCTCTCTCTCCTTACCTAGCCATCTTGCACACTTTTGTTTTCACAAATCTAGACCTGAATAAAATTGTAAAAATAGATATCTCCTTGATCATAGAAGCAGTTGCAGGCCACGCTCGTGTATTGCAGCAAGTGATTGGTCCTACAGCACTTTGGCCCACCGCGGAAGAAGTGTTGCCATGCTCCCCAACTTGGCAGCATCTTTTTGTTTTCACAAATCTAGACCTAGATAAAATTGTAAAAATAGACATCTCCCTAACCATAGAAGTAGTTGCAGGCTGCGCTCATGTACTGCAGTAGGTGATTGGCCGGCACTTTGGCCCACCCCGGTAGCAACTCCAGACCCACTACAGAAGAAGTGTTACCATACTCCCCCAACTCGGCAGCATCCTGTCTCTACCTTTAAGCTCGACAGTTAACCTGCTATCACGCCTGCTGTTGCTACGATTAGCCTGGTTGCCGTGAGGTTGGCTACCTACTGTTGTACACGAGTATGACAGGTGACACCAGCTGCCAGTGCTTCCACAATCGAGAAGTGGTCATTTTTACAATTTTATCTACATGAAAGCTAGATCTAAAAAATACGAAAAGGTGCGAAAAAAAGAAACCAACACACGCACACAACTTGTCCGACACACTTCAGATGTAGATGTTGCTCAGCGGATATGGGGCTGGGGCCTCTGCAGTCAAAACGAGAGTGCTGGCCGCGATTTGCATATTTATATGCTAAGCCATACTGTTGGAGTAAACAATAATGAATCTTGAATTCTGTTTTGAATATGTTCAGGTATCTACCCAAAAAAAAAGATTTAGCTGTATAACATGGATCATCAATGTCCTTCCGAATATTTAGCTGTATAACATGCATCCCCTCACAAGGGGAGCTTCGATCGGGGGTAGTGGCTAGTTTAGTAATCATTCTGTTCAAAAATATAAGACCATGATCTTAATTGTCTTGTTTAGAAATGTAAGTTTTGCATATAGATTTTTCTTACTATACTCATATTTATTCTCTCTCAACTATATGCAATTATTCATTACCACTCACAAAAATATAATATTTCATTTTTGAAGAAAATAAAGTGGGGTTTCTAAGTCATTTTTTCACATATCTTCCTCAATTTCACCGTAATCTTAATTCTTATACAAAGTTAAAATACGTCTTATATTTCTGAAAGGAGTAAGCCTTGTATTTCACGGAGGGAGTACTAGAATCGAGTTGGCAACGTACTGCGGTACTGCCGTCTACATTAAAATCTTGTTTGATATTGGTTATAGTGGGAATGAAACTGCTTTACTGCAATGGGAAACTATATTTGTTGTTATCTGTAAGTCAAGATTAAGAGAGGTTAAACATGAAATATTAACACATTTTTTTTTTGTGTGTGTGTTCAGCCCTGAATATCCTATCAATGATATCTGTACCTTGCAGCTTTGCCTTCAACAGAATATTTTCTTGTGCTAGCTAGAGAAAGTAAAGAATTACTATGCAAGTAATTTCAAAGAGCCACAAACTATATATATATACATGTCAGCGCTGTTCGCTGATACAATTAATTGTTGGGTTTACTCTTGCTTTGCATGTATTTCTAGTTAATTTTTTCACCAGCGCATTTTAGTTTTGTACAATGAGTCTTCAATTACATGATTGTTTTGGGGATTATTGTTGATGGCTTCAATCAGGGAGAGTTGTTTAAAACATGATTAGAGGTTCCCATCCTACGTTTGACAAGCAATGTGAAGCTAAGAGCTTGCTTGGTTATCTTTCTGATGCTCCAATAATTAGAAGGCTGGCCTCAACCGTTGGCGTTTGTATAATCACATTCAAATCAAACGTTTATATTGCCGTTTTTCCTAGTGTTTTTTTTAATTGAGTACAAAATTTATGCAAGTAAAGAAAACATGGGAGAATATATGTGCATCTTTTTTTTCCTCTCAAACATAAAAATACGCATATGATATGTGTTGCGAACTCCTGAAGCATATTTACTTGGTATAACATTGCAAGGTTTTTTGTGGGATCTAATATTCTTATGATATTTGTTTGTCACTGCCAAATCATAAATGTATTCTGGACTCTTTTCAACTCCTACATATTGTGCATGCATGACAAGGGTTCACTGATCCTCTGTGTGTATCAGTATAATTCAAGGGAACACACGTATATACATACACATATATATAAACACACACATATATATACACACACATATATGTATACGCACATTAAGCTATTCCACGCGCTAGTCAAAACCATAGAGAAACGTACGCATCCAAGCTGTCGATCGCTTCATATATTATTCCCTTGTAATATGGCCAATCTAACTAATAAATATATTGTTCTTTAGCAAGTATATGAATTTTTTTAGCCATAACCTTTTATTGGTAACTCCGACTCATGAACGGTTTTCACTAATGGCTTACTAACGACGAGAGCAACATATTGATATAAGTCCTACCGCATAAGTCAGATTTTACTATTTATATACATAAACTTTATTATCGGTATACATAGATTTTTCTATCGTACCAGAAGTTCAGCAGCCTGTGCACGGTAGTAAAATCTTACGATAGATTTGGTTAATTGCTAGTAAAAACTCATTCATGAAGTATTTATTAGTGAGATTTATATCATTATGTGTTGCTCTAGTCGTCCTTAAGCTACTGATAAAAACCGTTTGTAAATTAGAGTTATCAATAAAAAGTTGTGTGATTAAATCAAACAAAAATATATCCTAGTTCAAATAAGGAAAGACATGACTAGTTTCCGTACCATGGCCGACTAGTAAATGCATTTCTTGTTTATACATAAATCTGTTTTTTTTCTTTGAATTAGCAATAACTTTTATTGACACCTCCGATTCATCAACGGTTTTCACCATTAGTTTACTGCTATCGAGAACAACATATCGATATAAGTCTCAGCAATAAACGCCGCATAAATTATATTTTACTATCTGTATACATAAATTTTACTATCGGTATATATAGATTTTACTATCATACAAAAGGTTCAGGAGCATATGCGATAGTAAAATCTTACGATACATTCGGTAAATTGGCAGTAGAAACTTATTTATGTGGTATTTATTAGTAGGGCTTACATAATTTTGTTCCTCCTGTCGTCAATAAGCTATTAGAAAAACCGTTTATGAATCTTAGCTTTAAATAAAAAGTTATGACTAAATCAAAGAAAACATATTCTAGTTCAAACAAGGAAAGACATTACTAGTTTACGTAGTATGACCGACTAGTAAATGCATTTCTTGTTTATACATGAATCTGTTTTTTTATTTAGCCATAACTTTTTATTGGCGCATCCGATTCACAAACGTTTTTCACCATTAGTTTACCGCTAATAAAAGCAACATATTGATATAAGTCTAGCCAATAAACATCGCATGAATCAGATTTTACTATCCATATACATAGATTTTACTATCGGTATATATAAATTTTACTATCATATCAGAGGTTTAGCAGTATATGCCATAGTAAAATCTAACGATATATTCGGTAAATTGGCAGTAGATCGAAACTCATTCATGCGGCGTTTATTAGCGAGACTTATATCATTTTATTCCTTCCATCGTTAGTAAGCTGCTGATGAAATCCGTTCATCAATCGGAATTGTCAATAAAAAGTTATGGCTAAAACAAAGAAAAACATATTCTTGTACAAACAATGAAACACATTAACTAGTTGGTTTTGCCACGTACTGATGGGCTTAGTGAACTAGGGCAATATATTTACTAGTTGATTTTGGTGCACCGCGTACAAGGATCGGTGACTGACGAGTAGACTATACGCAGTTATAGAGCACTATATATACACTACCTTTATAGCTCATAGAATTCCTGGAAGGAGACCGCCGCCACGCGTCAGCGCCACGCCAAAGCCCCTCAAAAAAATAAAATTATGTTTAGGTCCTTTCGATGTTTTTTTACGAAAAGGACCTTTTAGTTTAGCAAAATCACGAATCTTTGGTGAAGGGACTCTAAATAAATGCCGAAGAAAAATTAATAATTACGTTTAGGTCCTTTTAGTGGTTTTTTACGAAAAGGACCTTTTGGTTCGGTAAAATCGTGAGTTTTCCGTGGAAGGACCCTGAATAAATGCCAAAAAAACGTAATTACATTTAGATCGTTTTAGCTATTTTTCGCGAAAAGGACCTTTCGATTTTGCGCAAACGCGGCCAATTTAAAACAAAAAACCTCCCGAGAAAAGTGAAGCTGTATTTTTTGCAGAAAAAATTTGGGTCAAGTTTTTCTGACGGGTGACATCATGTAGCGTTGTATCCTCCTCTTCAAGCGCCCTAAAAAATGTAATTACGTCTGAGCCTTTTGGCGGTTTTTACAAAAAGACCTTTTGTTCAGCAAAATCGCGGAGCTTTCATGAGAGGACCCTAAATAAATGCCAAAAAACGTAATTACTTTTAGATTATTACAACTATTTTTCACGAAAAGGATCTTTCGTTTTAGCGCGACAAAAAAATGTAGTTACGTGTAAGTTTTTTCAGCAGTTTTTTTTACGAAAAAGACATTTTGGTTCAGCAAAATAGTGGAGCTTTCGTGAGAGGGCCCTAAATAAATGCCGAAAAAGGGCGTAATTACGTTTAGATTATTTCAACTATTTTTCACGAAAAGGATCTTTTGTTTTATCGCAAATGCGGACACGCGTGGCGTGGCACGCCGCGAAAACATTCTAGTATGTATATATATGTCGAACTCAGCAGCGCATACGTACATATCTACAAGCGCGCCGTACTCTTAGCTGGAAGAAGTTTTACGAGGACATACGAGAACTCCTCTAGGAAAAACAACATACAACTATACAAGGCTATAGCCTGCAACCTTTCTTTACGTTTATCTTTACTATTAGGAAATTTTCCGCGGCGTATGCCGCGCAGGTCGTTTTTTTTCGTTTTTTCAAAGAAAAAATGTTTTTTTCGGCGGTGTTTAATTTTTAAATCGTCGAAATAATGAGCGAAACGGGAAAAAAAATAGAGAGATAGAGTTGTAGAAATATCTCTTTCGACGAATTATTTAGAAAATATTGGAGATCGAGCTGGAAAACCGTGGCGGGAAAAAAGTCTAGAGGGAAAAGAGCGAAAAATTATTAGAAATGTTAACCTTCTTTTTGTCAAGTTTAATACTCTATGCGTTCGCTGAGTAATAATATATGTTTTTGAAAATATTAAAAACTCATGGCGTAATACGTCGCGCGTGTCGTTTTTCCATAGAATTTTTTTTTTCTCGGCGGCGTTTGAATTCTTTTTCCTCCGGGCAAGGACACATCCATGCATGCATTATAGGTTGTCGAATCAGAAGAGAAGTCAACATTTAGACACGCAAATACGCAATGCAACCAAGAAAACAAAGATTTGGTAAAGAAAAAGCAAGACATGAAGTGAATCATACAAAAGAAAATTACATATTCATATTTTAAAATGTATATACACTAAATTCGGAGTATAAATTAGTATTGAAATAAATATAGAAACAAAGCAAATTCGGAACTATAAATTTAATATAGTAATCTTTCAAAGTTGTCTAAGATGTCTGAAGTTCCATATATAAATATACTGCAGTTCCAAATTAACTGTAAATTATAATTTCTATATTTTCCAATATTCTATTTTACTCATGCATTCCTTCTTGTATTTCCATTTTTTCCCCTATTCTTATACTTTTTTGTCAATGCGCCCAAAACAGGTCCAATCTTTACTCCCCACAATATAAACATTACAATTTATATTAAAAAAATGATGCCGCAAATAAACGTGAAATTGACACCGTAGAAAAAAATGTGAATATCAAAGTAGTAGGGCAATCATAACACTATTTCTACTAACTTATAACATTTTTCAAACTATAAACACAGGAGACAATTAATACACCACTTCATGAAATTGAACTGGTCTAATTTAGGACTTTCCAACCAATTTTTATCTTACCTAATTCTATCTACACCTAGGGGGATAATACCGAAACAGTCCTTTACTCTTTTTTTTTCCTCATCGTAGAGCATGGTTGATTAGTGAAATTAAAGCGCAACGCATGCAGCACGTACCGATGGTTTAAGCGAGAGAAAACGAAGCAAACAGCTTGCGTTCACAGGTGGCCAGACGACCAGAGACGATCGCGCGCATCGAGCCTTCATCGTGCGGAATCGCGGCCTAATAATCCCGAACGGATGGAAAGCGGAAACTAACCTTCCACGCGCCTACCTGCTACGAGAATCGATTCATAATTTCTCATGCATGCATGTCGCGCCGGCCAGCGCCGTGCCCCGCGGCGGAGGGCGCCGAGGGTTCAGCCGGGCGCCTTGGACCGAAAGCGCCTGCGCGAGCGAGCCGGGCGGCGGCGCGGCGCGACGCAGTCACACAAATTGATCAGGGTTTTCAGATTTTATTTTTTAGAAGCAGGTAGCTAGTGTTTTATTCACTCAGGACGTTGCCATGAAAAAGTTCTGCAGTCCGGAGAAGCCGAACATGTCGCTCCGGAACCAGATTACAAACGCTTTTAGGAAGTACATGATGGCTCCATATATATTTTAGGATCCTCTACCTAATTGTCCGAAACTAACATCAGGGTTTCCAGAATCCAGATAGCTGAGTTCGTCAGATTCAGGGCTGGTAGTCGAGCGCCGAAGTCCCACCGGCAAAAACAAGAACTGGCCACACCGCGCGACCGAGAGGTCCGGCATTTGGACACACTAGCGATGGGGAATTTTTTTTATTTAATATTTATTTTAAATCTTTTTTCAAAACTAATCGACAGAATTTAAAAATTGCAAAAATACACACCTGTCGCCCCATACTGGGGCGATTGGTGCCTAACCTAACGGCGAAATTCGAAAGTTTAACGGAAGAACTAAAAAATGTTTTTAAAAATGCAATCGCCAACTGGTGGGGCGATAGGTACAGTTCTACAGTACTCACGCCCAACAGTGTTGCTACAGTACCCATCGCCCGGTGTTTGGGTGATTGCCGTTTTTTTTAAAAAAAAATTATCACTGCCGTTAACCTTTCGAGTTTCGCCGTTAGGTCAGGCACCTGTCGCCCCAGTACGGGACAACAGGCGTGTATTTTTGCAATTTTTAAATTCCGTCGATTAGTTTTGGAAAAAAAATTTAAAATAAATATTAAATAAAAAAAATCAGCGATGGGAGGTAATGTAGATGGGCTGGCCACATATATCGCTGTGCCGCGAGGCGGATGCCGGGCTCTGACGGCATGTAGTTTCGGACATGTACCTGAACTCCTGAAAAGACTAGACATTGTGGTGTGTTCGGAATATGCCGTCGGTGCTAGAGCCTAGAAGCATGCATGATAACATAATCTTACCGGGCAAAGCTAGCAATGTAGATATCTCAAAACAATACGGGTTCTCCAACGTAGATACGAATCGATTCTCACGACATCAATACAAGTTCTGGGGACTAACGACGAAGAATAGTAGTATGACAGCTCATAAGGAGGAGCAGCGAGTGGTGCTTCTATGCATCATTTTCCCGACATAAATTGTATGAATCATAAAACAAGTAGAAGCACCTCCCATAGCGGAATCATCGGATGGGGGAAAAATCAGGTGTTCAGGACGGCCCGTGGCACAACGTTCACAGTGTAGCTTTCAGCACCGGCACTAATGGATTTCTAGATGGCCTGGTGGTTACTTCATCCTGAGACAGTCAATCGGTCTTGCCCTCCTGTGCGCCCACCTCCTGCAGATAGTGCTCGGCGTCCAAAGCGGCCATGCACCCTGTATATACCGAATTAGAAGTTTGACAAAGAAATACTAAGGTGCTCAACAGAAGTCACTAAGGCCAGTTCCCTAGAAAGGATCTTGTCAGCCGGCACCATGCGTAAACAGAATTCTTACCACAGGCACAAAGCTTTGAATCAAACTTCTGAAACTACTAGCACAAAAAAAGGGTTCAGCTAATACTATCATGTTGAGCATGGCTCAGCCAACATGAAATTTTTGGTGAAACATAAACTCCTGGTTAGATGGCACGGAGAAACTTTGTGCGTAGTAGATGCATCTCATATTCAGATTTTTTTTCTTGACACAAAAGGTAACAAATAATTCGTTCTGATGTACTGATGTATATATGAGATTCTGCTCTCATTCTACATGGATATTGACCTTATTCCCAATTTTCACTAGCCAATCAAACATGAGGATATATAATCAGCGGTGTGGTCCATGTACAAAATAAATGGTAGACTTCTCCAAGTAGCTTTTATTGTAATGCTGATCCTTTGATTTTGAGCATTTAGCTAAAGCAAACATCGATCTCTTAACTTGACTTAATTTCTTAATAGTTTGATTTGTAGTATTCCGCAACCAAGACCATACTTGCTAAGTTGATACTCCCTTCGATTCCAAATGTAAGTTGTTTTAGAGTTTGTGCCGGTCAAACATTTTTAAGTTTGACCATCAATATATAAAGAATTACCATGATTGACAACATGAAATTAGCATTACCAGATCTTACATGAAATATACTATCATAATATATAATTATTTTTTATTTGAAATAGCATATTTTCATAGAAATTGATGGTCAAAGCGTCACCTTGGAGATTGTGTCAATATCCTAAACGACTTACATTTGGAATTGGAGGTAGTATTGTTCAATAAAGCCCTTAGTCTATTATGTTTATGTTCATCCAGAGCTCCTGTTTACAGAGGACAGGGAAGTTGAACCCTGGTATTCGGTCCCTCTGTTCAGTGTTCACCTCATTCTTTTTATACAATAAACTCAGACTCTATTCTCTAATAATATTTAGATTGCCAGCATTAACCTAAACCCGTATTCTAAATAGCTAGCTATAGCTATGCTATATCTGTGCTATAGCATTTTTGGACCCCAAACGCGAAGCTACGGGCTAATGTTCCGCTATATTAGCTTCAAGCGCTATAGCTTGCGATAACTCCACTATTTGATTTAGCTTATAACTAACGATAGCTCCGCTGTCTTACATAGGTATTCATCAGTCAAAAAATGGGTCTATTTTAAAATCCAATATTACTAAAAAGCACAAATGCATTTCTTATAAGCCTGAACTACGAGAAAAATCTAGTAAAAGAACTCATCTCGTCCTTTTTTCAATAATCCAACACCCATATTTCTCAGGGATTAAATACTTATTATTAAGAACATTATGATATAGTTATCATTTATGGTCTTTTTGGCATATATTAGTATGTTTGTTAATTCCGAACTTGACTCGTATTCTTATTATAAAAATATTACTGCCTTCTAATGTACCATGTTTTAATGATTTGTTTGGAGATAACTTATATTATATACATTTATTTTTTTAAAATATTTTAGTCTTGCTATGACGAATGATAGCTTCCGTGATATCTACTATAGCTTTTTTAAGACCTTGCCGCGAAGTTGTGAAAATCGCGACTTAAAACCATGACCTATACCATTGTCAAATAAGTGTCATGGAGATGTAACTAGACATCCCTGAATAACTCAGCTGAAAATATATACAGCCAAAGGGTGAGAGTGAATGATATTTCAGTAACAAGATCAACCTTTTGAAGTTTAAACATGGAGTTCATGGATGCTTTTCATAAATTAATAGCCACATGAAAATGTAACATGTATTCCAGTAAATATAGCTACCTTAGTATTGAGCATGTGCACTCTGACAAGATTAAAACATATCACAACTGTGAGGATAAATGTACTTATATGTCTGGTGAGGGTCCTGGTTTGACTAATACTCTGACAAAGAACCTTCTAAGTATATTAATACGGCACTGCGTTCACTTGAGTACCACAGCCATGAGATCACAATAGCATTCCCCAGTTGCTCTAAATTCAGAAATCCTATGTTGAGCCAAAGTACTGAAAAGCAATCTTCTAACTTAAACTGAGAGTGGCACCTTCTTCATTCCTAGAATAAATTCAAAATACTTTAAACTATCTACATGAAGATTTTCCTTCAAAGCTTTTAAAAAGGCTTGAATGGAAATTTTCCTCCCAGTTCAACTATTCCTTGATCAACTGTGAGTCAAGATACCAAAGCAGTTATGGGCAGCAACATATAAGAATGTCAAAGTTGCCAGCATAATTGTTACATCTAGTGAGCTCGTTTTCACAAGAATGTTGTGCTATATGCGTAGTCAAACTCAATTTTTACGAATGATCAGAAACTACATCTGATTATCAGTAGAAATGAAGATTAATTCCACAATACCTTAATAAAGTTCTGCTTCCAAATATGATACTCTACCTACATAGCCAAAGCCAAAACTAAGCGACTGAACAATTGAATATTGAATTATATATGGTTTCTACTTTCTAGTGCAATTCACATGAGCACAGAATCATCTAATCCCAGTCCAGAGCATATGTATAAAACTACAAATATTGATCGCTAATAACTCAAAATCATCGATTCATATAGAGGTATGATAATACCTGATCCAGCGGCAGTGATGGCCTGGCGATACTTCTTGTCCTGCACGTCCCCAGCGGCGAAGACACCCTTCACACTGGTGTGCGTCGAGCCCGGCTTGGTTACCACATAACCATCAGCATCAAGCTCAAGCTGCCCACCGAGAAACTTGGTAGCCGGCTCGTGCCCGATGGCGAAGAAGAGCCCAGCCACCTGAAGATGGGAGACCTCACCAGTCACCACATTCTTGACCTTGACCCCAGCCAATGGGCCGCCTCCAGCGCCCCCGTAGGCCTCGACGACCTCAGAGTCCCAGACGACCTGGATCTTTGGGTTGGAGAGCGCTCTGGCCTGCATGATCTTGGAGGCGCGGAAGGTGTTGCGGCGGTGGATGATGTACACGCGGGATCCGTACTTGGTGAGGAAGTTGGCCTCCTCCATGGCAGAGTCGCCGCCGCCGATGACAGCGATGGGCTTGTTCCGGAAGATGGGAGCGGCGCCATCGCAGACGGCGCAAGCGGAGATGCCGCGGTTCCAGTAGGCGTCGGACCCCGCGAAGTGCAGACGACGGGCGACGGCGCCGGTTGCGACGACGACCGCGTCGGTGAGGACGGTGGTGGAGTCGGAGGCGACGCGGAAGGGGCGGGCGGACAAGTCTACGGCTGTGACGGTCTCAGTGAGGATGTTAGTCCCGAAGCGGAGAGACTGGCCACGGCAGCGGTCCATGAGTTCGGCGCCGAGGATGCCGTCCGGGAAGCCCGGGAAGTTCTCGACATCGGTGGTGGTGGTGAGCTGGCCCCCCGCGGCGATGTCGTTGGCGAGCCAGCCCTCGAAGAGCACGGGCTTCAGCTCCGCGCGGGCCGCGTAGATGGCCGCCGTGTGGGCGGCCGGGCCGCTGCCGATGATGCACACGCGCGTGCGGAGCGGTGCGGCGGTCGATCCCTCCATGGCTGCTCGGCTTGGCGGTGGCGGCGGTCAAGGGGCGCCCCGAAGACTGAAATTACGGTTCGCAAAGAGCCAAGCAGCCAAGCAATGACCACAGTGAGTGAGTGACACGACACCACAGATCCGGTGCAGGGTTCAAAATCTCACCGAGCTCGGCCTATATTTCGGATTTCAATTGGAGCCAAGATTTGGAACAATCTCGGTAAGATAAAAATTTTATTAAAAAAAGTATGATTTGCTACAGTGATTTTTGATAAATTTTGGTGATATTTCGATTTTCAAGGTTTTTGGATCGGATTTTTGTACCAATTTTTTGACAAATTCTAATACCTTTTACGACGAATACATGTGAAAAGTTTGAAAAAAAATGCATATACAAATTATGTAACTTTAAACCCTAACTTGGATTTCAACGTAAACTTGTCGGCGTTTCGTGAAACCGGCAAGTAGATTTGTAAGTCAAGGGTCAAGGCTGCGCGCTCCCTCTCCTTGATGGTGACTCGAGAGCCCAAGATTTATCTTGGTTAATTTGAACATCCCTACTTCCGGTTTGAGGTGGTGGCGGTGTATTGCTTTCTGGATCTGGCGGACCGCGTCGAGTTATAGCTTCGGCTTCGGGACAGGCCCAGTACTCGTCCGAGTGGAAACGAGTTTTGGCGCTTCGGAGCTCCTAGACCCGACTAAGTGGAGGAAAAGAAAAAAAAGGCCCGAGTCCTCCTCCCCGAGCCCCTCTCCTCCCCTTATATAGGCGGAGGGCAAGTTACAGGACTCGAGGAGTGGAGAACGGTTGGGGCCTGCTGTGCCTGAATCGGCCTTTGGCCTTGAGGTGACAAGTTCTGTTCATGTCATGATGGGTTGGCGGGCTCGGGTAGCGGCGCTGACGATAGACTTTAGCTAGCGGCGCTTCATCGGGAAGGCGTGCACCCACCTCTGTGCGTCTGTCGAGTTAGCGTTGTGAGGTGGCGCTTCGACGCCTTGGGAAGGATCGCCAATCCTCGCGGCCGTCTTGTTCGACGGAAGGTGACCAACTTCGAGGTCGATCAGTGATGTGGACGAAGTCATTGGGTGGACTTCATGGGGCCCGACCGATGGTCGGGCGTCTGTGGTGTGCCTATTTGTCTGCTGCTGGTCGGTGCTCATGGGAATCCCGACCTAAAATTTGGGGTCGGGAGCAGGGGCATCCGACCCGAGGCCAAGTCGGAGTGCTGCCAGGGGTTGAGGCGAAGGCCGAGGGCCCTTCGTGGCCCGTCTGAGGCCTTCTGACCGGAGCTGGGCCTAAGGGGGGCTATTTAGTACTCCGGCCGATATTTAGGGACAATCCCATCTGTGAGGGGCGGGACTTTGGTAATGCCCCTTCCAGCACTCTGCGCCGATCTTGTCATGATGACCGTACGACTGAGAGAAATACGATCTTGAAGTAGATGTATACTTCCCTGTGGGGTACCCCCAGTATGAGTATTCGTCAAAACTCTAATTTGTATTTCGGCCTAAACCTAAATCCTAATTTGAATTTCGGACTTAAATGATGTATTTTGATCTTAAATTGTATTTCGGCCTAAATCCTAACTTGGATTTCGGACTTAAATGATGTATTTCAGTCTTAAATTGTATTTTAGCCCAAACTCTAAACCATAACTTGGTAATTTTATGTGCAAATAATTAGTATTTTGAATTCCAACGGATAGAAAACGTAGATAAATACTTGCATTTTGTTCACATTTTTCTCAATTTTTTCTAGCATCGGGAGACTATTTCACAGGAAGTTGAAAATCATCAAAATTTCGATCAATTTTGCCAAATTTTCGGTGATTTCGTTGAAATTTCAGTTTAGGGTTCCTCAAAACTTTAGATTTGAAATTTGATTTTTGAATTTCAGCCACCCTCAAGATGTGATCCGATAACGAAATTTGAAACCTTAATGAGGTGCGGATCTCAGACTCTCAGCATATGCTGGTATCAAATTAATGGACACCGAGAATTGCGTAGGATCCTTGTGTCCATCAGTTTGTGTGACTCCATGAGAGTCACATGGGAGTTGGTGCCTGCATGGCACCGACACAATGAACCTTGGCCGGCAAACGCATGGTACGGACAGCTATTAACAAGCCCTAGCACGCCATGATGGCACGTCGAGTTAACACACGGTGTCTGTGATAGCGCTAGACATATACCTTGGCCACTGTCGGTGCCGCACTTATCCACCATCGCGGTTGCTCGCCTCGGATTGTCGGACGTTGTCACCATGGCTTCCCTCCGCCCTCCATGGCCGCCATCGGATGCTGTCGCGCATTTGGCCGCTTCTGCCCACCATGGCCGCCATCACCGTAGTTCCCCCTCGTCTAGTCGCCTTAGCCCACACCTTCATCATCCTTGGTTTTCGTCACACCGGTTCCTACCTCCACCCACCTCAACCACTGTTGGATACCAATAAGGTGGTGAAAATGGCGTGGGCCCAGATTTGAGCTCCACTCCTCGTCGCTGCCATCGTGGGCTTGCCCGCTACCGCTGAAGGAGTGGAGATTGGGGAGGACATGAAGAGGCGAGGCCTGGTCACCTGGAGGTAGAGAAAAAGAAGGCAAGAAGACGTGCGCTCGCTGGCTTAGTGTCTCTGGGAACAAGAAAAGGAGCTCGCCGGCTCGGTGTCAATGGGAAAAAGGAAGGTTGGAGGAGAGAGAAGTGTTGCGTCAATGGGGAAAAAGAAAGGTGGAGGAGAGAGAAGTGTTGTGCCGTGCTTTTCGGGCCGTGTTAGTGTTAGTCACCTTGACGTGCCTAATAGGCTAATACCTAGGCCCAATCTGATCCTATGATATTCCTTCGAACCGTGTCATTCCTAACAGGTTGTGGGCCATACCGTGTGCTACCCCGAAAAATCACCACCTGACTTCCACGACTCCATGAGACTTTGGGTGTTGGCAAAATGCAGAAATCCACACTACGAGAAGGTATGATCTACGTGTCGGCGTATTCCTTTGACAGTCCCGAGTCTCTGACCGGGTTTGGTTCGAAGGAGGCGTCTTTGGTGGCTAAACCTAGAGGGTGAAAACCCTAGAGACTCCCACACGGAGGATTCGGCGCCTATGAACTAGGGATGACACAAAGATTTTACCTGAGTTCAGCCCTTTTTCATGGCCCACCTTCGCCGATCTGGAGCACGGAGCGCCTAAGGATCGTGGAGGTTGCTCCGCCGATGGACTCCACGGGCCCGCCGTGGTGCTTGACCCATGACCCGGTGATCGAGGACACGGCCCCGCCGTGAGCGGGCCGCGGCAAGCGATCGCTCGCCGGACACCAGGTCCGGATCAAAGAGGGCACGCGTGGGCCGGCCGGACTCTCGCCACGAGCCCCCGTGGCGTTTTTTCGCAGGGGCGGCGGCGCAAGCCGCCCAATCTCGACCGTCGCCGAGGGCTTGCCTCATGGCGCCCACCCCGACGTCTCCTCCTCCGTGGCCCGGCCTCAACGCATGGCGCCAACTCTTCGGCCATGGAGCCTGGATCACCGCCCAACAAGGTGGCCTCACACTCCGATGGCGATCTCACCGAGGGTACCGCCAAGGCGGCCTCAGACGCGCCAAGGGCGAAACATCTCAGCGCCAGCGAAGCGCCGAGCACCTCCGCCCAGTGCCTCGGGCGCCGCCACAGAGAGGGCGAACGATCAACACCGGCGCCTCCGGGAGCCTCGAGCTCGCCGCCGCCCTTGCCCCCACCGAACGCCACGTCGAGCTCTTCAGGGCTAGGATTTGCACTCCTCATTGGCACCGCCCTTGCCACAGCCGCCGAACGCAGGGCCGATCTCGCCAGCCGGTTAGGCGTCGGTCGGGCGAGCTGCAGATGAGGCGGGTGAGGGCGGAGGCGGCATTGGCGCTGGAGAGAACCGATGCGGCCGCCTTGCAGACGCGGGCCGAGAGGGCTGAAGCACGGGCGGAGAGGACCGAGACGGCGCTGAAGACCTCGGAGGCCGAGTCCTTTCGCTTGCGGCGCAATCTGTCTGTCATGCTCAAGAAGGCCTTCCAGCGCACGAAGAGGTGCCTGGAGCCCTTGGGGGTGGCACTGAACGCGCCGCTGGAGGACTCCGCCCTGCAGTTCGCTCACGCGACCAACCAGGCCGCGGAAGCACTCCGGGGACTGCCTGAAGCCCTAGCCACCCGCTCCACCAGAGAAGGTCGAGAGGTCGCGATCATGACCGCGACTTATCTGGCTTTCTTTGGGCGGCCATGACGCCGCCCTTGATCCCATGGCGATGGTGGCGGCGGCATCGAGAGACGCGCGCAAAGTGAGGCGAGGTGCGCGGCGCCGCCGAACACGTGGCGGATGCCGCAAGTCGGCGGCCGGTCATGGATGTCTCCACCCTCCGGCCGTGGAAGGCGGCGAGGGCGGCGACATCGGCGTCGGCGACGAGTGAAGGGCCAGCAAACCCCTTGGTTCTTTTGCCTTGCTTTCTTTTGTTAATCCATCTGCATGTATAAACACTTAAGTGGTACTTAGTAGAACAGATATTTCTGGGTTGAATGCTATTTTGCATGTTCATTCATTTTGTGTGATCAAGTTTGCCAGATTAAACCGTTAGGCGGCTAGCCTTTTAACTTAGCCGGAATGCCTGAGGAACGCTTAGGTTAGGGCAACATCCACGAGCTCGCCCGGTGATTACGGCGTGTTTGCCGCAAACACAAGTAAGGATCACACAAGTCATACGGACTTAGGCAAAAATGATCTTGAGTCCGACGGAGGCGCTAGGCGTAGCTTGATCTTAGCGTTTGGTTTTGCGTGGGATTGCCACTTGGTTCAAACTCTTCGGGACTTGGACCACGATGATCGCTCGAAGCGTCTTTGCGGCGTGGCGTGGCGAGGCAACAAGTTTCCGGAAGTGTTTTTAGACCAGCGGCACTCGACGGTGACAACCAGCGGTGCTTCAGAGAGCCAACCCGAGGCGTACGAGCCGTGTTTGAGTACCACGTCTAACTTGCACTCCGGTTGCTTGGCCGCGCCGAACGTTAACGCTTTAGCACACTTCCTTGTATCATGAGGGGCCGTTAATTTTTGGTACTTGTGACAATCACGCGTAACTTGACCCATCTTAGCGCATGCACATAAGGAAATGGTCAAAAATGCGGTATGAAGCACTTATCTTGCCTTTTATATCATTGGGCGACCAGTCCCCAAGCGTCTGGGCGGCCACGGAGAGACTCGGGGCGAGCAGCCCCCAAGCACTTGGGCGACCACGAAGAAGCTTCGGGGCAACCACGAAGGAGCTTAGGGCGACCAGCCCCCGAGCTCCTGGGCGACCACGAAGAGGCTTGGAGACTTCATGCAATAAGTCGGTGACTCTATGCCTTGGTGCCTGACTACTAATGAATGAGTAGGCATATGCAAGATAAAATCGAGCGATATAGGTCCCGCATGGGTGAGCCGGTCCTTTTGATTTCTAAGTCCTTGCGATTTTTCGGAGATCGAACCATGGTGCTATGCGTCAAAGCTGCGGGCTTCCAGGAGGGGTACTAGACTGACGATGCTCGCGGTGACAACCAGCGGTGCTTCAGAGAGCCAACCCGAGGCGTGCGAGCCGCGTTTGAGCACCGCATCTAGACCGCCCCCCGGTCAC
This sequence comes from Guadua angustifolia, assembly GCA_036346375.1. Classification (NCBI taxonomy): domain Eukaryota; kingdom Viridiplantae; phylum Streptophyta; class Magnoliopsida; order Poales; family Poaceae; genus Guadua; species Guadua angustifolia. The sequence continues at coordinate 10,114,345 of CM070502.1, forward strand.
CCGTCCTTGTCGGACACAGGCACCAGGTGACTCTATAGATCACCAAGGAATTAGCAGACATACGGAACCAGCGACATTCATGCAAAAAACTTACCGCTAAGGGCACAGAAAGGGACAACAATGGTAAATTGGAAGCCTTCTAGGCAACAACTTTACTAACCGCCAGAAGCCACCAACCAGCCAAGGGAGAATCTTACCTCATGGTGGCCAAGGCGAAAGCAATGAGCACTTACAATTCCTTCAAGGATAGAATTTCATAACAACTCTATGTTATAGGAATTAAATCGAGTTCTTCGCCGTCTCGCTAACCGGACCGCCGGCCGAGATCTGAAACCACCTTAAAGGGCCCTCCCATCGGGAGACAATTTATGCAACCGGCATCGTCTGGTCTGCAGAAGACCAGTCGCCATCGCCGATGTTCTCTCAGAGACCGGGTGGCGTGGTACCGCTGAGACTTTCTTTCAGTAGGGCGCGGCGGAGAGCAACGCGATCCGCACCTCCAAAAGGTTGACATCTTCTGGGAGATCCTCTTGGTCTTCTTCGTTGAACACCGAGACAGCGAGGCAACCGGCGGCGACACTCGGAGGGGAGAAACGACCTCGCCCGTACACGGGAAGAAAGGCGTCTCTTTGTGGCATTTGGGTGTGGTGCGGGCGACCACAAGATCGCCGGAGCTCTTCCGTCCACCGCGCGCCCCTTTTGTGAAGCCGATCAAACGCTCTTGTCTTGAGGCCCTTTAGCACCAGCGTTGGCGCGCTCTGCTTGCCCATTGCTCATGGGATGGGCCACCGAAGCAAAACATACCTTGGTGCCCATTTCATCGCAGAATTCCAGGAAAGCCGCACTGGTGAATTGGGTCCCGTTGTTCGGTGATGATGCGATTGGCGACTCCAAAGCGGCGAAGATCCCCCGCGATAAATTTGACGGCGGCGGCGGCCGTGATGGCACGCGCCTCGGCCTCAACCCACTTCGTAAACTTATCGATGGCGGCGAAGAGGTGGGTGAAGCCCCCGTGGCCATGAACGGACCCAGATATCCAAATTTCGCATCGCAAATGGCCAGGGAGCGGGATGGTTTGCGAGCTTTGGGTGGTCGGTGGATTTGCTCGGCGAAGAACCGACAAGCCAGATGTCCTCACCACCGCAAGCATCCCGGATGGTAGTAGGCCAATAAAATCTTGGCGTAAACGCTTACCGACTAGCGTTGGCGGACATATGGCTCCGCGACGCCTCCATGGATATCGGAGAGCGAGTTGCTCCCCTCTTCCCGAGTGATGCACCGGTAGAACTCCGTTTACGCCTGGCGATATAGGTCCCCACCTACCAGAGTATAGCACTTGGCCTTACGTGCGACCTTCTCAGCTGAGGCATCATCGTCGGGGATCACTTGGTCACGCAGAAGGCTATGATAGGATCCATCCACCGATCTTCCCGCCAGCGTGGCGACCACTCGGTGCTCGCTGGGTACTCATTGGGCGACTTTTCCCGATCTTTGCCTCGAAGACCGCCATCTTCCTCTCGGACACGGGGTTTGGCGAACGCCGTCCCCCGGGCGGGGACCATGACAATGCACCGCCTTCCCGCTTGAGCGGAGGCGCGGCGGCCTTGCCGTCGTCCCCGCCTAAACTGGGGGCTGCGACAGCGACACCATCGTCCCCACCTGAATTGGGGGCTGCGATGGACGGTCGTGATAGCCTTTCTTCGAAGACTCCGACCGGAACAGGAGCCCTTGAGGACGCAAGCTGCGAAAGCCCATCCACAAGGTGATTGTCGCGCCGGGGGACATGGATATATCCCAAACCTTCAAAGTGACGCTCCATTTTCCGGACCTCCGCTAGGTACGCCGCCATGGTGGGGTCGGAGCACTGAAACTCCTTCCGCGCTTGATTGATGACCAGCAGGGAGTCTCCCTTGACTTGGAGACGCCAAATGCCCAATGCCAAAGCGATGCGCAATCCTGCCAGCAGGCCCTCGTACTCAGCTATATTGTTGGTGGCCTTGAACTCGAGGGCGACCACATACTGGAGGATGTCGCCGTTCGGGGAGACCAGGACAACCCTAGCCCCCGCGCCCTCCAACCTGAAGGAACCATCGAAGAACAAGGTCCAAGGAGAGGGCGCGGGAGCCTCTTCAGCTTCTGGAGTGGCGGGAGTCCATTCGGCATTTAACTCACCGACCGACTTTTGATGGCGGTGCGGGGTACGAACTTGAGGTTGAATTCCCCCAACTCTACCGACCATTTGGCAATCCGGCCCTCTGCTTCTCGGTTGTGGAGGATCTCTCGCAGAAGGTAGGCCGTGACCACGTAATTTCCGCCCGAAATAATGGCGCAGCTTCTGGACGCCACCAGATCGTCTGACATCTTCGAGCTGCGGGTATCGGGTCTCCGCCGTGCAACACCTTGCCGATGTAGTACACCGCCTTTGGGCGCCTTCTCTCTCCGTAATCAAGACGGCGCCACCACCTCGGGGTGGCAGCTATGTCTGAGAACAGCGGCTCACCCGCTGGGGAAACCAAAGACCGGGAGAGGAGAGGTACCGCTTCAACTCTTCAAACGCTTCAGGCTTCTTGATCCACTCGAAGTGGTTTGTCTTCTTCAGCAGCTTAAACAGGGGCAAGCTTTTCTCTCCCAACCGGGCAATGAACCGCCCTAGGGAGGCCAGGCGACCGGCCAGGCATTGGACTTGCTTGAGTCGCGCTGGCGGCTTCATGTGCTCGATGGCCGATATCTTGTCAGGGTTGGCTTCAATGCCCCGGTGGATACCAGGAAGCCCAATAGCTTGCCGGAGGGCACACCGAACACGCATTTCTCTGGGTTGAGCTTCGGGCAATTCTTCCGGAGGTTAGCAAAGGTTTCCTCCAGGTCTTGGATCGGTTCTTCACTCTTTTTGATCTTCACAACTAAATCATCAACGTAAACATCAAGATTTCGCCCTATCTGGGGGCGGAAGGTAATGTGCATGGCACGTTGATAAGTGGAACCAACATTCTTTAGACCAAAAGCCATTCTTACATAACAGTAGACACCCGTAGAGGTTACAAAAGCGGTCTTCTCATCATCTTCAAGTGACATGCTAATCTGGTGGTACCCGGAGTACACATCCGAAAGCCTGGCGATTCGCACCGTGGAGTCAACAATGAGATCGACCCGGCAGGAGTAAGGGTCGCCAGGCGAGCCTTGTTGAGGTCGGTGAAGTCGACACGCATGTGCCACCTCCCGTTGGACTTTTTGACGAGCACGGGGTTGGCAAGCCACTCAGGATGAGAGACTTCCTTGATGATCCCCGCGCTCAGCAGCTTCTCTACCTCCTCCCGAATGGCGTCTTGCCGCTCCGGCGCCTGCCTCCGGACCTTCTGCTGGATCGGGCGCGCTTCAGGGAACGTCGCCAGTTGGTGCTCGATCACCTCCCTGGGGACCCCAGCCATATCGGACGGTTGCCAGGCGAACATGTCGGAAGTGGACTGGAGGAAGGTGACGAGCGCGTCTTCCTATTTGGCGCTGAAATTGGCGCCAATATTGATGGTCTTTCGGGGCTCGCCCTCATTCAGGGCGACCACCTTAACCTCACCGGCGGAGCCAAGTGAGGCGCGGGTCCGGGCCTGAGGGGCTCTCGAGAAAGTGGCGTCTGGGCGCCGACGCAGTGGCACCGCCGGATCCTCGCGTGCTTGAAGCAGCGCAAGGCCTCGGCCTTATCCACCACGATCACAATGGGGCGGCGGGCCGGCATCTTCACCACCATATACGCATAGTGGGTGGCCGCCATGGCTCGGGCCACGCCGGCCGGCGAAAGCAGGCATTATAGGGGAGGTCAAGTCGGCGACCTCGAAATCCACCAACTCGGTGAGATAGTTGTCCCTCTCCCGAAGGTGACGGGAGGCGCCTGACCGGGGCATCAAACCACCTCTGGGGCTACCCCAAAGAAGGGGCGAAGTGGCGCAGATCTGCGCCGGGATCTGGGCGCCAGAATCTTGAGGAGGACAGGAGGTTGATAGAACTCCTCCGTCCACCCAAGACGCGGCTTAGCCGCACGTTCCGAACGGTGGGCGACACTACGACCGGGAGATGCCCCAGGCCGTTGGCGCCCTCGGGATGGTCAGCCTGACTGAAGGTGAGCGTTTGCTCAGACCACTTCAGCATCCGACCCGCCCCCGAGCTTGATGTGGTGGCGCACACTTCCCTCTTCAGCCGTTTGTAAGCGGCGTTGGAGGGGAAGGTGGACGAACCACCATGGATGTAGGCCACCGCGTGATCGGCCTGCTGGAAGGCCAGTGGGGGATCTTCATCTTGATCATCGTTGGGGCGGCATTCCTTGAGCCGCTTCTCCACCATCTTGTCCACGACCCGACAGTTGTCTAGGTCATGGGTATTGGTCTTATGTATCGGGCAGTAGGGCTCGCCCTCCTTTTGTCGCGGCGGTCGTTCCCACGACCGCGGCGGTCATCGCGGCGATCGCTACGTCGGTCACGACGGTCGTCACGCCGCTCACGGCGATCATCACGCCGGTCGCGGCGGTTGCGCTTCCGAGGCGCGGGGTCTTCTTCGTCGTCGCGCTCGGCGGCTAGGACCTGCCTGGTCTCTCCCGCCTCGCGCTTCTGCGCCTTCTTGCCTGCACGACCGGAACCCTTCGAGGTCCCGACCTCGTCCTTGCCTTGGCCACCCTTGAGCAGGCCGCCCCTCGTCTCGCGGCCCCGCGACACTTATGTGCGAGGGAGAAAAGCTTCGGACGTGGGCGATGGTACGGTGACCATCTTCTCCTTCATCTTGCGGTCGCAGTCGCCCCTCTGGCGATGACGACCGATTGCTCGGAGATGTGAGGATTGTGTTGCGGCGATGGCAAAACCGCCGGATGAAGTCGCGGCGACTCCCCCCTCTCTTGCTCCAAAGCGTGGAGGTCGTCCTCCACGCACGCCATAAAGGAGCCACGAAAGTTGGCGACGAAGAGGTTGCACAACTTCCCCACGAGTGCACCGATCCTCGGGGAGATTTACTTGACCAGAGCGAGGCGAGAGCCTGTTAAAATTTGTTGGGAGGTAGTTGGCCATGACCTTTTCAGATCCGCCACCGCCCGCACCATCGTCGTGTAGATTTGGAGTAACTCCTCCGGGTTGGTGGTGCCGTCATATTTTCTATAGCCGCCGCGGAACTCTGCCCGCCACGCCACGCTGCGCAGACCACCGGAGAAGGCTCGCACCGACGCCAGTAGGGAGCCGAGCCGCTCATCGGGGCCCGGTCCGGAGACCATTCATGGGAGCGCGAGGCCCGGCTCCTTGTAGAGTCGGAGGAGTGAACCTCCTCCTTGGTCCGAGAATAAGTGCCACGAGGGGGACTCTCATCGTCAGATGCTACCACCTTCTGTGGCGGCGTTCTTGGTCGGGTGGCGCGGTGAGCGATGAAAGGTCATCACCTGCCTACGGCGCTCTCATCAAGATGAGAGCGGAGGTCCCCATGGTTCCTCGAGAACCGGACCGTCTTGTCGCGCCCTTCTTTGACCCGGCCCCCTGGCTAGTGCCTTTCTCGTTAGAGGCGGTGGAGGCGAGAGCGCCTGCATGCGCCTTAGGCGTCAAGGTACGATCCGTGACTGACCGGCGGGAGCCCTACCTAAGCCGGCGCGCGATCCACGAGGCGGCGATGCTCGCATGACCCACGAGTGGCCGGAGTCTCCGCGAACTCCACCGGAGGTGGTCGAAGAGCACGAGTCGCATGCAAGTTACGGGCGGAGTGGCGCTTCCATGGCGACTGCGGACGACGACGGGCTGCTCCACCGCTTCAAGGAGCGTGGCGGCCGCCTTGCAGGGGCGGGGTGAGACGGTCCCTCGACCGGCGCGATGGCCGGGAGGTGCCTTGGTCGTCGCTTGCCCCCGCGATATTCTCGATCTTTCGAATCCGCCATCTTGGATCTGCGGACTTGCTTCTAAATCACGGACGCCGAAGTCCGCCGGGGAATTAGCGGGAAACCAACCACTAGCCCCCTACCTGGCGCGCCCCTGTCGGCGTATTCCGCCTGACAGGCCCGGAGTCTACAGACCGGGTTTGGTTCGGAAGGAGGGCGTCTTCGCGGCTGGCTAAACCTAGAGGGTGAAAACCCTAGAGACTCCCACGCGAAGGATTCCGGCGTCTATGAGCTAGGGATGACACAAAGATTTTACCCAGGTTCGGGCCCCCTTTGCCTTGGGTAATAGCCTTACTTCCTGCTAGATTATTTATGGAGTGCTTTTGAAGTAGTGTAGTACAAAGCCTTTTGGTTACAAGTTCTACCTTAGACTCTACTACAGAACTCTTTGCTTGCTTGTTCTTCAACTTTCCACCCCTTTTCCCCATGCACCCGAGGGCCCTATATAGGCCAGGCCAGCCAGGGCAGGTACCAAGGAGGGTCATCATGCTTATCTTCATACATTTATTACCCCTTCCCGTGCCGTCCCATTCCTCCAGCCTCATTAAATGCCGACGCATGGCTTCGCCTGGTCCGCCCGGGATGTGACCCCTTCTTGACGGGTTGGTGAGAGGCGCAGAGGAATGTGCTTGTAGCGAAATCCTTGCGTTGATGGTCGACACATTGCCCCGCCGCCCGAATGGTACGACAGGAAGGAGCCGAGGTGAAGCCACCTCACACCGCTTTTTGTCTTGCGGCGGCGGCGAGCGTGTTTCGCCCACCTCGCCGGTGCCACGTGGATCGCTCGGCGGCGGCGAGCGGCTTTCGCGCCGCCGGGGCCACGTGGGTTTCGCCGAAGCGGAAAGCGTACTCGCCCGCCTTCGCCGGGTGCCACGTGGGTCGACCGCCGGGCGAGTAGGCGTGTTTCGCCCACCGCCGCCGGGCGCCACGTGGGTCCGTCATGTTGACCGCCGTGTTGACTGCTTTTGTGCGGCGGAGAGGGTACCCCAGCGCAGAGCACGCTGACACTACGCGACTACACGTTCTATAATATTCACAAATCTCTACTATTCTTAATTTGCAGTTGGTGGCAGCGGTCCATTTTTCTCCCCCCATGCACGCGTCCCGAGCGAATCCCTCGCGATATTCCTTCCTCCCCGGAAAAAAAGGAAGAAAGAAATCTGCATGGGTAGGATTTCAAAGAGAATAAATATAGTCGAATCATTTTCCAAAAAATTCCTTTACTAATCTACACTTACCAAATATTAGCACACGGATTATCTAGAAACAATATCATTCATCGTTATTACAAAGATTTGATTTGATTTACAGCCGCCGAAAGTTACATTTTACGGCAAGTGCTTCAACAGGAGTATTCTAAAACGAGAGAGAAGACTTTATAAAAGGGAGAAACTAGCGCTCAGATGTCCGATTTCTGTTCATTCTATCGAACGCCTCTTGCAACATTTTTTTTCTACGTTTGCAATATTTTCTATCAACGCGTGAAATATTTTTTTTGAACGCTTGCAATATCCGTTTACTATAGCGAATTTTACTATTTGTCGAAGGAAAATGTTGCGCGCGTTGTAACAAAATGTTGCATGTGAAGGAAAAAAATGTTGCAGTGCTACGTACAACATTTGATTTTAATTCATACCGGAGAAGAAACCATAAAAACTTTTGTAATTAGGAGAAATAGATGTTTGATCTTGTAGCACAATTTTCTTTTATTACTTGACCTTTATGTTTCGTTACCAATTTTATTTTTCGTAGCAACGCACCGGCATTGATCTAGTCAACTACTAAACATAAGTCAAGAGCAAGTGCTGTAGTATCGATCTTGTTTAAGCTAGTACACCAGAAAAACACTCTGGTTTTGGACAGTAGTACAGGCGAGCAGATGAAGTTAACAATGTTCAACATCAAATTAGCACTATGGTGTGACAAAACAAGTAAATCAGGGCTGAAGATCATTCGCTAGTTCGCATATGTACTAGTTCCGACCTGCTTCATTGCTCCTCCGTGCGCCGGTGGTGGCGAGAAACAGTGGTGCTTCCTCTGTTTTTCGCATGGAAATCCAACAAATCAACAATTAGAAACTTCCATTGCATGACACAAAGCGAGGCACTTCTCGCCACACTACTATCGCCATCCGATGAGCAGTTTATTTGTACAATGATGATATGTGCACTTGTTTATTTGGATTTGGTCATTCTAATGATTCCCTGCTCCTTTGCTGAACGAAATAGATTGTTGAGCTTTTCAGAAATCAGGTAAGGGGGGAACACGCGTACAGGAACATGCTGCCGACTTTCCACTCCTTTTTGTTCATGGAGCTTTTCGGAATTCAGATAGGACTTAGCTTTTCTTTCTCTTTTTCTTTTTTAAGGGAGGCTTTGCTTTTGGTTGTAGCGAAGGTTCAGAGTTCAGACGCAGCGTTTTGTTCAAACGGACAAGAATAAACAAGAGATCCACTGGGCCATTTATATATTTCTCGTAGTGAATCCACGATAGCAGTGAAGTCAATAGGCTTTTCTATAACATGCGGGCCTTAGTTCATGTCCCCGGTCGTGCATTGCCTTTTACCCCTTGGGAGTGGACCAGTTGTGCATTTTTACCATGAGTTTAAAACTATTTTTTGCCTTAGCAACCATCATACCACACTAGCTCATATAAAATTTTCTGGATGGTACGATGGCACTTCATAACAACGAGAAACACAACGTATTGGTGTCCTAGTGCTTTCACTCAGAAGTCTCAGATACAGTTGCTAAGACCAAATAGCAGAGGTAAACCAGCATTATCCACAACACTAGCTAGCTAGCTAGTAGCCACTGGCTGAGCAAGCAGGTAAACTGGTATGACACAGAGATCTGTTAGGCCAGACTTGTTAGTTGCTTCTGGAATTGGTGGGAAAGCACCCCATTGGTCGGCAGACTCGGCACAAAATGGAAGCATCGATCGCCTGACTCACTCATCATCGTCGCTTTCAGCAAAAGAAAAAGGACTACACATCTACGACAAGAACAAAGAAATAGCACTAGCATCGATCGTATCCCCTTTGCACTTTGAACAATAAATCTTTGAATATTCATCGATTATCCTTGTTCCGTCCTTTTCTATGAAATTAAATCCCTTGGACCTTGAATCCTTGATGATGGTTCGGTGAAAGAAAACCGCACACCACACCAGTGGCAAAGCCCGGAAAAACAGAGGGTGATCTCAAAGAATTGGATTAAATTGAGATAAACAAATTATACAGTTGTATTTATATTGGTTCGATGGTTACAAATAATACTTTATTATTTAAGAAAACGTTAGCTTGTCAAACTTTTGTAAATCTACGAAGAAGTTAGCACTAATCAATCAAACAAATCAGCTATTGTCTCTATTGAACTCATTTACATAGTTATAACTGACAAAAAAAATCATAAATCAAAAGAGAGACTCACATCGCCTATTTTATGCTTTGGTCAGCCCACTAAACCGGTCAGGAACTCGCTGACTCACGCTGCTCTGCCTTCTTTGCCCGCTCACCATTGCCGCAATGGGTTGCCCTACCATCCACTTTGCCCGCTTCACTATTGCTAGGGTTCAAGTCTAATGGGTTGCGAGCCGTCGCCATGAGCCTCTCGACCTCGCTAGCTACCCTACCATCCACTCTCTCTCTATCTCAAAGCAAGCAGGTAACTAAGTCTGAAGAGTCAAGCGTTGCTTAACTTAAACTATTGTGTGTTTTAGAAAAATGGTTGGTCTTTATATTATTTCAATAAATTCTAGAGTTCAAGTCTACATGTGCAAGCAACAAGTGAAGTCACCATTGTCAAACTAAACCTCCAATAAGCAGCAATCCACTAAGCTACATTGTATATAAAGCAACTCATCCATGTAGCAAAGCTTCTTCTTTCTTAAGCCACGCCTAAACTGGTGTGCGTTGTCACTACGATAATAATTGAGCGCCAATATGGGAAAATTCAACTTATGCAACTCAAGTTTAGTGAGTCTCCGACCTATCGCCAAATGAAGGTCAACTCTAACATAGGATTAAACACTGCAAAATGGGAAAATTCAACTTATGCAACTCAAGTTTCACACTACATCGATTCGTGTTTACGTGTAAATATCAGGACTACAAACCTATCGCCAAATGAAGGTCAACTCTAACATAGGATTAAACACTGCAAAATGGGAAAATTCAACTTATGCAACTCAAGTTTCACACTACGTACATCGATTCGTGTTTACGTGTAAATATAAATATCAGGACTACACTAGTTTCACATCTTTACACTCCATTTGGAACACATAAGTTTTGTTCTAAGTTCTAACCGTTTAGGCCACGCTCCGAACGGAGTCTCTAATGTCTATCTGACTCCCGGCGCCGAGCCGCTGACGCCGCCGTACTCCTCGACTGGCACGGAGTTCCGTTTGATGAACTCGAGGCACTCGGCGATCGCCTGCGCGTAGAACGAGTTGGACCGCACGAACGACGCCGCCGCCCTCCGCTGCGCCCTGTTCGCCGCCTCGACCGCCGGCCGGGACTCTTTCCCCCCCATGAGGATCCTTCTGCTGCCGCTCCGGGGGCAGCCACCGCTAGTCGACAGCCTCCTGACAAGCAGGCGCACGCACCGACCGACGAGGCCCAGGAACGTCAGCAGCTTGGCCCGCAGCCGCCGCACGGAGAACCGGTTCCTCGGGCACAGCCGGAACCCCCTCGCCCGCCTCCACCGCCGGCCGAGCCTCACATAGCTCTCCTGGGACGATGAAGAGCTCATCTTCCTTAGCTAGCTGCTCGAAATCTGCCCTGCCTCACGCAGCAGCAGCTATGTAGGCAGTAAGCTTTGTGCCTTCTGCGTGCAGCGAATGCGCGCAACTAGGTGTTCTCGTGCGATTCTGTCCTCCTCTTGGGTCGTGTGAGCTGTGTGCCTGATGCAGGCGCAGGTCAAGTGGCGCGGGTGGCCTGGGTATATATATATGCAGCGCGCGGTCGGGGCCAAGGAACAAGGCAGGAAGTTAGGTTTGAATCGGGGCCTTTAGTGACAGAGACGGGGGATTCCGGGACATGACAGGATTAGCTTAAGGCGCTAATGCGACGGGATGCTGGGGACAAGCCATTATGCATAATCAAAGGCTAGGGACAATGCATGACATGTCTGTGAAAAACGTGAAGCGGGTGGTGTGTGCACTGCCACTGCCAATATGCCTCACTCCATGTAATTAGTTGGGCGATCGACCAAGCAGCACTGGACACACAGACAGGGCGGTAGAACACGTAGACATGTATGCGTTCGCCCTGTTTAATTGTGGCTTGAACCGTTGTACGTAAAGCCGGCAAGCACTCTACGTAACTGCATCACGTATTGAATAGTTCGTTTTTGTTCATGTGTCATGCGTAGTCAATATGAGTAGGTTAAATTAGTGCTGCTGGGTAGTTGGCACTTGGCAGAAGCTTGGGTGACTAGTTAAGTACTTAAGTGCAATTAACAAGTGCTAGCCTAAGGGATTTGTCAGGAAATCGCTCGGCACACGGTATATGAGGAGGTGGATGCGCGCTTAGAAACAGGAGCGTGTTTGTTTGTAGCTGCGGTGCATGCTTCACCCAGTAGTGGACAGTTTGATTCGTTTGCCTACCAAGAACTGAATAAACTACAAAGAAGAGCCAGTATATGTTGCAGACTAGCTTGCAGTGATGTGTGCAGCAGATTGGATGATATATATCATGATAATCCACCAGCTGGTATACTTTTGTCCTGACAGCAAACCAAATATTTTCGTGCGATATTGCTGCTGCAGTGGCTCCCTCGTGTGTTCGATATGCTCACTTGCTCAGCGAGTTTGCTCTCCGCATCCGATTCTAGAATTTTCAAGCGCATGGCAAATCCAACGCTATATTAATTATGATTAGTCAAATCAACGAACTGGAGGTTACAAGAGAGCCACACTGCCACAGGGCGCGGGTGCGCGCGCAGTGTGCACCGTCCGTACCTGCCTAGATGCTCTCGCGATCGGGTCGTCCCAACTCTGGGAAGGGGTTACGTGCGGCGATACGGGTACGGACGGACGGTGGCCGTCCAGCGACTGCAAGCGTGGCGACCAGGTTAACAAAACCGAAATTCAAAAGCCGGTTTGGTTTTTATAGTACGATTTTCGTAAAAATCGTAAAAAATCGAAGGGTTAAAAAATTAAAAAAAATGGATTTTTTTTAAAAAACCGAAAACTGTTTGGTTTTCAATGAAAACCGCGGTTTTAACGAAAAACCAACCCGACCAATTGAATGTTCTTTGAAAACGGTTTTAAGCAGTTTTTCAACGATTTTCGAATACATAATTTTTTTAATTAAACCAGTTGACGAACGATTTTCGATCTCAAAACAGGTTTTGAGCAGTGAGATCGACGATTTTCGCCGATTTTGTTACTGGCGACACACACGCGGTCGATGGAGCAGGCGGCGAAATTTCTAAGACGGGATGTCTCGGATCGCGCATGCTGCTTCCCCAGGCGCTGCGGCGGAATCTCGACCGCGCGCGCTTGTCCGGTGGCCGCTCACCTACGACCGCTCGGCGCCCGCCCAGCCGTGCGAAGGAGACACGCTTTCTATCGGAGAAAAAGGCAAACGTGAAGCGAATTGGGGACACGTCGTTTGCGTTTTGCTCGTATATAGGTTTGTTTACGTTTCCCAATGCGAAGCAAAGCGAGCACCACGTGTTCTCGCGGGCACGAGGTGATTTAAGAAATTAAGGCGGATGGTTTAGGCCTTTTTGGCTCGAGTCTTTTTGACTTTTGAGGACGGAGTACTGCTTACTTCCTCAGTGCGCAAGGCTAATGATATTGGCGTATTTGCGTCCGTTCGATCGGAGAGAAACAGTGACGACTGCGCACGGTTGCTGCACCCACTTCGCTTCATGACAGTATTACACTGGTGTGCAGAATTCACCGCGCTGTGTAATACATGCAACGCCAATCATTCCAGAGATTGCTTTACATATCTCTTTTTAAAAGTTGCATAAAACATAGTTAAAGAATTAATATTGGCTATTTATCTTTTTACTTGCTTTAAGGCTTATACAAATTATGTTGAGAGTTATTGAGAGTTAATACGTGGAAGCACTGCTCCAATCTTTTTTATGGACGTGAATCGGCTGCAATCTGGGAAACAAGTGTATTCCACTCATTCAGGCTTCTACAGTAGCACGCTATCCTGCAATAATAGGCCGCCTACAGCGCCGAAGATGATAGAGCTCAATATATGAGCTACTGATTTACTGTAGCTCGTGCGTAGATGGGATGGTCCCAGAGCAATTGTAGCCAGCGTTGGCAGCAGGAATCATCGCTTTTCTATCTACTTCTACCTTTGTCCCCCTTTTTAAGAGATGCTTTCATTTTTTTTAAATTTAGCCCATCAACGTATTTACAGATTTGACTCCACTTCCAACCACGAAAATGTAGCAAAGTCACCTTCCGTCTCTCTTATCATAGAAGGTCACCGAAGCTTCTAGGACTGCGGCAGTGTGCCTCCCGTGCTTCTAGGCGACGCTACCGCCCTTGCCAGCTCGTGCCCCCACACTCTCTAGGCTGCCACGCCTACCCCTGCGCCTGCTCGCTTGCTCCCACACTCCTTTAGCATGTTAGGGGATAGGTACAGTATACCGCGTCTTCTACGGTAAGAGATAAATCAAATCTACAAATAAATATATTTACAGAGATGATAGATTTACGGTACAGCAGTTACAAAAAGACAAATTTAACAGAAAGCGATTTTTACTGTTCATCACTATTCATTTTGCTGCTTGTTTTTTTGTAAGCTAGTATAGGATGAATTTGATCATGAAAAACCACCAGCTAATTGCCTAATGCCGTTGGTGCAGATCAAAACATAGGGGACCGAATCGTCGGATATGTTGTTAGGGGATAGGTATATACCGCGTCTTCTACGGTAAGAGATAAATCAAATCTACAAATAAATATATTTACAGAGATGCTAGATTTACGGTACACAAGACGAGAGACTAGAGAAAGCGACGACTTAGTATTGTCCTGTACTCCTGTAGCTCAGCAGGCCTAAAACCACCAGCTAATTGCCTAATGCCGTTGGTGCAGATCAAAACATAGGGGACCGAATAGCCTCAGGTTACTATCGTATCACCTCGTAAAAACACTCCAACAAAGATTCTCTTCCCATTCTCCTCCCACATTAAAAATACTTATTTCATCATCTTCTTCTAATATTTGGACCTAAGCCATCACAACACTAATTTTAAGCCAGTCTAGCAGCATTTCCGGCCATAAGATCAGCAACCGACCAGCAGTTTGCACTTTGCGCTGGGCCCAAACAAACGTACCAACCATGCCGGCCCAAACATGGCCGAAAGACAAAACTAACGTGCGAGAGTGAAGTGTCCAACGGAAAAAAAAGCTAATATCAAAATTACTTGTTTACTGTCAGGACAGCTAACAAAACCTTGTGGGCTATTGGGCTGGCAGACGGGATCGGGACAGTGCGCACCGCTTCCAAATTTCCAATCCACCACCGACGGATTTGTTCGTTACCGCGTCTTCTCATTTCTATTTCTGCTTAGTCATCAGAAGCTTTGACGGTAAAATCCAGACAAAATGACAGCACAGTATGATATAGTTTTTTATAGTATGAAATGAATGGCTGAACTACATAATACAATGCAACACAAACTACACAGAAACATTTTATAAATGACCCTCGGTTAAACACAATGGATCAATTAAGTTTCCCCAAGCCAATTTTTGTTTTTTAATTATCCAGCTAGGTAGTCACAGCAGGCAAGGCAACCGCCTAAATTGCTACTCGCCTGTTCTTCAAATATAAGTGTGTCAAAAATCCTTATTGTAGCATCGCAATAGTCAAACGCATATTGTAGATCACAACGCTAACGCTGCAAACCTAGCGATATTTATAGAAGAACCTAAATTGCAACAGAGCAACAAGAAGCAATCCGCCTTCAACAACAGAGAAGCGAACCAGAGCAAGCTTGAGCGGATTGCTTGGGATACTTGTTCTACAACAGCATCTCCGCTCCGCCGCTTCTACCGCGCGCGTACCAGCCTCGATCTCCGTCGATGTTGCCTCGGGGACCAGTGCGCACCGTCCACGAGCAACTCGCATTGCCGACTGCCTGGTGAGTTGGTTCCATGCCCCTACGGTGTTCGTCGAATCGCCTCACCGGGGAGGGGTTCCAAACTCCAATCGCGTATCACAACATCAAGTTTCTTCCCTGAGTGCCCTCCCTCTTGAACCGACGATTATTTACATGTCCGACTTCACTTTCCTCGGCCAGCATATGACAATGGAGGCATCATAAATCTTGCGAGCTGCGACTGTATATCTTATTAGTCTGCATTTGAGGTTCGTTGCGACATTGACTTGCGTCTCGTGGGTTGATTCCTTCAACTGTTTGCACGCATTTAACCACAAAGTGGCCTCTACTTTATAAAATCAGCAGACTTTTCAGTGGTTGCTGGACACCAACTGCCCGATCATTAGTTATGTTTCTTATGAAACATTATGTGACGTACGGTGCAACTTGGCTATTCGTTATTTCAATAGGAGTTGATGATGGCTGCCTTTTCTATTAAATGAGGGGTAATGCACCAGCTAAAAACCATTGGGCCATATAAGATATGCATACTTGCTTTTTCCTGCTAGAATTTGTGACACGTTTGCATACGCTTGCACCTCTTACAACAATGCTTTGTCAATGTTCTCTGGTCAATAGAATAACAAAGTAGTAACAGGCTTGTCCCTGTTCTCTTGTATGGTTCTACTCTGCAACAATGTTCATTTTTGTCAAGTGAATGACAAATCGACAGCTCTTAACAAGATTAGCAGTACTCCACGACACTTTTCACTGAAAGACGAAAACAGATCGACAATCCTATAGCGTAATATACAATCGCATGTTGTGCCATGGAACACCCATAAACTATAGTGTCTTATTCTCTCCTAGTTAGCTTGATACCAAGACATCAGACAATCTAAAGGTCTTGTGATCTATTAAACAACTCATGTACCTCTTCCATTTTAGAATTCTTGGCTTTTCTAGCCCCCCGCTGCTTCGATTTTGTTTGCAAATGTATCTCTTTCGTGCATGGATATGCAAATCCAGCCCCTCCCTGTGCCCAGGTTGTACGGAAGTCGGCGTTCCGCGGTCAAGGAGCGACGGAAACGCACGGGCGAGCGCGAGCGGGCTCAATAGGCTGCGTGGGAGCGCGGGAACGCAGACAGGCACGAGCACGGCGATGAGCATGGCAGGAGCTTGTTTCCGTGCCTGGGTTGCGCCGGCCCTACCGCGGTGAAATGTATTGTTTCTGTGGTCGACAGGGCTTCGCCGGCTTCCACGCTCCCCGGGCTGTGGAACACCAGCTTCAGCGCAACCCAGGTGCAGTGGGGGGCTAGATTTGCAAAACCGTGCACGAGGAAGCTAGATTTGCAAAGGAGAGAGGCGGAACATAGAAAAGCCAAGAAGTCTCATTTTTTTGCCCTGTTAACCTTTCTTAATAAATTTTAAAGGAACCTTTCTCAATAAATAAGTGTCCGCTATCATTGCTGTGATTTTGCTTGAAATGAACAGATTCCATGGTGATTGGATTACTAAAAATTTGTATTTTTATTGTTATCTGCCAATGGTAGTGCTGTATGACTGAAACACTGACTTGCTCAGCAAGAAGTTTAATGAACCACTTCCAGTGTAAGCACCTCACTTTACAGAAACAACTTAATAAAATATGCCTTGCTGAATTGGTTTTCCCAGTTGTTGATAAGTTCATAGCAGACTTTCGCAGAAACTTATGGTGGACTCAAGGTGGAAGCTTTCTAGAATTGATATCATCCTCCAGTGAGCAAATTTGCTGAATCGGAGCAGACAGAATGCTGTTTTTATGTTATAAATGCAAAGTGAGAAGTTTAGTATTGTGTCCACATGGAGAGATTGTTTTTATTTTAATAAAAAAATTGAAGCTGCAACCTAATCTGAAATTCAGTCCGTGCTAGCAAAAAAAGTGATATTGGCTGATTGTAACTCATCATAGCATAAAAAAGTTACCAGTTGATTCAAAGCTTATATTCTGGTGATTTGATACAGCTGAGAGAAAGTGATGTGTTCACAACGAAAGTTGTTTGCTCTTATCTTAATATAAATCATCTAGTTGTGTAATGTCAATTGGTTATTTGCTCACTCTGCATGCACTGCGAAAAAAAAAAAGAAGTACAATGGCTGCATATTCTGAGAGGCTCAGTGATCAATCTTCGTTTATATCAGTAAAATGTACCAGTCCACTCTGTCATGTTTATTCCTCTAAATGAAAGAGTATACCACTGTGGTATAAGATAGTAGGGCTATACCAAATCCTCCTAATATTAGTGATCAATCCTGATATTTATTATATATTAAAAGCTCATGGCATGTATTTTTATAATTGTTAAGAAAAAAAGATAAATAGACTAGAAATTCTCACAAAAGCAAAACATCTAAAACTTAATTTAATGGATCCTAATTAACTTGAACTATAGTAGCCACTCGATGTTATTATTCAAAGAAAACATTTAACCGTCTATCTAGCGGACTCAAGTTATAATAGTTTAGATAAAACAAAAAGTCCAAATTAAGTACAATAAAAAATAATAGAAATTTAAAATAAAAATAAAAAATTAGCCATTTCATTTTCAAACAAACTCCAAATTAAAATTCGTACATAGCTAAAATTCAGAATAAAAACTAGATTAGAATTAGAAGTTGGATTTGTATACTAATTGTAACCTAAAACTAATATTTAAAATTCAGTAAAAATAACAATACAAATTACTATAAATTCAGAAAACAAAACAAAAGGAATTAGCAATATGATTTTCATTCCTAAATATGGAATACAAATGAGATGAAATTAGCAATTGGATTTGTATACAAATTCTAACCTAAAACTGAAATACAAAAGCAAATAAAGAATAACAACAATTTGGAATTAAAAATAAAAGGAAAATAGAAAGTTGATTTTAATAAAAAATCTGAATTAAAAACCCTACATTGATGAAATTTATAATAGAAATTAGATGAAAATTAGAAGTTGGATTTCTATATGAATCCTAACCTAAAATTGAAATTCAAAATTTTTAAAAAATATCCTAAAATAAAGAGTCCATGTCAAGTACAATAAAAAATAACAAATACTCAAAATTAAATAAGAAATAAAATCTAGATAAAAGAAAGAGTAAGTTAAGTACAATAAAAATAACATATGTTCAAAACAAAAATTAGTAGCTATAGTTTATATGAATTCTAACATAAAACTAGAAAAGAAAGTCTATAAAAAGTACAATAAATAAAATACAAATTAAAATTAAAATAAAAGGAAATTAACGGTTGTTTTTAATTTTATACTAAGTGAAAATTTAAAAAATTGGTTTTTATCCGAATTAAAATTTCATAAATAAGCTAATTCAAGAGAAAAATAAAACAAGGTAAGGAATTTTATTTTATTTATATAAATTAAGAATTAAAATCTATTATACCATAAAATTCTATGATATATGGTTTATAGTCGCAAAGAAATAGAGAAATGTTAAAAATTCTAACAAAAAGGAAGTATTCTAATCCTTTATTTGGTGGACCTCCATGGGATGAATGGATTGAAATGGTGATTCATTGATAGCTGTTTGCTTGACTATACCAGCATGAGCTATGCGATATGCATTATCATCATGTAGTACAAACAAGCATTGAATAATGAAAGAACTAGATGATATTAATATAAATAGAAAATGTTATGTCATACTATATTTGTTGTTTGTTAAAGTATGATCTGAATTTGTTTCAGTTTCTTTTTCTACTAGAATTCAGAATTCCACCCTGACGAATACCCGGGGCATAGGTATCCCCAGCGGCCCAGGAGAAGCATGTGGGCCGTCGCCGCGCCTAACAAGAAGCCTCGCCGGAGGCCCACACTGCCGACCAACCCAGCCGAAGGGGGCCCGACCGGCGCTACAGACAGGCGCCCATGAACCACAGCAGATGATGTGCCCAGATTGGCCCGACCAACAGATCGAACCGACCAGCAACCCCGAGCAAGCCTGCACCGTCTTCATCGAGGAACAGACGTCAAATCATCAGAAACCAGCCTCTACGTTAGTCGCCTACCTAGCTGGCGCAGTAGTCCGTCGCGGCCAAGCCAAGACCAGACGTCACGCGCCTTCCTGAGGCGGCTTCCGAAGGCTGACACACCTGATGTCAGCACCTGACACGGCGCAGGGGGCAGGTGCGCCGTTTCCCGAAGGGATGAACCGAGCCGTCACCCTGCGTCTCCACCAACTCCATACGAGACGTCCAACCGCCGTCGGAGGACAGTCCGGCGACTGGACACCGAGGCAAAAGACCGGATTCCTAAGCGAGGAGCTCCACCCATCTTTTCCTTTTTCTTCACACTCCGTGTAACCTCCTTTGTAACCGCCTCCCTGGTTTATATAAGGAGGCATAGCCCTTTGGCGGAAGCGAGAGGTAGGCAGTCGAACATAGTATTCCCAGATCGCACTCATAGCCACTCCGGGCAACCCCTGCGCACAAGGTGCCCCGAACCCGAGCTCAGCCCTTGGTTGTAATACGACGGATACACCCGAATCAATAACATCCGGCCACCCCACGAACTGGAGTAGGGACGTTTCGCTGAACCAAGATAACTCTTGGACCTCCTGTCTTTTGGTCTAACCATTCGAGGAGCGGGAGCGCGCAGCCCCTCTAGACCTACAAATTTACTTGCCGGTTCTCGAAACGCCGACACACCCCCTATACGAAGTCATTTATATTTTACTGTAAATATGTAGCTGTAGTCCATAAAATAGAGCAAGGGAAAAAGAGAGGAAAACATGCAAGAGAAGACAAAAGATAGTCTCATTGTAACTTATTCCCGAAAAGGGTTTTTCATGTAAAATCTTTGTCTCATATTTTCTTTGATCCTATATATAATGTTGTGCATTTTGTGACAAGTGAACAGAGTTAAGGTCAAATTGAAATACGCTAGAGATGTTGTGCCTTCGAAGCTGATTCTTGTACGCCATGTCTTAGAAGCCACAGAATGATTACTCGAGAGTCATATGTGAAAAAAATGGAATTGATTTTCTTTTTCTCTCTTGCTTCCTTCTCCTTTGAGTAAGTACGTTTTCTCTTATAATATATAATATTAAAATATTACAAACAAGGTTCTACAATGATCTATTTTTTAAAAGCAAAATTATATATATTGTAAGGTCATTTAAACATGCTCTAAGGATGATACCAGCAAAAATGCGCATGTCATCTTGCTAGTTAATCTTTATATACTATATAAAGTGAGAGTTTCTTCCTAGTCACTTCATCAAAATTACCCACCTTTGCCACTGTTCTTTAATTACCTACATTTGCTACTGTTAGCACTTTTAATTACCCATCTTTGCCATTGCTCTTTAATTACCCACCTTAATCAGTGTTAGTGCTCTTTGCAAATAAACTTTTTGTCGCAAATTGAGTTTTCGTTGCAACGTACGGGCACATGACTAGTTAAAAGAAACATGTCTGTTGGTAGTTACAGTAAGGGCACAAGTACCCTAATTTAAACCAGTCGACACCAATCTGAGTTGTCATTGAGCTTTTGTCCTGCATAGGATTTGATATTTCATTTTCGGTTTACATCTTGGATGTGGGTGAAATATCAGAATTTTTGATGAAATCTGATAAAAATTCAAAAAACAAATTTGAAATCAAGAATTTTTGAAATTTTGGCCAAAATTGCTAAAATCTCAATAAAATTAAACTAAGTGAAAAATAGTAGAAACAATATTTAAAAAAATTAAAATTTTTATGGATGGTCTTGACATATCAATAATATTTAGATGATGATCAAGCTTAAGGAACTTTATAAATTTCTGACAGTGCTACTGTTCCGATAAAATGCCGACTAGTAAATTTCAATCAAATGGAAAATAGTGAAAACCATGTTATAAAATTTTGAAAATTGTTTTGGATGGTCCTCACATATCAATAATATTTTGATAAAATTTTTAGATGATGATAAAGCTTGAAATTTTTTCAAAAATTCGGACAGTGCTACTAAAGGCTGATGGGCAAAATTTAATCGAATGAAAAATAGTTCAAACCATATTATAAATATTTTTAAAAAAATTGGATAGTCCTGATGCACCAATAAGGAGGTGTTTGGCACAGCTCTAGCTCTACCAAAATCTATGGCATTGGTGGAGTAGGGTATTCTAGCTCCAGATGGAGCTGGCGTTATGGTACATTAAGAGTGTTTAGGTGGGTCATATTGTTTATATTTTAGACTAAAAATATAAATTTAATTCACTTTATTTTAGCCTACAAGCTCCAGATCTGAGGTGGAACCGGGATCTGGAGCTCTGTCAAATAGAGCATAATATTTCTATAAAATTTTCAAATGATGATCAAACTTAATTTTTTTTAAAAAAAAATTATAACAGTGCTACTGTCCTGATAAAAACTTTACAATGCTATATGCATTACTTCTATAAATTTGATTGATCAACAAAACATGTTTAAAATTTTTTAAACTTTTATAAAAGCTTTCTAAGGAAATTTTGAAGCTCTTCTAAAAATATTGGATCATGATCACACTCGAGCAAATTTATAAAGTTCTGACACGATTACTGTCTCATTTTTGTTCATTCTATTTTTGAATATTTAAATATAACAAATGAAGTTAAATTCTTTTAGATTTTTTTTGTATGATCCTAGACTACTAAATATGGTACATAAATTATTTTGAGTATGATCAAGCTTTTACAATTTTGTAAAAAACCAATAGTTTTTCTTCTATTTTTATAAAACATCTAAAAAATTCGGTTTTTCAACAAATTTTCATAGAAGATGATATTCTTAAGGGTTATTGACCCAAATTTGGTCAAATTTAGTCCTCAAAAGTCAAAATTTGATCAAAAATCCTGATATTTCAAAGAAATTTGCTGAAATTTTTGAAAATACTGTAACAATTGGATTTTTTTATCTGGTAGGGATTTTGAATCTCATCCCCGGCTGAAATCCAAATTCTCAGATGAAATTTCTGAAATTTCACCGGGATTTTGAACTATGCCTGCAGGAGAAGCAAGGTGATTTCTCGAAGAAGCAAGCGGTATTAGAGAACGAGAAGCCTCCTGCAATCCTTTCATGGCTATTGCGATAAGGTAACCTGATGTAGAATAAGGTTCCCAAATCCTAATGATGAGCATTTTAACCTTAGTGTTTTGAAAAGGTTTAGCATGGTTATTCTATTTTATGTTCCAAGGTAAGTGCTCACTTCACCGTTTTATTTTTTGGAGACAAGGTATGTCCTCACTTCACTAAAGCTAGTGTATCTTGTCTGGGTTTCAAGAATCGAGGTATGTGCGTCTCCAACAGCAACCTTAATTCCTTAAGGGGCTGTTTGGTTGCCTGGTTTCACGTGGTCAGACTCGTGGAAGCTAAAGAACCAACGTTTGGTTGCTCATTGTATCACGTGAGTTTGTACCCACGCATGCAAGATGGGTGTTTGGTTGCCTACGGCGGTGCGGAGCCTGACCAGCATGATGCACAAAGCACTCACAGCCAGGCTCGTGGAAAACGAGCTCCATGACCGTTTCCCTGAAGCCAGGCTGGGGCGGTGCAGACTCTCGCAGCCAGACTCGTGCAAGACGGCAAGCAAACAGCCCCTAACCCGCTGAACGTGTTCTGTTCTTATGGATTTAGTTAATGGCAGTGGTTTCTTTGCTCTAAATCTTTACATGGCCAAATTCATATGCTCACGCCCCATATATAGTAGCTTGTACCTGCCTATAGGTGTTGCTCCAAAATTGTTTTGAGTGGATATTAAAATTGATAAAACTTGAGAGTAAACATAGTGTATCCAGGGTTTCAATTTTTGCCAAATTTTGGTGAATGTTTGCCAAAATTTTAGATTTCAGGCCTCTACGAAATATAAATTACCGGCTGAATAAAAAAAATTGAAATTACTATAGTAATTTCATTTTTTTGGTCAAATTTCATCGAAATTTCATGAATTTTGGCCAGATATTGAACATTTCAGGCTGGATTTGATTGGATTTGGTCCAATAACCCATAAGAAAGTCATCTTCTATGAAGATTTATTGAAAAACCAAAATTTTGAGACATTTTAAAATTTTAGTAGAAACACTGTTAGATTTTTATAAAATTGTAAAAGCTTGATAATGAGCTTAAAATTTTATGGTACAATCTTGAGTAGTGTAGGATAATAATAATAAAATTTCAGAATAATTTAACTTATTTTTTATCTTTAAAAATCAAAAATAGAATGAACATAATTGAGACACTTACGTTGTCATAATTTTATAAATTTTCTTGAGTTTGATAATGATCTAAAATTTTTATGTGATATTAATAATTTCCTCGGTACCATTAAATAAAATTTAAAAAAATTTAACTTTGTTTGTTTACTCAATTAAATATATGTAAGCATCGAACTTCATTTGTTAAATTATATTTCAAAAATCAAAAAGAGAAAAAATATAAATGGTACTGTGCCTTTTAAGAATTTTATAAATTCACTGGAGTGTGATCATGATTCAAAATTTTTATGAGATATTAAGAATTTCCTTTTCACCCCTTTGTAAAATTTTCAAAAAATTTAAAACTTTTTTTATTGCTAAAGCAAATCTATGTATTGATCATCAGGTTTTTATCAAGGCGTAGCACGGTCAGAATTTTTAAAAATTATTTTAGCATGATCATCATCTAAAACTTTTATATAAATATTAATGCTACATCAGAGCCATTAAAAAAATTCAAAATTTTATAATGTGATTTGGACAATTTTTCATTTCGTTCAAATTTACCAGTAAGCCTTTTAACAGGACAGTAACACTATTCAAATTTTTAAAAATTCATGACACTTGATTATCATCTAAAAATTTTATGAGAATATTATGGACGTGTCAGTACCATCCACAAAAAATTTCAAAATTTTATAACCTCGTTTGTTCTAATTTTTATTCGGTTCAAACTTGCCAGTCAGCGATTTATCAGGACAATAGCAATATTTGAATTTTTAAAATTTCTTTAGATTTGATAATAATCTAAAATTTTTATGAAAATATCATCAATGTGTCAGGACACTTCAGAAAAAAATTTAAAATTTTTCGTTATCGTTCGACCCACTTTTTCAGCCGGTGCAAAACGATTGAAATTTCGACAATTTCATCCGAAATTTCAGAAATTTTGTCGAAATTCGGATTTTTTTCAATGGCAAAGAGACTGAATTTGAATTTTGGTTTTTGAATTTCAACCAAAATTTGTCTGAAATATCAAAATTTCACTGAAATTTCGGATTTCAACTATACCCGGTATTTTTTCCTAAACGAAAATTAAATCACTGAGTGTATCAATACCGTGGCAGTGCCTCCTATACTGTTGTGACTGGCATGCTACTAAAGAAAGGGTATGAACGCTTAGAAAAAATGTACATCGGCATGCGTCATGAGCATGAGCTATGTCGGATTTGCAATTTGTAATGCAGTTTGCTGACGTAGGGATTTGCCGCCCAAGCCGTTGAAAGGCACTTCCCGTCCGTGGGTGAGAGTAACCTCGTGAGAAAATGCATGTGCTGCAGGCTGCGCGGAAGGGTCCTGCGAAGGAATTTTCCCAATCCGGACGCTTTTCAGTAATCCATCACATCAGACCTCTGAAGCTTCGTTTGGTCAAGTCATCTCATCCTGGGTGCTTGACGGTGATTGATAGTATTAG
The DNA here is from genome assembly GCA_036346375.1 of Guadua angustifolia. Lineage (NCBI taxonomy): Eukaryota > Viridiplantae > Streptophyta > Magnoliopsida > Poales > Poaceae > Guadua > Guadua angustifolia. The sequence continues at coordinate 10,138,993 of CM070502.1, forward strand.
TAGTACTAAACGCCGATACATCCTCACTGTATTGCGGGATGTAGCATTGCTTGCTTGTGGAGCAAACGCTGCTTTTTGCGATGAGATTTGAGACTCGAGAGAGAGGGGTGAGCAGAAGGGTTTGACCGCGAACGGGGGTTGGGCGCTAGGCACAAGCTGCACAAGGCAGGGAGCCAAGGAGGAGTGAAAACGAGTAGGCGTCGGCTTTAGATGGATATTATTCTTTTATATTTTAATATATATTTTTGTATTCAGAATACATACGGGTTAACCGAATACAGATATGAATCTGAGTTATTAGGATACGAACGCAGAATGTATATGTGACTGATTCGAGTTGAAAACAGTCGGATTTAGATGGATATTGTTTTTTTATATTCTAAAATATTTTTTTGGATTAGAATCAGATACGGGTTAGCAATCAAACGCTATTTTTGCGATAAGATTTGGAGAGATGGGTGAGCAGAAGGGTTTGACCGGGAATGGGGGTAGGGCGATAAGCACAAGCTGCACAAGGCAGAGAGCTAGGGAGAAGTGAAAATGAGTCGGATTTAGATGGATATTATTTTTTTATATTCTAATATATTTGTTGGATTCGGAACCAGATACGGGTTAGCCGAATATAGATATGAATCCGGGTTATTCAGGATACGGACGTGGAACATATATGTGATCGATTCAAGTCGAAAACAGATAAAGATGTACAGATAATACACGCATATTTAAAGTAATATATGTTAATTAAAACCATACGAGTACATAACCAAAGTAGTAAGTTATATATCAATCAAATCCAATAGATGTCATAGAAAAAATAGCTACTTGAGAATCAATAGAACCAACTAATTATCAATATAAATAAATTGCCATGGAAAAATGTGACAAAAATCTTCCGCATGGAAAAAAAGCTGTAAAGACACAACAGCACACCATGTCAACATCTAATCTAACCTGGATAAAAATTTTAATGCGAAGACGATTAGCATCTGCCTGCCGTTAGTCACCTTTTCCTTTTGCAAGCTTCTTTTTTCCTGTATGCTTTGCTTAGGATTTGTTTGAGGGATCAAGCAATTTGTAAAATGTTTGCTGTTTCTTGTGTTTGAGGAATCGACCTGCAAAATTTGCCCGGAATATCTGAACTGTGTGAGGTATGGACCAGTCGGTCGGTTGCCTTTCGATTTATTCCATTTCCCGTAGGATGGAACGACCGGCTAAGCAACAAACCGGCCTGCTAATTTAGCTTTTGATTGGGTTGCTGGTTCATGGGACGTTTTCTGTGTGACCAATGGCTGTAAGGGGTGAAATAATCCAGGTTAGTCAACCACTCGGTACAGGTTATGTGTACCACATGAAGGCCACAGAGTTTTGCAAAACAAAGGATCAGATGCAGGGAATGGGATGACACAAACAAACTAGGAACCAGAGGAGGGAGTCGTCCATTTATAAGTTGCCGAGCTGGAGTACTACTGAACTTGGTAGCCCGCCTTGCACATATCACCAACTCCCACCCTTTCTTCAACCATCGCAACCTCCGTAGTTCCTAGCTCCTCCTCTGTGATCTCGACCCATGGGACCTTCCCGCCGTTGCCACCGTGCAACCACCAGCCTCGCGCTCCTCCTGCTGCTGTCGTCCATCTCCGTCTGCTTATTCCTCCCCGCAGCCCGCGCCCAGTCCACCACCTTCACCAGCGTCGTCGAAGGCAAGGAGTTCACCACCTTCTCCTTCCCCAGGTTCGACAAGCCCGCCAACCTGACGTTCTTGGGCAACTCCAGCATCAACCAGAACGCGCTGCAGATCACCCCCGACAGCGCCAACAACGCCAGTAGCTACCTCGTGAACCAGACCGGCCGTGTGTTCTTCCCCACCCCCTACACGCTCTGGGAGACCAACTCGTCCAACTCCACCAACAACAACAAGTACGTCGCTTCCTTCTTCACCGTGTTCAAGGTCAATCTCTACCGCACGGACCGCAGCGTCGCGGGGGAAGGCCTCGCGTTCGTCGTTGCTTCCAGCGGTGATGTCGAGCCGCCTCCCGGCAGCGATGGCGGCTACCTTGGCCTCACCAACGCGTCCACCGACGGGAACGACACCAACGGGTTCGCGGCCGTGGAGCTGGACACGGTGAAGCAGCCCTACGACCCCGACGATAACCACGTCGGCCTCGACGTCAACGGCGTCCAATCCACCTACGCCAACCCCCTCACCCCCTTCGGCATCCAGCTCGCGCCCAATGACACGGACACCTACGGCAACGGCACCTACATGGTCTGGGTCGACTACAACGGCACGTCGCGGCACGTGTGGGTGTACATGGCCAAGGACGAGAGCAAGCCCACCACCGCCGTGCTCAACGCGTCGCTGGACCTCTCGACGATCATCCTCGGCAAGAAGGCGTACTTCGGCTTCTCGGCGTCCACCGGCGTGCAGTACCAGCTGAACTGCGTGCTCATGTGGAATATGACGGTGGAAAGGCTCCACGACAGCAGCACCGCCAACAAGGCGATGTCCGGCTGGAAGCTCGGGTTGGCCGTCGGGGTGCCGTGCGCCGCCGCCCTGGCGCTCGGGCTGTTCGCCGGCCTGTACATCAGGAAGAAGAGGAAGCAGGTCGGGGCAGACCCGAGCTCGGTGTTCAACAACACCATCGATCTGAGGAGCATGCCGGGGGTGCCCAAGGAGTTCGACTATAAGGAGCTGAGGAAAGGGACCAACAACTTCGACGAGAAGATGAAGCTGGGGCAGGGCGGGTACGGCGTGGTTTACCGCGCCACCGTGCTCGGGGAACACGGCCGGAACATGGAGGTGGCCGTGAAGCAGTTCTCCGGGGCCAACACCAAGGGGCAGGAGGACTTCCTCGCCGAGCTCAGCATCATCAACCTCCTCCGGCACCGCAATCTCGTCAAGCTCGTCGGTATGGAATTTCTCCTTGCTCTGTTCATTTCGCATCGTTCTTGGCTTCTTAGTTCTTACTCACTTCTTTATTTCTTAATTTTGTCTAATCTGTTCTAGCTTCTTGCTCTGCTCCATTCGCATTGTTCGTTCTTAGCGATTTGTCATAGTCTGTCCTGATTAAGAATACCTGAATAGAACATTGTGGCCAGCCTGATAAACTGCCGTTTGGCTTTTAGCTTCTCTAGTTTTTTCGTGAGTTAGAAGCTTTTGGGGGGCTCGATTTAGAGTATTTAGTTAAGAACTTCATTGCAAACGGCAATCAAAATTACAATAGTAACACGGGGCGGGATATGATTTTAAAATTTTCTTGTTCTGGTTTATTAGCTTTACATTTAGTACTAATGAAGCCGTGATAAGACTGCATCCAAGTTGTCACGATTATGCCAATCCTTGTTACACGCTCAACGACTATTTTCTTGGACGGCTACGTGCAAAATGATATTCTTCCAGGCTGTCGGAAATGTCAAACGCCGCGTATAAATAGACAGCAGTATGGAACTTATTATACGCATCGATCAGAGGATAACGATGCGAGAGGGCTACTACTACTTGCACAGATCTCTGAAGAAAGTAGTATAAAATAAAATTTCGTGCTAATTACACCACGTAATCATCAAGACTATTTAAAAGTTGACCGCACCAGTTGGTACCTTAATAGTACAAGATTAAACCAGTACTAGTTCTTGTAGTAGTGAAGGTTTTGCTTATGGTATTCGCGATCATGATCGAATCGTGAGCAGTGCAGTATAATATTCCCGAGTTAACATTTTGATAATGCAAATTTGACCCCGTTTCTCCTTGCCTACATGGTTTTAGGAGGGAAATAATTGGTAGTTGTAGAACGGCATGCCGGACAAAAACTCATCTCTGAGTTTTGTACACTATTGTTTATGACATTTCGTAAAGACACACAATTTTCATACGTGTTCTTGAAAAAAAAATGATTAAAGCAACCACTGAAAAAAGTTTGGACGACACATTTGCAGGTTGGTGCCATCAGAATGGTGTTTTACTGCTGGTGTACGACTTCATGCCCAACGGCAGCCTGGACAGGCATCTCTTCGGCGGCCCGGATGCTCCGATCCTCAACTGGGAGCAGCGGTACAACGTCGTCGCTGGCGTCGCGTCCGGCCTGAACTACCTCCACCACGAGTACGATCAAATGGTGATCCACCGCGACATCAAGCCGTCCAACATCATGCTGGACACCGCCTTCAACGCCCGCCTCGGCGACTTCGGCCTCGCCCGCGCCCTCGAGTCCGACAAGACCTCCTACACCGACAAGATCGGCGTCCCGGGGACGCTGGGGTACATCGCGCCGGAATGCTTCCACACCGGCAGGGCGACGAGGGAGTCGGACGTGTTCAGCTTCGGCGCCGTCATCCTGGAGATCGTCTGCGGCCGCCGCATCTCCTGCAACAACCCCGCCGGGTGTAGCCAGCTGCTGGAGGGGGTGTGGAAGTACCACGGCGCGGGCCGCATCGTCGAGGTCGTCGACCCAAGGCTCGCCGGCGAGTTCGATGAGGGCGACGCCGAGCGACTCCTGCTGCTGGGCCTCGCGTGCAGCCACCCGAACCCCGGGGAGCGGCCGAGGACGCAGGCCATCCTGCAGATCCTGACGCGCTCCGCCCCGCCGCCGGACGTGCCGCCGTCGAAGCCCGCGTTCATGTGGCCCGCGCAGCCCGTCGTGCGCGCGGGCGAGGACGGCGAGATGCCGACGTCGAGCAGCGGGGCCACCAGCACGGTGATGACCACGTCGTCGTCGGGGTGGACCCAGACTTACCAGGTCAGCATGGAGCACGACGTGCCCACGGTGTGAGGCGAGAGCCGGCTGAGCGGGACGAGTCAATGACTCACGTGGCATCCAGGCCAGACAAGACCGTGGAATTGGTGACTCGGACGTGGCAAACAAAACAGAGCAATGAGAGAGCTTGATTAGAGAGCTTTTCCATTTCCCGCGTTAAGTACTAGGTAGCAGTACAACTTTTATCTGCAGTGTTCGTTGATTGCATTTTGCCTTTGCTGTTCAGTTCCGAAGCAAATAGTGCTGTATATAAATAGCCGCCATCTCGGTGTTTTTTTAGTTGACCTGTTCTCTGTACTAGCTTTCAGTAATTGTCGAGAGTTGAGATCAGCGTGCATACCATGATTTCTGTACTATTAATCCCATCTGTTAAGTGAAACCTGGAGATGTGAGTTTTTCCAGCCTTGAGGAGCTCTGCTGTCCTTCATCTCTTTTTTCGCGACCACCTGAAAGCACAACTTTTCCTTTTTGACGGCTAATTGCCGCGTCGTACTATTGATGTGTTCGGCGTTCAATTTTGGGACGATGGATAAGTAGGATATTTTTGCCACATAGGCAGAAATGTTCTAATCTTAATCCGAAAGCAATCTTTCTATAGATAAAACTGCTTTTGTACTATGGTCTATGGACGAATGAGTGGTTCCAGTCACTTGCCTCTGGCTCCATTAAACAAGTACTCTGATCTGATGTCGTCTACACATTATTTTTTTCAGTAGTTACGGAGGAACATATTGGACAAGTAATCAGTTGCGCAGGAGGGAGGGAAAACGGAAACGAAGAGTCTTGGTGCACGTTTTCAAAGATGCTTCCTTTTTTTATGGGTTCAAACATCACGGTTGGGTTCTGAATGTCGTAATTAGTGTGGAGCGAGTTGAATTATATTATGCTGCAACTAGTTGTGCTGGAAGCGTGGTCAAGATATTGATTGGCCAAATCCTGGAAGGTTCCGATTGTCCCATATAGGACAAAGAATATGGATGCATGGAAGCTGCTGTTGCTGCTGCTTCTTTTTCCATATTGCAGAATACTCTCGCCAGGCTTATCCGGTTGCTGCTGCTACTTTTCCCATATTGCAGAATACTCTCGCCAGGCTATCATGGATAAGCGACGCAACTATCAGGTTGGTGGAGGTTGTTCAGAAGAGTAGGAAAATTGTCCATCGTGCTGTGTTGTTAGGCTAGGGCAAATTAGCCCGTCTCGTTTCAGAATCTATCGTCTTCTCCTCGGCCTATTGAAGCTAGTCGATGGACGCACCTCTGCTGCCAAATACCACAGGCGGCTTACAGTTAACAGTAAAAACTAGAAAGGCAGATCATCATTCATGGATCACGATGAAAAATGGGAAGATTCATTGAAACTGTCGTCAAACGCAGGCAGCGTCCCGAGCCGAGCCTGAAAAGTACAGGTGGGGCATGGATAGGATCATAGGACTACCACGTTCTTTTTAGCTTTCCTCTTTTCCTTTTGTCCTTTCGCCCTACTAGTAGCACGCAAGAAGCATCCGAGACATGCAAATCAACTGGGCCGCGGAAGATGCGATAGCCGGATGTGGACTTTGATATTTCTGAGTTCTGACTCCAGCCTTTTTGGCGGCTGCTTGCTGTTATTCCTTTGGCAAAACAGTGAAAAAAATAGGAGAAACGAAGGGTATGTTTGGATCGTCTAGAATTAACTGTTAGCTGACTAAAAATTAGCTCTATCCATTAGCCAGCTAACAATTAGCTCTAGCCCATCTAAACATGGCATAGCTCACTCTCACTAGCTAATGGGCTAATTGTTAGCTCAGAGGTTGGCTAAAAATTAGCTCACCTATTAGTCTTTCTGTTTGGATGGACTAGGACTAATTTTTAGCCAGCCAATAATTAGCCCAAGGATCCAAACATGGCCGAACTTGTCCGGGTGTTCGCTGCCGACTTAAGGGTCTGGTACTGGTTGGTTTGTTGCTATTGGTGATGAATACTTGTCTTACTAAATTTTAGTGGTGTCGATTAAATTCAGTAAATATTTAGTTTGATATTAAATTTTGGTAAGATTCTTTTCGTTCCGAGTTCTTTAGTTAATTTCTTTGCCAATCATGGTCAAAATATTAGCACCCAATTTAGTAACCAAATTTTGGTGATACCAAATATTAGTAAGGTTTAGTAAGATAAATTTATCATTAAACCAAACAAGTCTTTATTCCTCTGGCTAGGGGTGCTAATGGGTTTGGACCGGTTAGACTTTTGGATTAGGCAAGCCCAAAAATTGCAAATAGATTAAACTCATTTTGGATCTATAGTTATTTAAACTAGATCTAACCCAAATTGGGCTAGGCTTGGATCTCATATTTTTCTATTAAATCTCTTACCACCAGCTAAGTAAACCAATTGATATTGCTTTTAGCATTAATGCTTTATTTTTTGTTTTATATACTTCAGCAGCATATTTTAAGTTGTAACTTTCAAACTTTGTTTCTAGTGAGATATGTAATTATAGATTTAATTTTATCACTTTAATATTACAGCGTAAACTATCAACTTATCGAACAAACGGTTTACCTACGTAAAAGGTCAAATCAAGACCCAGACTTCCATTTGGGCTTAGGCTGGGCTAGACCTCACTCTTTTTAGATATTGAATATAGATATATAACAAGAATATTAGGGTTGGATCAAATCTGTACTGGACTTCGTCTTATTAGCACCCTTACCTCTGCAAAACAGCGGCCTGCGGCCCAACATTGCTACGTCGCAGAGCTGCACGCACTGGTACTAGGTGGGCTTCTAGCGTTCCTTGAAAAAGGGTGGGCTTCTAGCCCAGCGGCCCGAGAGGAGATGTGCTGCTGTACTCGGGTAATCGGGGCATAATCAGAGACGCGGTACGACGTGAGAGCACTAGCACTAGCACTCCGATGCACATTTTTTTTTCCTTATCGTTGATCTTCTCCCGAACGAATTGCTATAAATCTAGCATAGGTAGGGGACCGGTACCGTAACGGCTGTAGGCTGCAGTCTGCACACATTGCACCAACTGGCACGACGCCCGACGCGAGCGGCCCGACGAGTGTACCCAAGTCTTCACTTTGCAGCTCGCACAGCCAGGAAAAAGGCGAGCCAACGGGAGGGAGGATTGGGCGTGAAAAAGGGCCCCATGGGCCATGGAGTAGGCTGATGGCACGTATCGGGACTGGGAACTCGTCGTCACGTGCCGCAAAACGCCAACCGCCGCCAGTTACCGTTGCTGCTGGTGCTGGCCCGGGCGAGCACAGTACTGAACATAGCCACAAATGCCACGTTGCGACCTCCCTTCTGGACCCTTCTTGTGCGCCTGCCTGTAGGACTCGCATCGCCGTCGAGCTGCAGAGGCCTTGTATCTGTACTAAATATGGTAGCGTGCTATTGTACGTCGTGTTGTATAAACGTAAAAATAGAGACAGGATGTAGTTAAGATAGTAAAGATGTATATAAGTGCTAAAGCAAGTATACACACAGGTGAAGCACGGGTCTCTTTTTTTGCAAATATAAGTGCTAAGGCGGAAGGATGCAAGGTATTTAATTGTGAAAGTGTGCAAGGTATTTAATGAGTTTTTTGAAAATCGAATTTTTAGAACTACGGATCTCTTTTTTCAAAATAACCAGCGGAAGGATCTATTTACGATTTCGTTTCTTTTAAATCTTCTGGGTCGAAAGGATTTTTTTTTGCAAAATAACCAGTGAAAGGACCCCGCCAGCGAATCTATGGGACCGCCATAAACCTCCGATGAATTCCGCGTTTTTTTAGAAAACCGCGTGGAGGGATCTAAACGTCGTTTCGATTTTTTTCGGGTCTAGTCTAAAAAAAATCGACGAAAGGACATAAACGCGATTTCCAATTCAGGTATAAATCCTCGATAAATATGTGTTTTTTTTTCGAAAACCGCGTGTACTAACTTAAACGTATTCAGGTATAAATCCTCGATAAATATGTGTTCTTTTTCTAAAACCGCGTGTACTGACTTAAACGTAATTTTAAATGGCGAAATGTACCATTCCCGCTTTGATTCCTTTCCATGTTAATGAGCCTGACCTTTGTCTTTACGCGCAGCCTGGAACAATGTTGCCGAAATGCTATCCAAGACGTGTTTAGTTCTCCGGGATGAAGCGCCTATGACACATAGATTCCGCTTTGAAGTCATGATAGAACATTTCGAGATATTATGTCTGTTGAAGACCCTGGTTATATGAATGTGCCTTTCGGTGGAAAGACTGTTATCCTTAGCGGAGATTTTCGACAGATTTTACCTGTCATTGAAGGTGGTTCAAAAAGAGAAATTATAGAGGCTTCGCTTGTTAGCTCACCCCTTTGGCGCCATATCGAGATCTTAAAGTTATCTATTAATATGAGGCTCCGTGCTCCCACAATTCCTTCATGATGAAGATCTATCTGCGTTTGCTCAATGGGTGCTTGATGTTGGCAAGCGGTGTGTTGCTTCAATAAAACAAAGCTATGTGTGACATATGACTTTTGATTTCTATGATATTTTTCGGATCTATTTTACTTAAAAAACTGTCGAAAGGACCTAAACGCGATTTTTAATTTTTTCGAAAGAACCTAAACGTGATTTTCGGATTTTTAGAGGACCTTGCCGGGGGCGCGACACGTGGACGCCCCTAGCATCCGGCAAACCCAGGCAACATTATATATTAGATATGCTCCCTTGCCGCTGATCCTTACACAAGAACCTGTCTGCAACATCCTACAATTCATTTATGATATAAATTGGAAAAGTTAACACGTTTTAAGTAGGCATGATGCATACTTTGATTTACCCAAGATCACCTATTTTCAATGTGGGGGCGCTCCGATGTGAAAACTCGAGTTATTTCTAGTACTCTCCACGACCCACGCCAACTACTAATAACAGTAGATAACTTCTTTCAACCCTTTGTGTCTAAGAAACTAGCCCATTTACTCCATACATCATTTCATCTTATTACAGGTTGTCGGTGTATTCCACCTGACAGGTCCGAGCCTACGGACCGGGTTTTGTTCGATAGGGGGGTGGCTTAGGTAGTTGGCTAACCCTAGCAGAGGGAAACCCCAAAGACCTCTCACACTAACGAGCTCGATGTCTAAATTCAGATGAACACAACGATTTTTACCTGTGTTCAGCCCCATGGAGAAGGGTACACCTTACTTCCCGCTTGAAGTTGGATTGCCTCTCGAAAGTGTCGTTACCAAGTTTGTGGGTGACCAGCTCTCCTGTTCCGTCTCCCCCTCCCTCTTTCTTTCCTCAAGTGCCCTTATATGCACGGGCTTACATGAGCCAGATTCAGGAGAGAGGTCATCATGCCTATCTTACACGCATTTATTACACCCTTGCCCCGTCCCGCTCCTCGGCGCTAATTAATGCGCCCAAGATGCCTTCGCTCGGTTCTTCCGAATGTGACCTCTCGGTGATAGGTAGGTGAGAGGTGTCGAGGAACGCTCAGAAAGCGTAATTCCTTAGACCGACATGCTCGTACAACAGTTCGCTTCGATACAAAGACGGCGCGAAGAAACTTCAGGACAAGCCACCGCGATTCCACCCTTTTGCATGGCAATGAATAAACGAGGCGTTTCGCCCGCATGCCACGTTAGCCGGGCGCCGCGCAGCGAGGCGTGATCGCCACCGCCGCTCGCGACGCCACGCGGACCGCACCGGAGGGCGGCGCGTGCCGCGCCGCTGCCGTCAAGCCGCCACGTTAGTCGGGCGCCGCGAAAGCAGGCGTGATCGCCCACCGCCGCTCGACGCCACGGGATCGGCACTGGAGGGCGGCGCGCTCGCCGCCGCTTCGCCAAAGCCGCCACGCGTTGGCGCCGGCGCAGCAGGCGTGATCGCCACTGCCGCTTCGCGACGCCACGTGGACTAGCATCCAACAGACGGGTGTAAGCACCCACCCGCTTCCTAGACTGCCACGTGGGCCACGCACGCTTTTGAGCGGCGAAGAGGGTACCCTGGTGTATAGTACGCCGACACAGGTCGGTCCGCCATTCCTTTGCCAGGCTCCTCTCAAATTAGGTCAGGTCTATGCCGATAGCCCCTAGATTCTACCAGATTTGAGACGTCTCACAGCAGTGGGTGGCTCGGGGGCGAGGTGTGCAGGTGACAAGGTGGCTCGGGGGCTAATAGATTGGCAAAAGTTCTTGAATCAATCCGTCTTCATTAAGCGCAAGTCGATTCAAAAAAAATTTCATTTATGTCTACAGCATGACCAAGGAGCTGCACAAGAAGAGAATTCCATCACTATTTATAAAGTTAGATATATCCAGAGCGTTTGACTCGGTTAGTTGGAAATACATCATTGAGCTATTGTAAAATCTAGGATTCGGCCAACAATGGAGAGACTGGGTTTCTCTTTTATTGATGTCGGCCATATCTAAAATCATCCTAAATGGGATGCCAGGATAGCTTATTTCCCATAAAAGGGGGCTTCGACAGGGGACCCCCTCTCGCCAATGTTATTTATATTGGCAATCGACCCCTTACAGCGCATCCTTTCCAAAGCGGCCATGGAAAGCGTGTTAGCCCCGCTGCCTCTTCGGTCCACTGTCTTGTGAGCTTCCATGTATGAGGACGACGTAGCGCTCTTCCCAGACTCGAAGATACATGATTTGAATGCCATTGCGGCGTCCTTATCGGTCTTCGGGGGAGCCACAAGTTTGCAGGTACATATTCAGAAATCAGAAATCTACACAATAAGATGTGAGGGCATGGATTTATCGGACATGTTCTAAAGTTTTCCAGCTCGGAGGAGGACTTTCCCATGCAGTATTTGGGGTTGCCGCTGCGACCCACTAAGTTGAAAATGATAGATTTCCAATCGATCATAGACAAAGCAGGCTTAAGATTAGCAGGATGGAAAGGGAAACTATTATTGAGGGCAGCACGCCTAATCCTGGCGGACTCGATCCTCACATCTCTAGCATCTTATCACTTGCCAATCCTTCCTTTATCCAAATGGGCGATCAGCAGAATAGACAGGATCAGGAGGAACTTCGTCTGAAGGGGAGACCAGTCTTGCACAGGTGGCCATTATTTGATGAATTAGAAGGAGGTTTGCAGACCAAAAAGCTTGGGGGGCTAGGTTTAAAAGATTTTGACAGATTTGGCAGGGCGTTGCGGCTTCGTTGGTTGTGGTACCAATGGAAGAATCGTCAAAGGCTTTAGGTGCGGTTCGGCGCTCCTTGTGACGACGTAGATCGCTCTCTCTTCCAAGCTAGCACCACCATTGTTCTAGGAGATGGCAAGACATCGACTTTTTGGGAATCGAAATGGCTTAACAGAGCTGCGCCAAAGAACATCGTACCTCACTGCTATCAGATGGTAAGAAGGAGGAACAGATCTGTTTACGAAGAGCTGACCAATAACTCCTGAATTACATCGCTCCGGAGGATCGCAGGGGCTACACAACTTTTAGAATATTTCTTACTTTGGCAGGCCATCCAGCAGGTTAATCTTAGACTTGACACTGCATATGACATTCTGTGAAAGTGGACATCCGACAACCAATACTTAGCGAAGTCCGCTTACTTAGTGCAGTTCTGGATAGTAACTACAGGTGTATTTGAAAGGCCAGTGTGGAAAACAAGTACAAATTTTTCACATGGTTGTTTCTCCAAAACAGGTTGCTTACAGCAGACAGGTTAGCGGCGAGGAGTTGGCCTCACACCCTCCTCTGTCCTCTATGCGGTTTAGAGCCTGAATCTGCGTCGCACCTCCTGCTTTCCTGCTCATACGCCAAACAAGTTTGGAGGAAAATCCTCCACCAAATCTCATGTGATTCCACGATCCTACAAGCAGGTTTTGCACCTTCTTTCTGGTGGCATCGAATTCGTTGAGCAGTGTCGACCGCCTCACGTAAATAGGTGGACGGGATCATAATATACACCTTCTGGAATCTTTGGAAAGAAAGAAATGTGCGCATCTTCAGCAATGAGTACCATCCCTTCCTCCCAGTTTTCAGCCGAATTGTCCAGAACGTCAATACTTCAAGACTGGCGTTGCGAGAGGCCCCTTTGTAGAATAGCGATCTCCTGCATTAGGTTTTCTGGCTGTCGTTTGGTAGTTGGGGGCATTTTCTCAAAGACATTGTGGTGTTCTTTGGCTATCTGGGTCTCAGTTCCTAGCCAGGCGAGAGTCTAGTTCCTCTTGAGTCAGACCGTTCGCGTTGAACGTGTGGATTTTTCTTCAATAGCCCCTCTTTTCTACAGGGGCAGTCCTTATTATCTCTTCAGTCCGCTCTTCTCGAATTGGGAGGGGCTAATTTTCTGTTTTTTTGTTGTCACTCAGTCCTCTATAATCTCTTTTCTTCTGTAATGCATGGCAAAGCTCCTACTGTTATCTTTTTTTTTAAAAAAGGTGGTGAGCACCCTACTGCTAAGAGCTAGCAACGTGGCACAGGATGCGACGGTCTGCATTTGGCAAAGCTCAGTGACGATTGTGCGATATACGGAGGCACCGGTGGGCATGGTGGTGCAATTTAACACAGTGAACCCCACAAAACAAATATATGTATCATCCTCGATGCAAGTTTTTATGTGTCTTCATTATCGATCCATGTGCCCAAGCTATGTCTTATCTAAGACACTACTTTGCACTCTCTTTTCTTTAATTTTTTTCCTATCTTAACTTTAAACCAACTATACCTCCGTTCTTGAATAGAAGACGTTTAAGATTTTGCAATTCAACAAGGCAAATATACAAAAGACAAAATTATCCTATTTTTTAGACCATTTATTACTATTGATAGTTTGTATTTACTCTAATGTATACTATTAAATGATCTTGGAGATAGCAAAAGGGGAGGCCTACATAAGGAAAAGAGAGTGAAAAGCCATCTCAAAACTATAGAATGACATGTATTTAAGAACAAAATTTAAAAACTAGAATGACTTATACTTTATTCATTCCTGAATAGATGATGTCTTAGGATTCTGCACTTCAACCAAGACAAGTGTGATGAGGATCGTTGACTGGTCAAACACCCACCTCGGATAATTTAGGTTGTGACCCCTTTATACCATGACCACTCCTCAAGTCACGACCTCCCTAGATTATGACTTCCCTTGGCCACAATCATTCAAGGGTGCCACGACCACTCCTTATGTCATGATCACTCTGACTTCTCTTGGTCACAACCACTCTAAGGTCTTGTACCTCTCTTAGATCATTAGTCCTGGACCTCTTATATGCTAAGTGTACAAAATACCAAATTGCCCTCTTTTGTTAGACTACTTATTGCTATTAGATATTGTGTATTACTCTAATCCATAACATTAAATGATCTTGAAAATAGCTAAAGGGGAGAAGTATACAAGGAAAAGAGGATAAAAATTCATCTTAAAATTATAGAATGATATGTATTTAGTAACAGAATTTGAAAGATAAAATGATATATATATTCATAATAGAGAGAGAATTTACGAACGAAAAGAGTAGCTACAGAGTAGCTCCTTAGTCCTTACCAACATAGCTAATATCACCGCACTAGAGTGCCCCGTTAAGCGGTCCTCCTAGGTTCGAATCATAGGCGACCAGAGCCAGGGGTGAAAACGGGTCAGGTAATACCCGACCGGTATCCATATTAGGGATAAATTTATTCGAAATTGCGGGTACGGGTTCGGGTACTTTTGGTTCGGGTACAGATTCAGGTACTACCCGGATATTTTTTGTTCGGATATGGATCGGATATGGAATAGAACATACCCAACGAAAACGGGTCAGATATGGGTATACATCGGGTAATTACCACCGGGTACCCGGTAAAACTATCACTCCGACTCCCAACTCAAACGATCATAACTTTTTACTCCGAACTCCGATTTAGATGATCTTGGACTCTATGCGAAGCTTATCAAGAGGGCTATAATCTCCACCCATTTTTAAGATTTAAGCAACCATAGATATTTTTAAATATCATAAAAACATAGACTCTAATGTAGTCACTTAAGCCTAAAATCTTATTTTCGAAATGCTTCACAAGACTTGATCAAGAACGTGACTATAAGCTAGCAAGAGTCAATAAGATTCAATATTGAGCCATGTGATGATCAACTCATGATCAATACAATTTTGCAAAACACATTTGCATATAAACCCAGAAACTATGAGATCAATCCTTTAGCTATGTAAGGATCAACATATGATTCCGACAATTTACAAATTGAGACCTTTATGCACGCATAATGAACTTTATTTCGTTTGAACTATGTGTGCCGAAGTCTATATGTAAATTGCACTATCTGTGTTGGACTATGTGCGTTAATTTGACTTTATGTTGAACTATACATGTTTATTGGCTTTTATGTGTTGAATTATGTATTAATTAGACTCTATATTAGACATGTGTGTTTATTGGACTCTATGTGTTAGATTATATATTAATTAGACTCTATGTTGGAGTACGTGTGTTTATTCTAATCTATGTGTTGTCTTATATCATAATTTGGCTCTATGTGTTGAATTATGTATGATAATTGGACCACATGTGTTAGTTAAATTATTTTTATCACATACTTTGATCTAGGTAGTTTGTGTATTATTCGACTAAGCACCCGTTATCCGTATTGTACCCGTCCGTATAATATCCGGTATCTGTTTTCTAACTATTCGTAAATACCCGATATCCGTATCCTACCCGATTTTTCATTACTCATACCTGTATCTAAAAAAAATAATTAAAATAAGATATAAAATAACATGCTATCCAACCATATCCGATCCATTTTCAGCCCAAACCAGAGCGTCTCTCTGACCGACCGTGTCGCGATCCGTGCATCAGGCTGGTTCCACGTAGCATTTGCATGCGGTAGAGATGACAGCTAATGCCTCGCAGCTCCTCCCCACTTGAAGACAAATTAGTTATCTTCGCCTTTTTTTTTCCCTTCTTCTTTTCTATTGAAATTCTTTCAAGGAACTGGACGCGTAAATTATGGTTGGTGATACATCATACATTCGCTTGTACTAGTAGTAACTCCAAGCGCATGCTAGTGGTTGTGATTTTTTCTTTTCTGCACAACAAGTGCGCTGCTTCTCTTTCATTTACGGGTCTCCAGCACTTTCAGGCCTGTTTGTTTGCAGGACTTAAAAGCTAGTTTCAATTTCTTTCTAAAGAGCTAGTGAGTTTTCAAACAGTTTAGATTTTAAATAGTTTTGACATAATCTAGAAGCCACATATAACTAAAAAAAGTCAAAAACTATTTAGAACATATTTTTACAGCAATAAGAATTTAATTGTTTGTTAAACGAGCTTTTATAAAAGCTATAGTCATTTTTTAGCTTAGAAAAGTAAAAATAGATTTTTATAAAATCTACGACTCTCTGAACAGACCATTGTAAGCGTCTGACGGAAGCGAATCAGTACAGAACTTCCTTTGTAGAAGCAGTGAGGAACTTAGGAGTTACTCTTAGGGTCTGTTTGGTAGAACTCCAGATTCCAGCTTAATCTGAAATTTGAAATTTGTAGGCTAAAATAAAGTGAATTAAGTTTATATTTTTGTCTAAAATGTAAACAAGATGATCTATCTAAACACTCTTAGGGCATATTTGGTAGAGCTCCAGATTCCAACTTCACCTGAAATCTGAAATTTATAGGCTAAAATAAAGTGAATTAAGTTTATATTTTTAGTCTAAAATGTAAACAAGATGATCCATCTAAACACTCTTAATCTACTCACAGCTCCAGTTTTATGAATCTGATGAAGTTAAAATTTTTAGCCCCTGCCAAATATGCCCTTAATATACTCATAGTTTTAGCTTCACGAATCTGATAAAGTTAGAATTTTCAGCTTCACCAGATTCACGAATCTGAAGAAACTGAATTCCTGTCAAACAAACCCTTACTCAAGCCTACGGAACCTTGGACAACGAAATAAACCATGCAAGCTAAGGATAAAAAGAGGAAAATAACATGGAATAAATTAAGGACGTCGCCATGCTGGTTCACAGGTCGGTAGATTGCTCTAATGGACAATGGAGAGCGGATCTGTGCTTCGGTATATTATCTGTACCCAAATAAGCAAAGTAAGTTTGTTCTGAATCTTTCACGGGCAAACTCTGCCCCTCTTTTCTGGCCTTCCATGACCGATAATGGACGATCACATTGTAGTTGCAAAGTTAGATTCCTCGAATGTTTGCTTTCATTGGATCATACGTCTCCGTCGACACGGACGTCGAAACCACCGTGTCGCTTCTTATAACATACGGCAGCGCTCAAACCCTTCCACGGTTCCACCCAAAAAACGACCATCTAGGCCGCAATAGTTGGTTGTTCTGCAAAACAACACAGGAAAAGCACGCGTCTGGTGCATCAAATCAACCATGAAAAAGAGATAGAAATTAGACCTGTAAATTGGGCTGGGCTCAAACGGGCTAGCCCGGACACGGCACGAAATTGACGGTCCAAAGCACAACACGACCCAAAGCATTATGGGTCGCCAAGACGCCAAATGCCGTTAGGGTCGGGCCTTGAATCGCAAAGACGATGGGCCCCAAGACGCAAGACGATTGATCGTGGTTGCTTGGGCCAAGACGTTCCGACAACGACCCAACTAATTGGATATCCCTAATTATACACTCCCGCTACTAATTATTGGCCACAGATGGCGCCACACTAGATAGTGATTAATTACTGGCTAAAAGTAGTTGGCTAATTAACTTATGACCAGAAAGTGATGGGACGAGAGAGAAGGGTAAGTGCGACTGCTTCAATCGATCTGGAGTAGGACTGGGCCGTGTTTGGGCCGGCACGGCCCGATGATGGCCCGACGGACTTTAGTGCAGAGCCGCCAGGAAAAAACCATTTCGGATCAACCCAACCCGGCCCGATGATGCGATCGTGCCGTGCTTGGCCGTCCTGAAGCGGTCCGAAGCACGATGGGCTTGGGCCGTGCCGGCACGGCACGACCCAATTTACAGGTCTAATAGAAATATCTAACTCTTTCTCTCTGTGTGTGGTGATTAAACAGTAGCGTATCCCTGCCTACACAAGGGCATCCATGGACGCAATACGAGTTGATTGCCGCTATCATCCGGGACAATTCGATCCGGCTACTGCTGCCGATACAGCCTACACGCGAAAGCAGAGGTTAGATCGTATTATTAGGAGCCCATTGATTAAAGGACCAAGTCTACTTTATGCCAGAATTACCTCCCCAAACACAGACTGCCTTCTCGCAATTATAATGTAACAGTCCTACTTGACAGTTTAAGCACCGCCTGTTTTGCGGTTGAGCGCAGCCACACGGAAAGCAAGCATCTGGAACAAGATAGGAGAAACAATATTAAAGTAGAGTAGTCGTAGAAAGTTGAGAAGACCGGGACCCCTCTGTAGTAATTTGTAAAGGTGTGGCCATGATGGGGATGATCTGTGCTCGTGGATGGTACAGGTGCAGGCACGAGAGCACGGCCGTAGTGCCAGCGAGGAAGACCGGGAAAAGGAGATGACAGTAGTCCTTTAAGAAGAAAGAGACGGAAATATTAGCGATTTGCAGGAGCATACGGCGTGGCACGTTGAATTATGTTTCGTAGCACGCGTGTCACAAGTGAGCTGCTTGTTTGCTGTGACGTCGAAGCGCTATGTTGCGCTGTTGGCGAAGTTTGTTTTGACACGTTTACGCAGCTAGGAGACTAGGGCCCGAAAGTGTCTCGTGGCGGCGGCGGAGTCGGCAGTACACGATGCTCATCCTTGGAGAGCTGATGGACTAAAACTAGCAAACTATGTGCAGGGACTCGGCCTGCCTAGAAGATCGGCGAAGTAATCACCGCGTATACTCCCGCTAGAAACGATCCCGCTAGAAACGAATACCTCTATTAGTAGTACCATACTCGTCGTCTTCAAGGCATGGAGCCGAGCGGCTGTGCTTGTATGCTGGACTGGGCGGATCGAAGCTGGCGTCAACTTCCTCTCATGCCTTGCTATTTTGCTTCTCTTGCTGGTTTTTTATCGGACCTGTTGGTCTATTTGTTTGTATTTTGAATTCTTTAAAAACTGATTTTGAATTATGATTGCAGAGAATCTAACTCTTTAAAAACTAAAATTTAAAGCATATAAAATTAACTGTGGATTATAGTGTACATGGACAAATTAGATTATGAGAGTCAAATTCTACCGTCAGCTGCCCTAACTCGGTTGGTGGGCGCCGCGGCCGCGGGGCCGAACGCGCGTGCGTCGTGTACTCGTGTGTACTACGATCGGACCGCGCGGAGCGGCAGCAATGAGCAAGCACGACCAATACAGCTTTCCCCCACCAGGGAGCCATAACTCGCAGCCAACCGGCCTTGACTGTTGCTTCGCGGCGCGACCCCCATCGTCATCCCGAAGTATCCCTCCAACTCGCACACCGACCGCTTCCCAGTTCCCACACAAACCAGAGAGCCTCATCACCTTCCACATTCTTCACATCTCCCATCTTTTCTTCCTTTTCCAGCCACCGATCTGTCTCGCGCTCTGGCCCGTATGCGGGCCGGTGCCGGCTCCCGAGAAAGGTAGCGAGAAGGGAGGGGGAGAAAAGCGCGGCGCGGACCAGCTCCTGCCGCTTGATTCATCACAGTTTGTCCGGCCGGTCGGCACGCGTCTACGTACAGGCTAGCCCGACAGCCAGCGCGCCGCAGCAGAGGAGCGGCCAGCCATGAAAAACAACGCGAGGAAAGACGTGGGAGGCGGTGGTGGAGCGTTTGCCATCCCGTGCGTGGACATCAAGCCGTTCGTGGCCTCGCTCGCCTTCCTGACGCTGTTCGTGGCATTGTGGCAGCTCCAGCCCTACGGCTCCTTCCTCGCCGCGGCCCGCTCCTCCTCTTCCTGCTCCCTCCCCGCCACAACCGCAGCCACCTCAAGCACCGTGTTCCCCTCTTCCAACTCAACCACCGTCACAGCCACGAACTCACCGGCCGCGGCTTCTGCCGCCACCGCCGCCGCCACTGCTGCTGCTGTCCCCGTGCGGCTGGCTAGGGTGGCGAGGCCGGTGGACCCGAACAAGCGGGTGCTCCGGCCGTACGGCAGCGCGGCGGCGCTATTCGTGCAGATGGGGGCGTACCGGGGCGGGCCACGGACGTTCGCCGTCGTGGGGCTGGCGTCCAAGCCCACCCACGTGTTCGGCACCCCCTACTTCAAGTGCGAGTGGCTGCCCAACTCCAGCGCTGGCGACCCGTCGCCGCGCCCCGTCCGGACCAAGGCTTACAAGATGCTTCCGGACTGGGGGTTCGGCCGCGTCTACACCGTCGTCGTCGTCAACTGCACCTTCCCCTCCAATCCCAACGTGGACAACGCCGGCGGCAAGCTACTCGTCCACGCCTACTATTCTACCGCCTCCCGCCGCTACGAGCGTTTCGTCGCGCTCGAGGAGGCGCCGGGGTCCTACGACGAGTCCCGCTTCCGCCCGCCGTTCCAGTACGACTACCTCTACTGCGGCTCGTCGCTGTACGGCAACCTCAGCGCCAGCCGCATGCGTGAGTGGATAGCGTACCACGCGCACTTCTTCGGGCCCAGGTCGCACTTCGTGTTCCACGACGCCGGCGGCGTCAGCCCGGAGGTGAGGGCGGTGCTGGATCCGTGGGTGAAGGCCGGCCGGCTCACCGTGCAGGACATCAGGGCGCAGGCTGAGTACGACGGATACTACTACAACCAGTTCTTGGTGGTGAACGACTGCCTGCACCGTTACCGCCACACCGCCAATTGGACCTTCTTCTTCGACGTCGACGAGTACATTTACCTGCCCAATGGGCAGACGCTGGACCAGGTGCTCGGCAGGCTATCGGGGTACACACAGTTCACCATCGAGCAGAACCCCATGTCCAGCAAGCTCTGCGTGCAGGATCCAAGCAAGGATTACACAAGGTTTGTGTTTCCGTTTCCTCGTATGTGCTAATATTGATTTCCTTTTTCTGTACCTAATTCCATTTTATATCGAGAATTGCCATGTCTGCCGCGACGCGTCCTAAATTCACCTTCAAGCATCAGGTTCAGGCTGCAGGAAAACAATGTATTCTGCTGGTTTGGTAGCATTCCCCAATATACCTCGGTGTTTGTCCATAAAACGTGCAATGTATAATTAATCAAACAGACGTTCTCAAAGCTGGTCTACACGATTTGTTGCTTAATTGGGCAATGTGCTGATGTATCATTAATCAATCAGACATTCTCAAAGTAGTTAAGTAAGTCAGCGGTTTCTTGTCTACACGATTTGTTGCTTAATTGGGCAATGTGCTGATCGATTTTGACCTTGCAAATTGCATCCATAAGGTAAGCTTGGTTAGATTTTTTATTTGGTCAAATTGACTCCTCAAAAGCAACATGAGACTGATTCTTTCTCTGTTTATTCTTCAACCTTCACCGTTGAAAAAAAAAACTTAGTAGAACATCATTAGGTTTCGACAAACAAAGATCATTGCCCACATACATGTTCCCATGCATATAAGTGACCATAGAAGGATATATCATTGATTTTTATTAAAAGTCGGAAATGCTATACCGATGAAATATTTCAAGAATCATTAACTATGAAAACCAACATGTGCCCCTAGCAGGTGTCTTGTACACAACTTACCCAATGGGTTGGGTGGGCTGACAGAACCAGTATAAGTTCTTCAGAAAGATAATTGTTTTATTCATAGAGCCAAGATATTTTGCTGGGTGTTTTCTATGTATATTCGCATGAGAACAAGAACAATTTAATGTAGATTTTGGTTTTAGCTTTTTTTTTAGTTGACGCTTTACTGCTTCACGCTAAAACATCCTTTATGTGCCATTGATATGCAGGGAATGGGGGTTTGAGAAGCTTGTTTTCCGTAACTCAATCACCAGAGTGAGGCGAGATCGCAAATACGCGATCCAGGCCCGAAACGCATACTCGGCTGGCGTGCACATGTCACAAAATGTCTACGGGAGAACAACCCACAAGACAGAGAGCCTGATCAGATACTACCACTATCACAACTCCATCAATGTCATGGGAGAGCCTTGCCGGGAGTTCGTGGCGGTACCGGTCAATGGCAGTAAGGTTATGTTTGAGGGGATCCCTTACGTATACGAGGATAACATGAAGTGTTTGGCAGGAGAGATCAAGCGCTTTGAGAAGGAAACCATCGGATCAGTTCACACGTAGAAACTGAAGGCTGCTGGTACATAATACACCTGAAATTCTTTGGGATGCCTGATTCTTATCGAACTCACTCTTCTGCTGTTTCTGTGATACGCATCAGATGGGGGAGTATGTTAGGGGGTGGTCCAATAGGTGTAAAGTTTTTTTTTGTTTTTTTTTAACAGGGGCACTGCTGTATGCTACATTTTCTTACCTTTACCTTCTCTGCTTATCCCCAATTCTGTTTATAGATCTACGTGCTGTTGATGTTGGCTTTTACTTGATTCTTTAATCTCCTTCCAGGGTTACCGGGTTGCTTGGTATGTGTTGAAAATTTTGGAGTCGATAACTATAGTTTCTGTTACAAAGCGATGAGATGAGGCATTTCTGGTTTTATTATCGTCAGATCATCGCCATTTCAGGAGATCGGGAATGATGGCTTGAAACCTTTTCATAAGAACGAATGATGGGCTGAAATCGGAAAAGAGCAGCCCTTTCCCTTTACGAAACGGGAAAGAAAACGTTTTGAGTTAGGCATTTTGTGTGAAGAATTAGCTCAGTTGGGCATTTTGTGTTAGTGCAGTGCATGTATGGTTTGTCGTCTCTCCGATCTCGGGGGTTGGCGTTGTGGGTGCGGGTAGCCTACGTAGAAAATCAATACGGTAGTATTGTGCATGCCGGGTTAATGAGTTTAAAATTAAAATCATTCTATTTGAAACTCGATTTGATAATACTCATTAGCTTATATTTGAAATAACTATTTAAATGATAAATTTGTTTTTATGTTGAATTAGATCAATTTTAGAAGAACCTCGATAAGCTTGATAGCCAACCTCTCTATTCCATTACTATGGGAATCGCTTCCCATAGCTGAACAAATTAAGCCAAGGCCCGTTTCCAAAAGAATCCAATAGGAGTTTGGAGGGATCGCATTGATGATACTTGCATCATTCATGCGGAACTCCTGCATTTCAAACAAGACTTGAAACCACCAGTCTGGCTTGAGTTCGGGCGTACGCATAGGCTGAGGAAAAAACCAGGCCGTCCCGACTAACCTTTTTATCGAGAGCATCCCAATTAACCTATTTGGCCTCGTTTGGAACGCACGAGGATGTGGAGGAGCACCTCTTACAACTCCAGCGACAAGATAATCTACGGCTGTGAGTTCCCCAGGAGAAATGCTCATATTTTCTACTCGTGGCGCGGATGAGGAGGATTTTTTTAGATCAAAAGGCCATCAAAGACCCGGTTCCAGTAAAGAAACCAAAACCTTAACAGAGTTCATGTCCAGGTATAGCATCATAACCTCCAAACCAAAAAAACATCACAGGCAACAACACCAAAACACTCAGGGCTCACAACGCTAACCACAGAAAAGACATCATATGCCCAGTCTACTTAAAGGAATCAAAACTACTCAGCAATACAGATCATTCACTAATTTTTGCCGCCAGAACATCAGACCACAAATTGCTTTTCATTTTTTTCAGTGTGAAACTTTGCACTCCAGTTGGAATGGCTCCAGGATCTTGGACTTCAAGAACTTGCAAAACATAGCAAACCTGACTTCCGTCTCCCCCTCAATACAATTAGTCATCAATCAGCTGATTAACAAAATCCGCACGGGATTTCAAGTTAACCAAAGAACCATCATCTGGAGCGCCAATTTTCAATTGCTCAAAGGTAACGGAGCTTGTAATTTGAATTCCAGCGTCTTGCAGAATCGATCTATTGTATCCATCATATTCTCCTTGTCTGCAATGTCTCCAATCCTCAATGACCAGAGCGATCTTCTCCAAATAGTTTTCACACTTGTCCAACACCGAAAACGAAAAGTCATATCATTTCGAGAATCCACAAGCACCAAAGAACAACAAGACAAATAGAATTCAGAGTCAGATATTTCTTATTGCTAAGCCGTAAACGAGCCACGATTCATAATTAGAGCCAATATTTAACTCAAAAAAATCCCCAATCAAACACCAAGTACTTTTGGCCACCACACACTCAAAGAAAATATGCACAACATTTTCTTGCTCATCACAAAAGCTACAATCAATTCCTTTATTCATACCCCTTCTCATTAGATTATCTCTAGTCATTAACTTGTTGTGAGAGATGAGCCAAAGGAAAAAGTGAATTTTAGGAGGAACAATCAGACTCCAAACAGCCGGAATAAAAACCGGTAAAACCCCTCTAAAATTTATGATAGCATAAAGGGACTTGACCGAGTAAACCCCACTACTGTTATACTGCCAAACTAAAGCATCATCTTCCGAAGAAAGCCTTATGGAGCGGACCACTTCCACCAACTCAAACCACCTGATCATCATGTTATCAGAAAACGTCCGCCTAAAAGTGCACTTAACATCAGAACCATCCCAAATATCAGCAATCGTATATCCTTTCTCATTAACTATCATATAAAGATCCCAAAATTGAATGGCTAAGCAAGAATTTCCAAACCAAATATCCTCCCAAAACCTCACCCTAGTACCATTTCCAACAAACCACTTATACCCAAATTTAGTAGCTTGGATAGCCCACATAACCCCCTTCCAAAAAGCAGAGACATGTTCAGTATCCGACACAAAGATATTAGGACTATCAGCGTTGTACTTGTATTTGATCAAGTTGTTCCAAATCTTATTACCAGAAGTATAAAATCTCTTAACCCAAGAAGCTAAAAGGCACAGATTAAGATCTCTAATGCTAGGAACTCCAAGACCGCCAAATTTTTTTTCCATACAAACTAAATGCCAATTTGCTAGATGAAGTTTATTGTGACCTTCGTAATCATTCCAGAGACAATTAGCCATGTGAGAATTAATAAGGGATAATGCCCACTTAGGAAATTTGAAGAAG
The DNA here is from genome assembly GCA_036346375.1 of Guadua angustifolia. Lineage (NCBI taxonomy): Eukaryota > Viridiplantae > Streptophyta > Magnoliopsida > Poales > Poaceae > Guadua > Guadua angustifolia. The sequence goes on from CM070502.1 coordinate 10,163,687, forward strand.
GACAACAAATATATAGGAATACTAGCTAAGCAAGACTTAATAAGAATGAGACGGCCACTATAAGATAATGACTTTCCTCTCCACCCAAAGAATCCTCTTAACAATTTTATCAATAAGCTACCAAAGTCATCCCTATTAATTTTATCATGATGCAGAGGAATCCCAAGGTATTTAATCGGGAAATTGCCAATTTTGCAACAAAAGATATCTGCAAACCTATTAGTCTCATTATCATCACACCCAATGGAAACCAACTCGCTTTTATGGAAATTAATCCTCATACCAGACATTTGCTCAAAACAAATAAGCAACCATTTGAGATGTAAAGCATATTCCTCCTTATCTTTCAAGAAAAGGATGGTGTCATCCGCATATTGTAAACTCACAATGCCCCCAGGATAAAAGTCATCGCATAAACCTTTAAGCAAGTTACTGTTAGCACCTTTGAGCAAGATTCTAGTAAAAACGTCCGCCACTAAATTGAAAAGAATGGGAGACAAAGGGTCACCTTGCCTCAAACCTTTACCAGTTTGGAAAAACTCACTCTCAACATTGTTGATTTTAACTCCCACAGAGCCTTTATTCAGAATTAACCAAATCCAAGTCCGCCACTTTTCCCCAAAACCCCTTTTAGCCAGAACATCTAACAGAAAGCTCCAATTAACCTTGTCATACGCTTTCTCAAAATCAAGTTTGAGGACAAGACCCTTCCCTCTGTCTCTATGAATTTTATGAATGACTTCATGAGCGGTGACCACACTCTCAAGGATATATCTATTCTTGATAAAAGCAGTTTGATTTTGTAAGATAATCCTATCGCAAATAGAATCGATCCTATTAGTTAACACCTTAGTGATAATTTTGTAGCTACAATTCAATAGACTAATTGGTCTGAACTGCTTAATATTCCGAGCGTTGTTTTCTTTAGGGATCAGAGTAATCATGGCAAAATTAAGCCTAAAAACATCCATATCACAATTCTCGAAACTCCTAAAGAGGGCCAGCAGATCCTCCTTGATAATATCCCAAAATTTTTGATAAAAAATAAAAGGGAGGCCATCCGGACCGGGAGCTCCATCAGAGTAAGAACTAAAGATAGCCTTCCTGACTTCCTCCTCAGTAAAAGGCGCCTCAAGGATTCGATTTTCATCAACCGACACCTTCTCATCATTATTATAAAAACCTTCCCCGAGATTAATATTAGGTTTAGATTCAAATCCAAACAAAGATCTATAATAATCACGCAATGTTTAACATACCATTAGTATCATGAACTGCCCGTCAGCCCCTCCAAAGACATTGATAAGTTTTTTCTCGCCTCGGTTAGCTTAATAAAGATGAAAGTACTTAGTATTCCTATCCCCCTCTTTAATATGTTTCTCTCTAGCCCTTTGTCTCGCTTTAATTTCCTCCATAGCCCAAATTTTCTCAACCTCCTGCTTAGCATAAGATAACCTATCACCCTCATCGCGAGTAATGTTTCTGGATTCGGCAAGGACATCTATATATTCAATCTCTTTTAAGAGTGAAACTTTCCTTCTTTTAAATTCAGAGTCAACGTTTATACTCCAACCTTTAGTAACTCTTCTTAAATTTCTGACCTTGTTTTGCCAGTTATCGATAGCATCTCCCTTATTTTCAATGTTCCAAGCCGGATGAGGAGGATTCATAGCGGATGAGGAGGCGTCAGGGCGTTCTCTCTCATTCGGTCAGGAAGGCGCTGCATAATAAATCAGGTTTGCATGTCGGTAAGAATATGTCTTTGGAAGAGGAGAATGATGCAATGCGTCGTTTCTCTTCTATGATTGATGAGATGGTTCAATTTTCTCGGTTGCGTTCTTCATCTCAGTTAACCTATGGTAAATTTTGGTCCTCAAACTGTGAGTCTGATTCTGATGATGAAAAAGAGGATAACCTTGGCGATGTGCAACCGGTAATTCATGCATGTTCTTCCGAATGTGCTGATTATGCTAATCCGCCTGATAATTTTGTTCAGGAAAAAAGGACTCGTGGGTCAAATTTGCATTTGAAGGGCTGTTGGCCTTGGAATAAGAAAAAGGGTTGGAAGGGACCTTTGCCTAAACCGAGAATTTCATTGCAAAGGACCATAGGGGATTACTTGCTGCCACTGATTGAAGAACGTTCTCTGAAGGATTCTGTCGATGATTCTGATCAGCGTGTTCATCGTGGTGACTCTGATTATCTGTCTGGTCCGGATTTTCCTCCATTACAAATTTCAAACCTGCATGGGCTCAACACGTCTGTTGGGCCGGAGGTGTTGGTGGGCCTGAAGAACAAGCCTTCGGCTTGGTCTATTCGTAACCCTGGTTTGGCTTTTCTGTGCCGGCGGCTAAACCATCGCAATACGTCTCAAAATTTCCGCTCATCTCCTCGATTTGTCATGGCGGGTGGTGCGGCGGGATCAGGTGGCGGTGGTGATCGTCCGTATGGTCGCAGCTATGGAAGGCATTTCAGGGCTGTGCGTGGTGGTGGTCGTCCTCCCGGTTTTCAGGTCCGTGGTCGTGGCTGGGTTGGAGCCCGTTTTCATGGTTCCGTGGCTCACGGGGGTGGAGGCCAGGATGTTCCCAATTCTGATGGTCTTCGGTCTGCTAATGTTGCGGCGAATGCTGATGCTGAACATTCCATGATTTCCAAAGTGAAGGGGGAGAGTTCTGGCGTTAATGCAGGTAAACATAAAGGGCCTCTGATTGTTAATGAACCTGTGGTGAAGAAGACGAAGAAATTTATTCTTTGTTGCGATATTTGCGAAGAAGAACATTTTACTTCTCATTGTCCTTTGCTGTATGGACCTAAGCCTGTTGCTTCTTTTAATGGGTTGGCTGGTGATGGATTGGGTTTCTTTTATATACCTTGTTCGGCTCCTGTGAAAACTCCAAGCAAAGTTGCTGTTACTGCTCTCATTACGATTGTTGAGGGTTCGGTTCCAGTGGATTTGGTCAAAAAAGAGTTAGCTCGGGCGATTCATGTAAATTGGACTTGGGAAGTCAGGAATCATGGGATTAATTCATACATTGTGCCTTTCCCCAGTCAGGTTGAACTCCAAAGAATGATTAATATGAAACGCTGGCGCACTGATAATAATGAGGGTGTGATGTCTTTTGAGGAATGGAATATGGAGATTAAGCCTAAGCAAAAGCTTCAAAAGGTCTGGGTTAATGTTTATGGTGTACCTTATGAGAACAGGTCGTTCTTATCCTTATGGGCGATCGGTTCTATTTTAGGAGTGACTCAAAAGGTGGATATGCGATCGATGAGAAAAACAGGAGTTGTCAGGATATTGGTTGCTGTTTTGGATGTGAACCGTATACCAGATGATACTGATATTGTGGTGGATGATGGCCTCTATGAGATTTATTTCAAAGTTGATCAGGTGATCACTGACAATACTGGTGATCCTGATGAATTTGCAGAGGTTGATGACCTGGATGATCAGGACAAACAAGATAAGGATAAAGATCAGGATATGGTTGATGCTGATATTGGAGGCAAAGCCGATATTTCTGGGTTGGCAAATATTCCGAGAAGCAATATGCAGTGTGTCAAAGGTTCTTCTTCTGGTGCCTCTTCAAATTCAGTGATGCAGAATGGTTCTGAGGTCATGGATCAGTCTTTGATTGGAAATGGTATCACGGTTGAAGGTGATGCTGTTGCTGGTCAGAACAAGCCTCCAGTCTCTATGAAGGAATCTGAAGGTGAGTGGCTGCAATCGGATGGGCAATCGGATGGGAGTTCCCTGAATATGGCTGATCAGGTTGAGGATTTTGTGGGTAAGCCTGCTCTGAAGGATCATATTGGGTTGCTTCCGAGTCAGATGAAGGTGGGGGTTGGTTTGCAGGGGTATATGGAATCTGCTGGTGGGCGACTGCAATCGGTTGGGAAATCGGATGGGAGTTCTCTGGAGTATTCTGATCAGATGGGGGGACGGATGAGGATAATGCTTTTGCTCTGACAAACATTATTCTTAATGCATCTTCTACTGACAATATATCTGATAGGTCATCCGAAAATGAATCTTTGCCGGCTGTTTTACTGCTCTCGTCAGGGAACAAATCAATGAATGGGGCAGCCAAAAGTGAGGCTGATCGGCCTCAAGGCTGTCAGATAAGGGATGAAGCTGACAAATTTGATGCTTCTGCAAATGCAATTCTGTGCAGCGACCAAGTCCAGTATGATAATGGTTCATCAGCTGTGTCTATTCCTGTTTCTGTGACGCAGGGTGGTATTACAGATCTTGAGATACATGTTGATTCTCTGAATGATGTAAATTCTATGGCTATTAAGGTCAATTCTGAGCTGGTGGATGCTTCTCCAATGCTTAAAGATCAAAATGAGGTTTGTCAGGTGGGAGAATTACCAGAGAATATACTTTCTTCTGTTATGTTTGAACAGGCTTTGGAGGAAGCAGATAATGGTGTGAATGTTGACGGGTATACTGGGACTGATTATTCTGGGGTAGCGAATTCTGGGACTGAGTATAATGGTCTGTTGCCGGATGGTTCTTTGTTGCCGGCTGGTAACCAAGGTCTGCCCGCTGCCACTATGCTTGATGAGCTGCCGCAAGGGATTTTGGAGAGGGTTGATGGTGGATCTGCAGATATTATACGCAAGAAGCTGCAAGTTTTACCTCGTCGCCTGCTGCAATCCTTATGCAAGAAGAATTGTATTCGGGCTAATATTTCCAATATGGCTATGACAAATGCACTTCAAGGTCTTGATAAAATCATCGGCTGGGAAGAGATTGAGCTTCTTCAATCGACTGGGAGTGATGTGCTGCAGGGAAGATCAAGTGCGAGGTTAGCTACTATGGGGGACACAAATATTCTGGTGAAGGCAATGAATCTGGTGGATAAAAAGAACTCTTTGGCGTCAGGTAACGGTCCTTCTTTTACGTCTTTTTCAGATTCCGATATTTTTTGTCAAATTGCTAAACTAGGTGTTTCCATGGGTAGTAATGAGAGTGCGATTGCTTCTGCTATTACTTCTATCAAAAACATAGAATTAGATAGGATTTGTGTCTCGGCTAAGAGTAAATGTAATAGTCATCAATCCTTCATGCCTAAATTGGATGAGGAGGAAAGGTTTGATTTAGATACTAAACTAAGGCACATATGCGATGAATTGGAGCAGAATGCATTTGAGGAAGGTTTTGATCATATTTGTAGTGAAATTGTGGCTACACCTCGTAGGAAAAAATACAAGCAAAAGAATATTAATAAAGGGGGTCTCATTTCTAAAAAACCAAAAACTCCATCTAAATTGTGTCTCCGATGAAAGGCATTTTCTGGAATAGCAGAGGTCTTGGAGACTTGGCTAAATACGGGTATTTAGGTGGGATGGTTAAAGAGGAGCAAATTGATTTTATTGCTCTTATGGAAACGGGTCGGGATCAATTCCCAGATAGGACCCTTAAGAAATTATGTAGTGGCAAAGAATTTATTTGGCACTGTAAGGCCCCTTATGGTCGATTACGGGGATGTTCTTTGAAATGATTTGACGGTGTATGATATTGGAGCCATAGATGAAGGGACTTCTATATTAAGTTTACTCTTCGTAATAAAAATGATGGTTTCAAATGGGTGTTGATTGCAGTTTATGGTCGTAGCAACAGAATAAAAGGAAAAAATTTTAACTGAAATGGTTCATATTTGTAGTAATGAACGGTTACCATATATTATTGGTGGGGATTTTAATATTATGCGTGGTCCTGAAGATAAAAATAAACCTAATTTTGATACGAAATGGCCGGATCTTTTTAATATGGTCATTCAATCTCTTGAAATTAGAGAGATGCCTTTGTCTGGGCGTCAATACACTTGGGCTAGTAGTGGAGATAATCCAACTTTTGAGAAACTGGATAGGATTTTCGTATGCACTGAGTGGGAAAATAAATTCCCTCTATCTATAATGCATGCTAAAGATAGGAGTATCTCTGATCATACTCCATTGATTTTAGATACTGGCAATGCATCTCATAAGAGTAAGCAATCTTTATTTAAATTTGAACGTGCTTGGTTGATTAGAGATGGTTTTTATGATCTTATTGTGCAAAAATGGCAAGCAGAGAATAAAGGACATACTGCGATGGAAAAATGGCAGAATAAAATAAGGTCTCTTAGGCAATTTCTTAGGGGATGGGCCAGGCACACAATTGGTCATAACAAAAAAGAAAAGCAAAAGATTATTTCCATGTTGGATGGATTAGATAAAAAGGCAGAAACGTCCGTTCTCTTAGATCATGAATTAAACTTGAAACTCTACCTCAATGAGAGATTGGTGAACTTGTTGAGGGAAGATGAGCTTAAATGGTATGAGAGAGCTAAAACTAAAGACCTTTTAGAAGGTGATAACACTCAATATTTTCATCTGGTTGCTAATGGCAAACACAGAAAACAACACATCTTCAAATTAGATCATGAAGATGGTATAGTAGTGGGTGATGTTGAATTAAAAACACACATCACAAATTACTATAAGGGTTTGTTTGGATGGCAGAGGTCAATAATTTCATCAGTGGAGGATAATAATAATGATTTATCTCGGGTAACTAAGGAGGAAAATGACATTCTCATTGCTCCTTTTATCAAGAAGAGGTTAGACAGCGGTTTTCCAAATGGAACATAATAAATCGCCTGCCGGATGGATTTCTCTGAATTCTATCAGGTTTTCTGGGATATCTTAAAAGATGATGTAATGGCTTTGTTCAATGATTTTTATCATGGGAATTTACCTATGTATAGTTTAAATTTTGGCATTATTACATTGTTGCCAAAAATTAAAGAAGCAACAAAAATTCAACAATACAGACCAATATGTTTGCTTAATGTGAGTTTCAAGATTTTCACAAAAGTGGCTACTAATAGACTTATGGGAGTGGCCAATAAAGTTGTACGACCATCTCAAACTGCTTTCATGCCAGGTCGTAATATTATGGAAGGAGTTGTGATTCTTCATGAAACCATTCACGAATTGCACTCGAAGAAACTCAATGGAGTGATTTTAAAACTTGACTTTGAAAAAGCTTATGATAAGGTTAAATAGCCTTTTCTCAAAGAAACACTCGCATGAAGGATTTTGCAAAGAAGTGGTGCTCATGGGTTGAGCGTTTTGTTTTGGGAGGTAGTGTGGCTATTAAAGTAAATGATGATATTGGGCATTACTTCCAAACTAAAAAGGGTTTTGGCAGGTGACCCAATGTCCCTATTCTCTTTAATATTGTGGTGATATGCTTGCTCTTTTGATTAAGCGCAAGAAAAGAGGATGGCCAGATCCGAGGAGTTATTCCTCATCTTTTAGAGGATGGCCTATCGATTTTACAAGATCTTCGATGATACGATCCTTTTATGGATCATGATGTTGAGCGAGCCAAAAATATGAAGCTATTGCTTTGTGTGTTTGAACAATTATCGTGTTTAAAATTAACTTTCATAAAAGTGAGATTTTTGCTTTGGTGATGCTCGTAATCATGAACATGAATATACCGCTTTGTTTGGATGTGGGATCGGATCATATCCATTTCGGTACTTGGGCATTCGATGCACTTCCATAAGCTTCAGAATGCGGATTGGAGTGTCATTGAGAGAGATTTAAAAGAAAACTCAGTACATGGAAGGCCAAATACCTCTCTTACGGGGGCAGACTTGTATTATTAAATTCTGTTCTAAGTAGTCTCCCTATGTTCATGATGTCATTCTTTGAAATTTCAAAGGGTGTTGTTCATAGGTTGGATTTCTATCGTTCTCGATTTTTTTGGCTAGGCAATAATGCTAAGCGAAAATATCGTCTTGCTAAGTGGGATATCCTATGTCGTCCTAAAGATCAAGGAGGTCTGGGTATTTTAGATCTTCTAAGTAAGAATAAATGTCTCCTTAGTAAATGGTTATTTAAGTTGTTGAATGAGGAGGGGATTTGGCAGACATTGATTACAAATAAATATTTAAGTTCCAAATGTCTGTCCCAAGTGAAAACTACACCGGGAGATTCGCATTTTTGGAAAGGTCTCTTGAAGGTCAAGGATGATTTCTTGCGTTGTGGATCTTTTCGGATAAGAGATGGTTCACAAACTAGGTTTTGGGAAGACTCTTGGGTGGATTCCACACCACTTAAGGTTCAATTCCCAAGCCTTTATAATATTGTCCATTACCCTCTTGATACTGTTCAAAAGGTTATGACCCAGATGCCACCGAATATTTCTTTTCGGAGATTATTAGTTGGGAATAAATTGACGGCTTGGTATAATCTTATAGTGAAATTAGCTCATTATCACCTTTGAGATGGAAAGGATATTTTTCATCGATCTACATAGAAATGGACAGTTCTCTGCTCGATCTATGTATGTGTATTTCATGAACCGTGGTACCCTTTTACTGTCAAAGTCATTTGGAAGTTGAAAGTTCCTTTAAAAATTAAAATCTTCCTCTAGTTTTTACAACGAGGAGTTCTTTTAACAAAAGATAATCTCGCTAAAAGGTGTTGGCAGGGGAATATGAAATGTTGTTTCTGTAATTGTAATGAAACAATTCAACATTTATTTTTTGATTGCCATCACTCGCAGACAATTTGGCGAATTGTGAGTATTGCTACTGGATTATCACCGCCAAAATCTATTGTTCATATGCTCGATAGTTGGTTAACAGGCATTGATAAGGGTGAACAAAATCTGATTTTAGTGGGGGGTGCTGCTCTTCTATGGGCTATTTGGCGCACACGCAATGATCTCATCTTTGAAAGCAAACAATATTCTTCCTTTATGCAGGTTATCTTCAAGGGAACATACTGGTTGCGGTTTTGGGCGCTATTGCAGCATGACAACAACAGGGAACTCATCCGACTAGCAAGCAGGGTATTGGAGGTCATGGCTTTAGATATCTTTGCCAAGGCTGGATGGAGGATCAATTATAGACTTTGCTTTTAATTTTAAGTTCCCTCTCCCTTTGTTGTTTTTTAGTCATTCATGACTCATAGCTATGGCTTGTGTAAACTCGGTTACGTGCAATCACAGAGACCGGATGGTTATCCTTTATCAAAAAATATTTTCTACTCGTCAGTTATAGCAGTTTCGGTTTGTCATATCTCATGCATTCTTGGTTTTTCATGCAAAAAGGCATGATAAATTGTTCTGTAATTGCCTTTACATGTTAACCGTGAGAGAAAAATCAAAATAATTGAAATATACAACGTCACCTCTTTGCTTTACTCAGTCTCTGACTAGATTGAAAACCAGACTTCCAGTCATTGATGTTCGTTGACTTCGTTCTGTTCCATAGTAGCTGAAATGTGACAAGTAAAATTAATGAATAGTGATACTGGATTAACTTAAGCATAACCACAGTTCGTCTTTGCTTCTGGAGTTCATAATGGACTAGTGCTCCTAAAATCAGATACTGATGCGTGGTTAGATCATTAGCAGAATATCATAAATTTTTACAAGTGCCTAGTCATATGCAGAAAAATTTGGGATAATTATTTTTATTGATTTGCTTTCAGTTTAAGATTGCATGGGGCGGAAGACGCCTGAGATGCATCGGCGGTGTTCGAGTGCTGGTTGGTACCACTCCAAGCGGGCATGGCATTGTTCATCCACCACTGCACCCTCAAGAACCACAAGCATGGCACCAAGTACTATTACGCCACGGGCTTCGGCCACTCGGTGATGGCGTTCTGGTTCACCACGCCTCCAAATCCCGGCCCTGATGTGCCCTTCAAGTTTGGACTCATAGTGGTACGTCAGGATGAAGGCGACATCCCAGTTCCTACGCAACATGAGGATTCTTAAACTGCAGCATCTTTACAATCAAGAATGCGATTTATTATCTCCAATTTTCTTGCCAATTAAGTTTGCATATGAGCAATATTTTGTTGGAGATATTGGGTACATTCAAGATGCTATTGATTTTGCTGCTGCTACTGGGTTAACTTGGGGTACACTTGATTCAAGAGACTTTGAAGAAAAAAATATCAGTTGAGAAGATAACTGAATTTGGAATTTTGGTGACACCCTGATGGTAGCATTATACTCTTCGTAGTTTTTCTAGTGTCGATTTTACTCCAATGTCGATTTGAGATGAAGGTTTAAAGTGCAAGGAATTTGTTTCTGCGTGGATGTTACAATGTTGTTTTATTGTCTTTGCTTGATATGAGGGGTCTACGGCAATTTATATTCCATTGGCAGAATGGATTTTTTTTTCTTCATATTGAAATTTTCTAAGCAGTTTTAACCATTTTATGGATTTTTAGTAGGCAGTTTGCCGAAATTTATGTTTCAGGTGGAGCATTCCAAAGTCAAATGTTATGAGTTATTTGCTATCTATCCAACATCTCAGGTGATGTTTTGGCTTATGCTATTTGATGATTAAGTGTTTGTTTCAGGATGTCAGTTGCACAGACTCGGATTTTACTGAGGTTATGAATTCTTGAAGATCCAGGTTCCTTTGTCTACTTTGTTATTGACGAATACTCATACCAGGGGTACCCCACAGCAAAGTATACATCTATTTCAAAATCGTATTTCTCTCGGTCATCTGGACTCAGAGTCCAGCTTAACGACGATGCAAAGTGTTGGAAGGGATATTACCAAAGCCTCCGTCCCTCGCAGATGGGATTATCCCTAAATATCGACTGGATCGCCAGATGAACCATCTTGGGCCTATCTCTAGGCCCAAGGGAAACGGCGATCACTCGGCCTCAATCGCCAGGTGTGTTCAAAGTCTTGAGGCCAGATTAAGCAGTCCCTGGTCCAGCGGTGGTTTCTGAAGAAAGTCTGGGAGACTCTGGCGTCTGAGGGCCCCGTCAGGAAGAAGAGACCCCAAGGCAGAAAGATCTGGAGGTCGACGAGGAGGCCATCGCCGCCATCCACATTTCATCCCTGTGGCATACCTACAGGCAGAGCAATCGCGTCGACTTCTTCGGGAACAGGGTGTCCCCTCTGCGGAGGAGGAGCACCCATTCTTGAATGCTGGTATACTGACCCCACTCGTGAAAACACGGTAAGGCAGACCTCCGCGCCTTGGAACTTACGCTCGAAGCCCATCCTTTAGCCTTTCGGCGGCCCATGTTCTTGCGGCGCCGAAGAATCTGAGTCTCAAGCCGGGATGTTGAAAATGTTTGGGAAGGCTGGCGCGCGGATACACTCTTGCGACCAGTCCGAAGAATGTACTTCAGCGGAAGGCGAGAGTGGCCGTCGCAAACCACCGCTTGACCTGTTTTTAGCATAGGTCTTTCGACCCGCATAAGATCTCGGGACCATCGAGGCTTTTAAACCTGACCGAGGAGGATGCTCCATTGCGGTGGGGGCAAAACAGAAAGGAAGAAGAGGCCTCCCAGTGGGACAAGCCAATCGGAGCGAAGCGCCATGTCAGTGGGGGGGGGATGCGTGCTCTGGTGAGGCCCATTGGTCGAGCCCCGAGTCCTTGCGTTCTTCCATGCCTTCTGTTTTTAACATTCCTTCTTTTCGTGCGGCCAGTCGTTGCTGCCGCCGCCAATCTCGGTACCCTCCTGGCCCCAAAGCCTCGAACCACGAGCCCCCCTTGGCCAGTGATGAGGCCGGCTCGGACCGGGTCCCAGTCGTGAGACAACATAAGCGTGGCGCGCCCTCGACATCAGGGCAACAAGACCTCGAGCGGCCCTTGGCGAGTCTGGTGGCCCGAGTAAGCTCGAGACCGGCCCATGCCGCCCCTTTCCGCATCCTTACGGCTTAAGTAGCGTACTTTTGATCGCGAGAACTTGAGTGCAAGCTCGAAAACACCCGTTCGGCGATGGCTATTGTTGAAGCGATCACGAATCAGGAGGAAGCAGCCTTTGCTGCTGGCCCGCGCCGATCACCATGGAACCACGCACTCCCAGGGGCCCTTGATTGGTGAAGTTCTACCAAGGAACTCGACGACTCGTCGGAAAAAGCGAGCCAGATCGTATCGGACTTCCCGCAGGCGAGGCCCAGCATGGCCAGACAGCTGTCGGCAAACTACCAAAGCCACGGGAGAAGCTCGGGCCTGAGGCCACGCTCAGCGACCCCCAAAGACCGCACAGCCTACAGTCGCTCCAGTCTGAGACCCGCGACCCCGCTGGATCCGCGGGGGCAGCAGGTCGTGAAGCGCTCGTCGGCCTCCCGGCCAGCACTGCGTCGAGCACGAGTCGTGGTGCCCCGACCATGGAAGGTCGTGGTGTGCATGGCGGATCAGCTACTGTCCCCTCGGCCTTTGGGGGCGAATCTTGGGCCGACGCGGAGATCGGGGACAACACCGCCGCCCTGCCCCCTCCTGTCTACGGACTCGACCCGCCGGAGGAGGCAGCGGGTAACCAGGCCGCCCCCATGGCGGGGACTCAGGACCCTGGCCCAAGTGCGTCAGTGGTGCAAAGTCGACCACAGCCGCAGGCATGTGATCGAGGAGGAGGAGGAAATCCTCGCGATCGCATTGAAGACCGCGAGGAGTTCACCAGCATAAGCACTGGAGGCGCCTCCATGAGTGGGACTTTCCCATATACTTCTCACCTTGTAGCTTGTCTCCTTGTCCTTTCTCACCTTAGGGCCACCCTTTTTGGCGTGAAGGTGACCGATCCCCACCGAGGGCTTCAAGGCCGCGCATCGGATGTGCTAAGAGGTCTCCTCGATGTGGTAGAAGCGCGGGAGCGCGGGAGGTTGGCCTTGACAGAGCTCGTCCCAACTATTGAGGTCGGCGGGGCTCGGCGAAGCACCAAGAGCTCGGCGACTGCGCCGGACGATGATGGTCATTTGGAGATAGCCTTGAGCGAGCTCGGCGAGGCCAGGGCCTCCGAGCGTGACTTTGTTTCAAGGCCGTGGAGGCGAGGGCGCGCTCGCTCGGCCCTGGCCTTCAGGCAAGCGGGCCAAAATCGAAGCTCTGGAGAGGCCTGCGGGCGTTGACTCGAGCTCAAGGCCAAGATACTCCGGCTCGAGGAGGCTCGGGAGGCGTCAACAAGGCGCTTGAAAGCAAAGCGAGCCAAGGTCAGGACACAGAGGCTGCCGGGCGAGCCGCAGCCAGGCGTCTTAGAGCTCGAGGCCAAAATCCTCGAGCTCGAGGCTTCGATCGTGCCACCAAAGGCGCTCGGGTCGAGCAGCGCCAAGGTCGAGCCTTTGGAGAAGGCTCCGAAGTCACCTCCGAGTCGAGACCAAGGTTTCAGGGCTCGAAGTGAAGCTTCAGCGTTAGTAAGCAGCGAAAAGTGCCCTCGCGCAGCTTGAAGGCAGCGGCGTCGGGCGTGGGCGCTTCGGCAAGCCCTCCGGCTCGGGAGATCGCCACCACGAGGGCTAAAGTGGCCCAGCTTCGGCGGGAAAAGGCTTGCAGCGAAATGGCCGACTGTGAAAAAACATTAAAAAGCGAGGAATGTACTAACGAAATGTTTTGCTTTCTAGTGAACAAAGAAACCTCGTCCTGTTATGAATCCGTGGTCTTGGGGATACTTGAAGTCACTATAAACCGTTTGTTAAATCGGCGCCCGTGCTTTTTAGGTCGTGTGCGGTAGCGTATACCGGGCCCGTTGGGCCGAGGTCGAGTGGCGTGCCTTGGGCACAAAGGCGTGAATGTGGACGAGGCCACGACACGCAAAGTGGAGGAACAATCCGCAATGGCGAGAAGAACCTGGCGAACATCATTAAGTAGACCGGTGTTAGCGACCCTTGCGACCATGCGCGTTGCTTTCGTCGTCAAAGGCGAGGTTAGTGACTCGAGCCGACGCGAGGGAAGCTAGATTGCGAAGAGGTTAAACTACGTTTAGCTTCGTCCTGGGGGTGGCGTAAAACCTGCACTAAGACTTTAGGAAGCGAGCAGCAGCTGGACGGAGGTCATGTTGGAAGAGAGCCACGAAAGAAAAACCCGACAACACAAATGGAAGCGGATATAAAAAGAAAAGGAATGGAAGACCAGCTTTTATTGAAATATGAGGCATAGAGGTTACACATAAAATTTCGAAGGTGATCTATGTTCCACGAGCTAGAGAGCTCTCTACCGTCGAGCGCGCGCTGGCCGCCAGCCTGTGCGATCTGTTGAAGCGACTCTATAGGGGCCCTCCACCTTGAGGATAACTTATTGGTCTTTGGGCGAGCTCTGAATCCGCCTCGAGCTAAGTCCCCAACAAGAGCCTCCTAGGTCGTGCCAAGCCGGGGCGCATGTCTGCGAAGAGCTTGCGGTAGTCGTTGATCGTGGCGATCTGCCGCTGCCACTTCTACGCTAGGGTAAGGTCGAGACCGTTCGCTCGAAATCGACTTGGTCGAACCAAGTGACCTGGCGAGCCTAAGCGTGACCTCGGGAGGCGGGGCGGCTTCGATCTGAAAACAAGGTGGAAGGCGTGGACCACGTGGCTCGGCTTGTCGTAATGCAGAATAGACCATAGGGCGGTGGGAAGTTCGTCCACCGGGCCTTGCGAATCGTTCGAGCTCATCGCCAACTTCGCTTCTTGGCATGCTGGACGATTTGCGGTTGGCGGCGTTCAGCGCTCCGTTGCTGCTGGGGGTGAGCCACCGATCACGAAGCATATTTTGATGCAGTTCTCGCAAAACTCACGGAACAACTCCTTTGGTAAGCGTGTATGGTTATCGGTGATTAGTTTACCTGAACCCCATACACAGGTGACCACGTTCAAAAGCGGAAAAAAGCGGATTGCCGCTCGGTATTATGGTGGAGACGGTTGACCTCTATCCACTTGAGTGAAGGTGTCGCGACAACGGCGAAACTTCTTCCCCGGTTGCTTGAGAAAGGGCGAGGATGTCGATCCCAGTCGAGAAGGGCCATGCAGCGGAATAGTGCGGAAGCGTAGGCGGGTTGATCGACCTTGATGCGTGGAATTGGCATGCTCGGCGGTGCGGGCGATATCCAGAGCATCTGAGCGCCGAGGGCCAATAGTATCCCATGCGGAAGGCCTTCGACCATTGTCTGTCTGAAGAGTCGCCCTGAGAGGCTGAGTGGATGTCATGCGATGAGTGCTTACCCTCCTCCGTGGAGATGCACCGTGTTAGGATGCGAAACATTGCGTCTGTAGAGCTCCCCCTCGACGGCGTGTACAAACTTCGCCGGCGGCAGTTAGCTCCTCTCGGCGGTCGGGTGGCGAGTCGCCCGGGAGAGGTAATTGTGAATAGCCTCGGCCGGGAAGGATTCCCTCGACTCTGTCGGGGCCTCTGGTGGGATCAGCCAGGGCGATAAGCGTTTCAAGATGGCGTCGGGTGGGATAAGCGTCGTCGGAGCCGAGCTTGGAGAGAAATCCTTGTTGGAGTTGTCCCTCCTGGGGATGTGCTTGAGCTCCAAGTTTGGAACCATTTTCCATCTTGCGCACCTCGGCGGGTACTTTGCTATCGAATCTCCGAGCATTGGTAGTCCTTGTTGAGCGGTTGATGGCCATTTGGAGTCGCCCTTCCACGACCGGTGGCGCACACCCAAAGCCTTACAAGCTCGTAAGCCGGCCGGGGAGGGCCGTACTCCGCCACATTGTTGGTCATTTGGGAAGCAAAAGCAGATAGCGTACCTCAACTTTCGTCACGGGGGTGAGGATAAATATCGGCCCGGCGTTTGAAGGACCTCGGCCGTCGAAGAACATGACCAGGTTTTTCTTCCTCGATCTGGGGCTCGATAGCGAGCTGCGGCGTCTGCTCGACCACAAAAGTCGGCGATACTTGCGACTTTATGGTCGTTCGCGCCCGACGGGCGTCGAGCGCCGCGAGTTCCATAGCCCACTTGGCGGTCGTCGCCACCTTGGGTTCCTCGGGATGTCTCCGGCGGAAGCTGCTCGGGGCGACCACGGAATGTGCTGGAAGTAGTGCGAAGCTTGAGCGAGCCATGAGAAAAACATATAAAAGCTTTTGTACTGCGGGTAGCCTCGCCGGGCGTCGCGGGACCTCGTGACATAATAAATGGGGTCTTCTTTGAGACCCCGTTCCGCCACCATAGCGGCACTAACGGCTTGAGGGTGTGGCTGCGAGTCTGTGACAACTTCTCACGGTGCGGCGTTATGAGAGGGTGGGGGCAGCAGTGCGCCAGTTGTCGAAGGATCGGCTGGGCCTCTGGAGTCCACTCGAAGTCCGGGCTTGCGCAGGTCTGGAAGAATGGGAGCCAGCTCGCCGAACCTCGAGATGAATCTGCTGAGGCGGCCATCGGCGGTGAGGCTTGCACCTTGATCGAGGTCGGAGGTGCCATCTTCTCGATCGCCTCGATCTTCTCGGGTTTGGACCAACCCCAGAGCCCCGATCATGTGGCGAAGGCACCTTCTGGGGCTTGCGCCGAACACGCACTTCTCGGGGTTGAGCTTGATCTTGTGCTGTTCGGGTTGGCGAAGGTCTCCTCGGTCATGAACATGAGTAGCCCTCGGAGGGCTTTGGCGATGATGTAAGTCACGTAGACTTCAAGGTTTCGCCCGTCGTGGCTCGAAAGTCTTGGTCATTAGTCGTTGAAAGGTGGCCCCTGCATTGCATGAGCCGAGCGACATGGTCGTATAGCAATAGGTGCCAAGCGGTGTGATGAAGAAGTCTTGCTCTCGTCCTCGACCCTTGACTTGATCTGGTGGTACCCGATAAGCATCCAGAAGCTCGACATCTTGGCATTAGCGGTCGGTCGGCGATCACAGTCGATCTTGTGAGCGGGAAGTTGTCGCCGGGCAAGCCGAGTTCAACCCGTATGATCGGCGCACATTCTCCACTTCCTCCTTCTTACACTTACGATGGCCGGGTTTGCGGCCATTGAATGATTGATCTCACGAATAAGCCGGCCTTCAAGAGCTTGTCAAGGTTCTCCTTGATGGTGCGACCTTCTCGGGAAAGCAGCGACTTGGCGTCTGGTCGAGGCGGGTCCCACGCAACTTGTGCTCGATCACCTTCCTTGGGGCGCGAGGCATGTCGCGGGCTCCCAAGCAAATATGCCCTTGTTGGCGCGAAGGAAGGTGTGAGCTCGAGTTCCTATTTGGAACTCAACTCGGCGAGGCGTGGGCCTTTTGGCCGGTCATTCTCATCAGCGGCGACCTTCGTTGTTGCATTTGGATCGCCGCCTTCTGGCGCGTTCTTAATCGGCGCCTCAAGACCTGGCTGAGGCGACGCCGCCGGCGAGGGCCAAGGCCTTGGTCTCATGACCATGCGCCGCTTCTTGAGTCGCCTCGCCGCGGTGATAGCGCCGTTGGGCAGGCGACTTCATGCATCGATGGCCATAGTGGTTGGCTGCCATGAACTTGACGGGGCGGCCGCTTGGGGATGGCGTTATGGGGAGAGTCGCCCTCGACCACCTCAAGGTGATCAACTTCGGTCGCGGAAGTTGTCGAGCAGCGAAGGTGGCGGGTAAACGACACCGCCCCAAGGGGTGGTCGAGCTCGAGGACTATCCCAAAGAATGGTATGGTGATGCTCTTGACCTTCGGCCAGGGAATCTGCATTGATCGGCGCTCGACTGCAACAAGTTAAGAGAGTGCTGCCGTCGACCATGACCGACGACCGACGGTGGTGTTGCTTATGGTCGGGGTCACGACCAAAGCGGTCTTGGTCTCGGGCCATACACAGGGGCGCGTCTTGGAGAGAAGGTGATGGTAGCTGACCCACTTGCGAGGTATTCGAGGGCTTCCGGCGGCCGCCCCGATCGGGCATCCCCAGCCCTTCTTTGGGGCTGGTTCTTCGCTGGGGAGGTCGACCTTGGCGAGGCTTAAAGTCCTCGAGCTCGGCCTCGGACCTCGAGACCTCGCGCGGCCATCCGCGAGACTATCACACGGCGACCCTCCGCCGCCCTAGCGGTCGCGCTTCGCTTCGTTGGGCGGGCGGCCTCTGTTTGGATTCAGACCAAGCCCACAGACGGCTCCCTTAGCTCTGCCTCCGCTTGTTTCTGGTGAAGCCTCGGTAAATCTCCGCCACTTGACGGTCGATTCCAAGCCGGATGAATCGCGCACAAAAGTCGCGTAGTGGACGACGACGCTCATAACATGTTAGGCGAAAGCGTCGTGGCTGGCTCTTCCCAAGATGGCGCAGGGCCGCTAGGTCGAGCGCCCGCAGGTCCTTCACCTCGGACCCTCCGGCGCAGCATCCGTAGATCATTGCCGGACTTCGGAGCAGCTCGGAAGGACGCGCCTCGCCCCAAGGCAAACACCGTCCCATTGACGGGCTGAGCAGTAACGCCAACATCCGGACAAAGCAGCGGAGGGTAGGTGCGCACCTTTCCAACGAACGCTTATCACCACGGTGGCGCCCGGTTGGTCGGGATACCAACCCAAAGATGGGATGAACAAGAACGATCGCCTTCGGTGACTACCGTCAAGACCAAGACTCGACTCCGGCATCCTTGGAGTATACCCCTACCTCTTTTCTCCAAATTCGGGCGGACGTGTAACCCGCTCGAGGTCGTCCCTCCGACTATATAAAAGGAGGCAGGGTCCTCTGGGAAAGGGGGAACTCTTTCATTTCTCGCATTCTATCTCATTTGCTCTCCTGACCCGATTCGGGCCTTCCGACCCGAGCGAGTGTTCATAGCTCCCGGGCCTCCTCACTCGGACGAGCGCTAAGGGCCTGTCCTTAGCCCTCGCATGTAATCTACCATACTCTGAGCAATGAGATCCACAACCACGAACTGGACGTAGGGACATTCGTCCCGAACCAGTATACATCCGGGACTCCATTAGTCTAACCATTCAAGGAGAAGGGACGCGCGACCCCTAAACTTACAAATTTACTTGCCGGTTATACGAAACACCGACAGTTGGCGCGCCAGGTAGGGGGCCCACGCGTCATCTTCATGATCTCCAGATTCCCATCTCCCTCCTTGATGGCTTTCTTCACCAACAACTGGCCGGGGGGTCACACGGCCTTCCGTGCTTTCCCCACGCCAGTCGGAACGTCGCTGCAGCGATAGTGCTGCCCTGCGGCGTCCCCGAGCCGAGGGACCCGGGGGCCAAGGCCGGCTATCGGAGCCTCCGGGAGTCGGTAGAGCGTGCTGCCGTCTAGAACATGTTGCTTTCCGGTTCCCTTAAGCGCCATGGGGGTCCTCCGACTCGGCACCTTTCGACTCAGTGACGCCGAGGATCATGCTGTGTCAAACACCTGGAGTATTGAGAAGCTAAGGAGATTCTGTCCCTGACCTTCATCTTTATTCGCACGTTTTCATTAAATCCCTCGGGTTCGAAGTGTTTGCGCCGACCACATCCGGTCCTCGCGGCGCTCGTCGGGTCTGTTGCTTGCATGCTATTTAAGATAAGCGTCCGACCGCCATTAGATCCCTTGCAGTGGTGACCCTCTCAACCCGGTGCTCTGACCTCGCGCCGGCGGCTCTGATTCTTGAGTAGCACCTTGTGGAAAAAGGAGGAGCCCATGCGAGGTGATCCGTGGTCGATCTCGACGCGTCTTTTAAACTGTCTGGCCCTTTGCCGTTTCGCATTTGCCTCAAAGTCTTTGCACTCCGACCTCGCTCTAGCGACCCCTTGATTCCTAAGGGCTATGGTCGCTCGGCGAGTGTACATTCTGAAAGGGAATGCAAAATATCTCGCAAAATCCCCCAAAATCCATGATGTCAAGCATACACATAGTTACACTTCCGAGAAGCAAAAGTTAGACACGACCGCTTGGAGGCTCATCCGCGGTCGTCGATCCTCGTGATTGTCATTGCTCACGCCGATTGCGACAAGCCCTACCACGATCTCCGCCGCTGGCCGCACTCTAGCCCGCGCCCGGTCCGCGTCTCCTTCGACCCCGCCGATGGTCGCGATCGGGTCGAAGGCGACATTGCGGTAACCTGACAGATGCCAAGACATACTCGCCACGGCGGCAATCCCGCCGCGAAGCAGCGAGCGCTTCGCGTAAAGGCGTAGGTAAGTCGGCCAGAGGCGTTGGTCGCAGGGAGAGGCCGAAGGCGTAATGCAGCTCATTACGCTCCGGCGGCTCCTGCAGCTCCACCCTCAGTGGCCTGAAGCTCCTGGCCATGCTCTCGAAGGCCGGACCGGTCGCGCCAACAAAGCAAAGGAGGGCCTGGATGGGCCCTGGCGGCACCAAAAATGCTGGAAGCCCGTTCGCTCGGCGGCTCCGTCAAAAGGGCTGAGCAAGGGGCCTAACGGCCACGATACCTCCAACATGCGGATAAAAAAGTTAAGGCAATCTTTTTCTTAAGTTTTCTTCCGCATTCGTTTTTCACTCCTCCGAGCTTTAGCGGTGCGTGACGACCACAAGCTTGGTCCCCGCACACCGCTCGGGGACAGGTTCACACACTTTCGCGGGTCAGGTGACCCGGTCGGCTATGTGATTCTCCCTAGCGGTAACCCTTTCGACCCGAACACTACGGCCTACGCTTCAGCGGCTATGGTTGCGAAGTAGTGCTTTGCGGTAGAAGGAAATACCCGTGTGGTACGATCCATAGCTGGTCGGGAACACTCCTTTTTCATGACAAGTGCAAGCGAACATTCCGTTCCCTAGATCCCTATTTTTTCTTCTGCAAGCCTTCCTCAAAGGTGTCAACATACCAACCTACGCTTGTATAACCCCCGCGGGTTTTAAAGCCATGGTCATCAAATGTTCGTCACCTCTAGGAAGCGCGAAGAATAGAGCCGGACCTACGGAATAACCCGACCCGACTGGCTATTTGGTTCCCCTATAATGGTAGCCCTTTCGACCCAGTCCATGACATCTCCAGAAATGGAAAGCGCAAAAAGGCGAGGAAGCGGCTACGGCAAAAGGCGGGAGTGTGCGCTAGCGCTCGCCACACCGAGTCTACAGGTACCTACCGAAGCACGTGCCAGCCGGACAAGCACCGACCGATTGGTCGCCGGTCAAGCGGACGTCGCTTCGGTTGAAGCATCGCGCTTCCCGTCACAAACGCCACGTCAGGACGCTGGTGAGATGTATCGCCCCCAACCATTTCAATTCGCATTTAATTCCCGCAGCACATTAAATGCTAGCAGGAGGCGCCAAGGTATCGCTCCGGGCGAAACACCCCGCGATCTCTCGATTTCCGCCTTTGGGCCGGCTCAAATTGGGTCGAGGCAAGTATGAAAAGCCCACCGGGCCGTAGCGGCCTCGAGGTGGCGAGAGGGCTTGAATGCCTTGCGATTAAGACCTGACTGCGGGTGCCTAAGGCGAAATCCACCAAGTGGATTCCTGACCGCCCCAGCAGGCGAATCGAGCGAGGGGCGAGTCTAAGGCGAACCCCCGGTGGGTCTTTAGTTGGGTTGGCGGACGACCCAATTGCCTTAACTCGTGTCGAGACCATACTTCAAACTCTCTGCGGAGCCCGAAAAGGGCAACATCAGTGCGCCGAGATACTGACGGCTAGGGTCCGACACGGGATTGAGTAAAGAAAGGTTTTTATGGGTCGCCCAGCGGTCGGACACCGACGAGGATCGTCGCTCGGAGATCGCTTGATCTCGTGGCCCACTCGGATAACCCGTCAGTAGCTCAACGAGCACGGTGTTCGGCCGACGTATGGCAAACACACGCTTGCTCACCCCCTCCAGGTCCCACACCTGCGGACGGGGCGTATACGTGGGACCAACGGCCTCTCCTCCTGTAGATAGCCTCGCCCGACGAGGACTCGGGATGGATGCCCTTCTCCTAGCTCCGGCATTAAACCAGCCCGACTAACCCGTCTAGCTACGACGTAAAACTAGCCTCACTAACTCGCCTAGCTCCGGCGTTAAACCAGCCCGACTGACCCGTCTAGCTATGACGTAAAACTAGCCTCACTAACCCGTCTAGCTACGACGTAAAACGAGCATTCGGGAACTAGAACCTCTCGCGAAGGCATCTGGACCTCCCTGCCGACCACGGCCGCGTCTAGCTATGACGTAAAACGAGCACTCGAGAACCAGAACCTCTCGCGAAGGCATCTGGACCTCCCTGCCGACCACGGCCGCGTCTAGCTACGACGTAAAACGAGCACTCGGGAACCAGAACCTCTCGCGAAGGCATCTAGACCTCCCTGCCGACCACGGCCGCGTCTAGCTACGACGTAAAACGAACACTCGGGAACCAGAACCTCTCGCGAAGGCATCTGGACCTCCCTGTCGACCACAGCCGCGTTTAGCTACGACGTAAAACGAGCACTCGGAAACCAGAACCTCTCGTGAAGGCATTTGGACCTCCCTACCGACCACGGCCGCATCTAGCTATGACGTAAAACGAGCATTCGGGAACCAGAGCCTCTCGCGAAGGCGTCTGGGCATCCCTGCCGACCATGGCCGGGTACGGCCTCGAAACCTTGCGCCGGAGCCCTGTGCAAGGCATTCAAGCAACCACGCCGACCGGCGTGGCGTCGAACCAGAGCCTTCCGACCACATCGGTCGGGCTCGTTTGACCAGGATAACCCCCCGACCAGCTCTCGAGCCTCCTCGGGGCTACACCCCCTGCAGGCTTCGCGCACCGGTCGGAGCAACCAACCAAGTTGGTCGGACCCGTCTCCCAAGACAGCATTCCGATCCACTCAGAGGCTCAGGGTCGATTAAGTCCGCTCACTTTGCTCAGTCGGATTCTTCGCCGACCAGCATAAACCCCCGACCAGCTCTACGACCGCTCGGGGCTACTACCACCGAGTGCGCTTCGCACCAGTTGAGATCGGCAAACCGGGTTGGTCGGGCTCGACCGAGCGAGGCTGACCACCGCAAGGAGACCATTGCCGTTAAGCGGCGCCCACTGTTGAGGAGACCATGCGGTAGGAAGCGATGGGTCCATCCAGAACGCTGCGTTTCGGGGCGGCCGGCTCTTGACGAATACTCATACCAGGGGTACCCCACAGCAAAGTATACATCTATTTCAAGATCGTATTTCTCTCGATCATCGGACTCGAGTCGGCTTTGCGGCGGCGATGCTTTGGAAGGATATTACCAAAGCCTCCGTCCCTCGCAGATGGGATTATCCCTAAATATCGGCTGGATCGCCAGATGAACCATCTTGGGCCTATCTCTAGGCCCAAGGGGAAACGAAGGATCACTCGGCCTCAATCAGGCCCGCCAGGGGTGCTCCGACCAGGCCACCGATCGGGCATCCCCACAGGCTCCGACCAGGCTTCCGATCGGGCATCCCCACGGGCTCCGACCAGGCCTCCGGACAGAAGTCTCGGTAAATCTCCGCCGCTTGACGGTCGACTCCAAGCCGGTCACCTGCCCCGTGGACACGACGTCCATGCTGGGCAGGTGGCTCCTTCCCAAGATGGCGCAGGGGCCGCAAGGTCGAGCGACCGTTCCTTCACCTCGTCAGGCACAGTGGAAGGACGCGCTCCGTCCCAAGGCAACACCAGAATACAGCGCAGGCAACGTTAGCATCTGACAAGCGAGCAGAGAGCAGGTGCGCACCTTTCCAACGAAACGCTATCAGCTGTGTCTACCAACCCAGCATGGGATGAACAGGAAACTGTCAGTCGTCAAGACCGAAGACCGGAACTCCCGGGCGTAGCATACCCCTACCTCTTTTCTCCAAATTCCCGTGTAACCTGCCCCCTCCGACTATATAAAGGGAGGCAGGGTCCTCTGGGAAAGGAGGGAACTCTTTCATTTCTCGCATTCTATCTCATTTGCTCTTCCGACCCGATTCGGGCCTTCCGACCCGAGCGAGTGTTCATAGCTCCCGGGCCTCCTCACTCGGACGAGCGCTAAGGGCCTGTCCTTAGCCCTCGCATGTAATCTACCATACTCTGAGCAATGAGATCCACAACTACGAACTGGACGTAGGGACATTCGGTCCAAACCAGTATACATCCGGACTCCATTAGTCTAACAATTCAAGGAGAGGGGACGCACGACCCCTAAACTTACAAATTACTTGCCGGTTATACGAAACACCGACAGTTATAGATGTGTGTTTGGATTGACTGTTCCAGTTTTTCTCTCGACCTACTGGTGATTTGCTCAATCTTACTTCATGAGAAACGTTTGGGTAAGACTGTTCTATTATTTTATACTCTTGGTGGTTTTTTGTACTACAAGTGTTTAGATTGACTGTTACAGTCTTCATTATTTAGTAGTCCTTTGAATTTTTAACGCACTTGTATGTATGTGCTTAATTACTCTTCAGGATTTTTTTAGAAACAACTTCATTATAGATTTTGAGTTAAGGGAAAGTTTGTTGGAGATAACTCAATATCTCTAACTACCATATCTTTTGATTCTATCCAAATAGGTTGTTAGTCCAAATCATCTATAATTAGGACTCTTTGGCTATATAAGCCAATCCCTTGTACTTATAATCTTGAAGTATCATAGTGAATTGTTTCCCGTGGTTTTTTCCACAAGAGTTTTTCCACGTTAAATCTTTATCTTCAGTTTCCGTGTGCCGTGTTATTTCTAACAAGTGGTATCAGAGCCCTAACAAAGATAACCAATTTTGATTCTAGCAGAACATGAAGCCTGGAGGTGCAGCAAGACGGACGAGAAAATTGATGAGATGGGTGTGCAAGAGGAGACCACATGAACATGTACACTCTGTTTTTGGAGCAGATTGAGTTTGTTGTTACGGGGGAATCCTTTATATGCCAATGAATAATTTTGTATGTCTACAATATACCACTAAGTTTTCATTGACATGTAGGGTTGGGCTCACATTCAGTGGCATATTTTAGAGTCTCTATTGTTATTGAGAAGGTGGGTTAACTTGGAAGTCGTGGGTTTCCTTGCAAATCTTATTTTCTAGAAAATAATTTTGACTAGAGATGATCAAGTAATGCGCTTAATTACCATTGTGCTGTGCATACGTGCGTGTGTTTTCTCTACTTAATTTAATCAAAATCTATTCTGTGACTATGTTTCCGTTAATTGTTTCCCTACTTCGGGACTTTTGGTTAACTTGGCTTGGTGTCTTGGTCAGAAGTGTTTTGAGTAAGTGGCAAGAATGCAAAGAAATACTTTGTTGTTTGATGCTATTATACATGGAATTTTTTTAAATAATATTATTTTAATTGAAATTGCGACATTAATACGTTTTTAAAAATTGCAGAAATAATATCCGATTGCCAAACCGTTTAGCGATAATAAGTCGTCGTAAGCGGTTTGGCGACTCTTGAGTAATCGCCGAATAGTTTGGCGATAATAGCTAATCCAGCGTATCCTGGTCGCCAAACCGCTCAGCGACTACTCGATGGTCGCCAAGCAACTCGGCGACTACTAGTAGTCGCCGGCGGTGTGGCGACTACTAGTAGTCGTTCAAGCTGTTTAGCGATATCTTGTACATTTATTAATTTGTAAGTAAATTTTTTTGTATTTGTTTATGCAATAATTGTTATATTAAGCAGGAAAAAACTAAAAAACTCTTGTCATGTAATAGGCGGGAAGAATTATTTTAGTTAGATTGGTAATCGCATCTCACTTTCGTATTTTCATAGCCCGCCCAATTGGTAAGACACGGTCAAAAAAATGAATAAATGAAGGCCGGCCTCATGATGATGGGCTACCACTTACATATGGGCGAGATAGGAAGGCGTTCCTCCGGCATTTTGTTGCGAAAGTCGGAAAAGGCACTATGACTCTGAAACCACGAAATCGTGGGCACTAAGGGGTTTCGTTGCCTGCAGGCTGGCGGACCACGGTCCAAAATTACGAAAAAATTCTAGGGCGGCCCTCATAATGCGAGCTACCACTTACGTATAGGCGAGATAGCGGGACGTTAGCCCGACCATTTGTTCTGAAAATCGGAAAAGGCTTTCATGGGTAGAATCGTGACACGTATAAAAATTAAATTGGACAACCACGGCGTCGGAAAATTTTGAAATATTTTATGGAGGTTCTGATAAATCAGTGATATTACCATAAAATTTCAAATAATTTGAATTTGAACAATGTTTTAAATTCAAACAATAAAATTTGATTGTTATGAACTTTTGAAAATTTAATTTTTATTGTTATGAACATCATAAACAGGAATTTTCAAGATTTTATGGTGCGACAACAACTCATGTTATGAACACTTAAATTATTTATTGAACATATATAAGGGTACATACTGCTGAAAGTTACGATGAGAAAATAAGCAATAGATTAGATTATATTATATTACTAGGGCATTACAACGATGGAGGTTAATAAGGAAAGCCTTTGTTAGTGCGTGGTGGAACAAATGATCGTTCGCCTATCTGGGTATAACGAGAATGATGTCATACATTTTACGCATATTACGACCGTTCTAATTTTGCGATTTGTCCTCGGACACCGCTCAATCCCTACTATGAAAGAACTCCATGGGGTTCATGGTGCTCCCATTTGTCATGGATTGGGTGGCCTATGCCGTGCGTCTCGGGTGTATAAGACTTAAATTTTGGTTGTTCTTTATGTGGATTTCGCCCTCCCATATGGGCATGTCATCCGATTCGGCGTCCCCTATGTTAATACCATCCGGGTTCCGGATGGTCGCCTTGCTGTCGTCGACTTTTGGTTAACTTGGCTTGGTGTCTTGGTCAGAAGTGTTTTGAGTAAGTGGCAAGAATGCTTTGTGAGTTTAATATGAGTATGTCGCATGAAAAGGTCGATCTAGAAAAGGACATAAATACTTTGTTGAAAAAAATATGTTTGATGCTATTATACATGAAAAATTATACTGCGGGAAGACCAATGGTCGCTGAAGCCTTCGAACGACCAAAATTTGGAGGAGTAGAGGCATCGGTCGGGTTGGCGGTGTCCTTGACTTCACGCCGCGTCGCAAAGGCGGCGATGCGTGCCGGCAAACCATGAACCCCGGGACACCAGCGGGACTGATGCAGGTCGGCGGCGTCGCGATAGCCCGTGCATAGGCTATCCACCGTCGCGTCGGCCATTGTCTCCGTCGCGTGGTGCGTGAACATGACCATCCCAAACAACCAAGCAGTAGGCCTCCAAGTGTCGGTCCACAGTGCGGCGTGGGGTCCGCCGCCATGTCTTTACTGTGACAATTAACATATAGTAATATGTAAATAATGTTACAAAAATTAGAATAACATATACATGTACAAGCACTCACCTCGGTGGGCGACCACCTCCTCAGCGGCGTGGTTCTTCCTGCAAGCCGGGTATCGTCGGGTCGTGTGGGCCACTTGACGAACCTCTCTGCTGGTCGACTGCCACCCGCGAGAGCCAGAGGTCCGTCGGTGCCCGGCGATCGGCAACCTGTAAGCATGGCGGCGTCTGCGAGGTGCCGTCACCTCCCGAGCAGCGGTGGAAAGTGTGCGTCCAGCGGTCCACGACAAAGAGTCGGTCGAGCGGAGCGCCGTGACTCGTCGGCCCTCCGCGGGAGCCTCGGCCACGTCCTCGGTGAGGCCTCGATCCTGCGGCGAGGAAGCAACCCGCGTGCCAACCTATCGACATGTAAATTCAATTGTTACAAGAAATGCAATTGTGCGAGCAATGAAACATGTAAATGTAGTGCAACTCACTCGTAGAAAAGCCGCCAAATGAACGTGCTCAAGGCCGTGTGGTTGGACGTCGGTCAACGAAAGTAGTGACTCGGGCTCGGGGTGCTCCATCCTGCAAGTAAACATAAAAGATCACGATTAGTAATGTAAATCAAAAAATGAAGAGTTGGACATAAATAAACAAGCAGCAGGACATACGCAATTCAATACAAAAGCATGACAAAAGGTACAATCGTAGATAAAGCGATTCATATTCTGAAATTCAAAACAAAATACATAATTCACTACATAAACATGATGGAAGGTCCAACATACTGCATAAATACCTAACATAGGATAAAATGGTACATATTACACAATTGAATACACATTACATAATTCAATACATAACACTAAGGGCATTGCGTTGCCTTGTGCCCGTACTCACACGCTTGAGAACACCTCCTAACAGGCGACCCACTTGATTCATCCATGTCATTGCGAATCGCCCTAGATGTGGGCTGACGGCTATACTGGTGCACACCTCAAGTAAATTTGCATCCGGTAGACATATCGCACATCACGTGTTAATGGCGTTGAAATCACCATGTGCTCGAAAACCACGGAACTCACCGGACCGGTGTTGGCAGCATGACCCTTGGTACAAAGGGACACGTCTTTGCGCCGTGCTCATCCCAATTTGCCCACAAGCTGCGATCACATGCGGCGAGGAATATGAAGAAGTCTTGGCTTGTTGCGGTGCATTCACACCATCCAGTGGCCCTTGGCCTAGGTTAACCTCGTGTGTAATAACGGCGTGTCGGTTCCCAATCCCCTTTACCGGAGAGTCACTTGAGCGGTACTCGGTGACTCGACTCGCACCATATGCGGTGAGCTTTCTTTGATGCGTTCCTCCATGTAGGCCATCATCCGCGCCTGATCTGGCGTTTGCAATGTCGTGGCATGCGATCTGACCTCCGCATGCCTTTTACGGAAGTACCGCGATGCCGTGCGACATGCCTTCGGGATGGCCACAAGTGGTAGCGGACGCGAGCCTCGATGACTCAATTGTAAACCTCGGCTATATTCGTTGTCATGACACGAACTGTTCAAACATATCGATTAGCACGATAACTCTAATTGTTCAATCGTCACGGCTATGTTAATTTAGTATACTAACTGGCGCCTCGGTGTCATGGAGCAATGCCCACTTCTCCAACAGCTCGCCTCTATCGGTCTGCGAAACACTTAATGTTTCTTGGCGATAAATCTCCTCGATTTGGAGGATCGGCGCTCAGGGGTGATAGCCTTTTCGGTGGGCAATCGTTCGGCGTTCTTTGGTTGCTTCTTGACTCTTCAATCATGCGGTAGTGTGCTTGTCCAACTTCGGCCAATATCGCGTTGAACTTCGTGCTTGGTTACGCTTGCATAACCTCTTAAATAGGTTCATCGACTTCTTACTCTTGAGCTGCTGAAAAAATTTGCTCCCAAATGTCTCATGCACCACATTACGCATGTCACGCCACGGAAAAAGGCTCATCAAGGTCCTCTGTAGAGTCTTAATTGCGAAATGATACCTTTATGGCGGTCATGGATGATGCACCGTTAGGTGATCACGAACTACCCCGAACTTCAAATGTCGAAAAACCACGACCCGGCTATCCGGTTCTCACCCTCAACAAATGCAAAGGCCAATGGAAGTATGTGGTTGTTCCCATCAATTGCAATTGCCGTTAGAATCGCCTTGTATTTCCCGATCAAGAATGTACCATCGGCGCACAACAATGGACGGCGATGCACGAATGGCGCAATGCAAGGACCCGATGAAAAAAAGCTCGACGAAATATCGAGACCCGTTACCATCCGCTTCACTTTCTTCAAAAGCGGTTATGCGTGCCGGTTTGTTTCCTTCAAGACATCAAGCACCACGAGGTAGGTTACAATCTGAAGCCTCATATGTGCCAAACCTCTTCTCTAATGCCTTTTAGCCGCACGCGCCCGAGCCATCGAGTAACTTATCGATACTTAAATGTTCTCAAGATTGCTTTACGAATATAAGAACACTCAATGTCCCTCTTCTCGATGATCTCATTGAACATCACGCTAGCGATTAGAGCGCATTCAAGTTGCGGTGTTTCACGAATATTTTCTAGTGCGCATGTGTGCCCATCTACTCGTGATGCAATCCAAAATATCTCGCACTTGACATAAGCATGTACTCGAATTCACATCCGCCGGTTCGCACTTCCTTTGTGTATCTATCGGGTGGACAAAACAACTCGGAACTCTCTGCTGCGATAGTGCCCACACCTCTTTGCCAACTTCAACTCGAATTGTTTGCGAAAACTTGATTCAGTAGACGGCATTGCTACCATACTCCCAACGCGACTCATGCCCCCACAAAACTTCCATACTAGCTTTGTTTTTCTGTTCCACTCGTCGGGGATGGGTACATCCGTTGCCCAGATACTACTATGCATTTCATCATCTCCTCCTCTTCCTCATCTTCGTCGATGTCATCATCACACTCCAACATTTCAACTTCATCTTGCCTCGCCATATGGTCCACCAACTCCAATTGATCAACAATTTGCTCGATTTCCTCCTTCATCTGCCCGGAGCCTTCGCGTTTCTTTGCATCCTGTTATCATCCTCATTGCTACCTCAACAGGCACCACTACGAACTTGTTAAATTGTGCCAACGTCTTGCTTTAGCCCGTCGCTAATATTCACCTCTTCTCTAGAGCACGCTTTGCTGACATTACACATTCAAGGCTAGATCCCTTGCACCACCTTAACCATTTACGCCACAAGTACGTCCGATCTATTTTCTTCAATTCCCACATAGCCGGGTCACCCTTACTCGCGTGAATCGACTTGAATGGTAATGAGTAAACACTTGCATCGAGGAAAAATATTTGGTCAACCAAAGCTTTATATCACGGATGCTAACTCTATCGAGGACATAAGTGTTCGCCATTGTATGGTAAAAGCTGCTCAAATCAACACCATTACGCCCAATTTTTATTTCACCATCGTAGTAATATACCTAAATTTCACTTGCATCCGACATTCTGCGACCACATAAACAAAATTGATTTCTAGATCACCACTAACGTTTAATATCACTACACTAACTAAACAAAATTAATTTTTATATTGCATCAATATCTAAATTAACAATTCCCTCTAAATAAGAAAATTATCATCTTTGGCATTTTGTGCGAACAATCTAAAATCGCTATATTGCATCAAAATCTAAATTATCTAATGTTGCATCAATATCTAAACTCTCTAGTATCGACATTGCATTAATATCTAAAATTTCTAATATTGCATAAACATCGATATTGTATCATTTCTAAAATTTCTAATATCTAAAATCTCTAATATCTAACATTTCTAAATTCTTAATTTTCTAATATCTCAAATTTCTAAAATTTCTAATATCTACAATTTCCAAAATTTCTAAGATTTTCTATTTCCTAAAATTTCTAAAATTTTCTAATTTCTAAAATTTCTATATTTTCTAATATGACAAAATATGTAAATTATTTTACACTACAAAAATTTAATAAAAAATATCAAAAAATACCTTTTTTCTTTTTTTCTTCCTCCTTTCTTCTTCCTCCTCCTCTCCTCCCCTCTCTCTCTCGGCGATCTCTCTCTCCTCCTCTCCGGCGCCCTCTCCCTCTCCCTCTCCTTGGGACGCCCTCTCTCTCCCTCTCCCGCGCGCCTCTCTCTCCTCCCCTTCCTCTCCCTCTCTTCCTCTCTCTCCCTGCCGATCGCCTCAGCCGCCTTGCTTTCTTCATTTTCTTACTTGTGGCCTTAATGCCAGCCTCTCCGAGACAGTGATCGGTAGTAGTCGCCACACCGCTCGGCGACTCTTGAGTAATCGCCCACCGCTCGGCGACTACTAGTAATCATCAGCGGCTTAGCGTGCAACAGCTGGCAAGTGGTATATATTGCCCGTTTTGACAAAATGTGAGATTTCAAGTTTTAGCACACCAGATCTTTTGGACAGGTAGTGTGATTTTTTTGTGCATTTTGCTGATTAAATTTCTTCATAATTTTCTATGAGCCTTTTTTGGCGTTCTTCTGCTAACGGAATGTGACCTTCTGGTTCAGACTTCACACGAACAACCGAAGGCATCCCCTGATCAGCGGGCCACCAAAACCCAAGGCGTTCATGCCACAATACGCAGGCCAACACGTTCGTCACCAATACGTTCAAATAACGATAAAGATAAAAGATTCTATGCTATTTAAAATGACAATAGAGCTAACCTATAAAGACTGAACGCTCCTCGATCGCCTTCGAGCTATAGAGAAGAAAAGGAGTCGGAGAAGAAAGAAAAGGAGAGAGAAGAGAAGTAAAAGGGAAAAAAGAGAGACGAAAAAGGAGAGGAAGGGGAGAAGAGGAGGAAGGTCATCCCCAAAAATCGAAAGTATGATTTTTTTTCATATTATATTATGTTTCGATACATGAGTTAGTGATCAGATTAATTAGATTTAGACTTGTAAGTAATTAGTTGTATAGAGTAGCAATAGTTGTTGTAGATACATGATTTAGTAACTAGATTAATTAGTCTTAGACTTGTAAGTACTAAGGTGTGTAGAGTAGCAATAGTTGTGTAGATACATAATTTAACGACCAGATTAATTAAACTTAAACTTGTAAGTACTAAGGTGTGTTTTATATATATATAGGAAAATGATTCCATACTCCTGGGTGTACGTACTCCCACCTTCAGTATACCATTTAAATGATGTTGTTATACCTCTTTATCCTTTTGAGTATACTCTAATACTAATTATAAGATACTCTAAAGTGAGTTCCACGAAAAATTTCATTAAAATCTACCCTTTATAGCAATATTTGTTTATATATTCCTTTTACATGTGGAAAAGGGTATATAGTAAAAAAATAAAGGGTTCTGATAAAATATTTTCAACTATGTTGCATTGGAGTATCTTAGAATTATTATTGAAGTATACCAAAAGTGATAAAAGAGTATAAAGTGTTCATTTAAATGATATATTAGAGGTGGGAGTATGTACTCCTAGGAGTACAGAAAAGGCTTCCTATATATATATATATATTTGCAGTACTATTGCTATGGCTTATGATAGATCGGATATTTATCGGATTGTATTAGATAGGATATTTATCAAATTTTATCAGATCGGATATTTGTATAATTACATTAGATTGAAAATAGTAATGTTGGCTCTGAACATGTTCGTTATGAATGCCCAATTTTATATGTTTACATTTTTTTCTATGCCAGTACTAGTTACGGTGTGAAATGTTCAATTCGTGTTACTTTACTAGAAAATTGTTCGCGCCGTAATACGGCGCGCGTGTCATTTTTTCATAATTTTTTTTCGGTGGCATTCTATTTTTTAAATCGGCGAAATAATGAACGGAACGGTTGAAAGAACACAAATTTTTTCGCGGCGTAACATGCCGCGCGTGCCGTTTTTTCGTTGAAATTTTGCGTTTTATTTTTTAAAACGTCGAAATAATGAGCGAAACGGATGAAAGGACAAAAAAAATTTCCGCGGCGTAACACGCCGCGCGTGTCATTTTTCGTAGAAAAAATTTCTTTTTTTTCGGCGGCGTTTTTTTTAAATCGTCGAAATGGGGAAAAAATAGAGAGATAGAGCTGTAGAAATATCTCCTTCGTCGAATTATCTGGAAAACATTGGAGGCCGAGCTGGAAAACCGCGGTGGGGAAAAAGTCTAGAGGGAAAAGGGTGAAAAATTATTAGAGATGACAACCTTCTTTTGTCGAGCTCAACACTCTACGCGTTCGCGGAGTAATAATACATGTTTTAAAAAATATTAGAGATCGACGCATTCGCGGAGTAATAATACATGTTTTAAAAAATATCAGAGATCGAGGTGGGAAATTGAGCTGGGAAAAAAGTCTAGAGATAGATCTGCACAAATATTTTTGACGATGAAAATGTTTTTTTCCGAGAAAACGGAGAAATGACATGTTTTAAAAAAATATTAGAGACTCACGGCGTAACACGTCGCGCGTGTCATTTTTTCGTATGGATTTCTTTTTTCGGCGGCCTTTTATTTTTTAAATCGTCGAAATAATGAGCGAAATAGGGAAAAAGCAGAGAGATAGATGTGTAGAAATATCTCATTCGACGAATTATTTGGAAAATATTGGAGACTGAGCTAGAAAACCGAGGTGGGGAAAAAGTCTAAAGGGAAAAAGGTGAAAAATTATTAGAGAAGACAACCTTCTTTTGTCGAGCTTAACACTATATCGTTCACGGAGTAATAATACATGTTTTAAAAATATCGAGACCAACGCGTTAAGTAGAGTAATAATATATGCTTTAAAAAATATTAGAGTTCGAGATGGGAAATCGAGGTGGGAAAAAGTCTAGAGACAGAGTTGCTACGTATTTCTAGTGACAAAAACATTTTTCCGGAAAACGGAGAAATGACCTAGGCGTAAAGAGTAAGGACACAGAATATTACGTTTTGGACTGTCGCTATCTGAAAAATTAGAAAAGGGCTTGTTCGCGATTTAAATCTAACGGGAGGTTCTTTTCGTAAAATGGCGCACGAGGGACCTAAATGCGAATTTAGAGGAAAAAATCTTTCTCTCTAAAAAAATCGCGAAGGACCTGTTCGTAATTTACAAAAGGATCAAATCGCGAAAATTGTTTTTGAGCCGAGCCGCCGGCTCGGCTCAAATTGATGTGGTGCCGGCAATCCTTCCACTAATATGGAAGGTAGTATTTTGCAGCTGTGAACTCATTTTTTTTGTTGTACTAATAGTGAACGCTTGAATTATAGGTATGACATACGAATTGCTAGACCCGACGATTGACGTGTCACACCACAGTCGCTTGCCCACGGTGGCCCCAACGGAGTGTCAGTTGTCAATCGAGCTTGGCTCCCACCGCTTGTGCACTTCGATGAGGACACAGTGGATCGGCGTGCGATACATCCCAAGGTGAGTGCAATCAATTCATAGTTTCACTAGAATGTATCATATATCACACAAGCATATTGATAATGTATTAATAAAGGTTAAGAGCAGCAAAGCTGCTTCCTTTAGCACAGATGGTGGAGGTGACCATAGCCAACGAGTAGGATAGACGTAGTGCCTTTAGGAGGTTTCCTTACGACAGGTGTCCTCTGGCGGTTCTCGTCGATCACTGGCGACCAGAGACGCACATGTTTCACATCTTGTCCGGGAGATGGCCTTCACACTTGAGGACGTCAGCTACCTGCTTGGCTTTCTGTGTACTGGCGATGCGGTTGTGCCTCAGGATGTCGATCCAGAGTGGTGTACTGAGCTGTTTGGTAGGTTCAATCGAGTGCTACCCCGAAGGGATAGGTTACGCGCAGTTCTCTATTGTGCACAGTCAAACATGGAAGTGGTTGACACAGTTCTACGTAAATGTGAATTCCTTTGTACTTTTCTATTTTGTGTGTATGCTCCCATGTTTCCAGTTGGCAGTGTGTGTATGCCCCCATATTTTCAAGTATATTTTCACTGTATCAATTCTTCTATTACATTTGGTAAATTTATTGTGCACCAATATAAAAGTTTTTCAGCAGCGGACGATACACCATAGGATGACACCGCAACCCACTTTGGCGATCAATACTATGATGAGGACATATTGCACACTTGGTGGACCGATATCTCCGATTAGTCACCGAGCGTCATACTTGGTTCATCGTAGCTCCCTGATACACCCGTACCGACCCTGCCACGCAGGCTAGCTTTGTTACTCCACTAACATCGATATATCCCACCAGGAGCACTCGGAGATGGCCACCAGATCGGCTGACATACCTATTCGGACATATGCAGTGCCGTCAGGCGAGTAGGCTAGACACTACACGGAGAGTTGTACCGCGAAAGAGCCATGGATAGTATTTATTTTTCCTTTTTAGCTGTATTTTTTATTATGGACAAATACATCTGCACGTTCCTAACCTTTGTTTCCTCGTTACTGCTGTACTTTCCCTTATTGTTCTGCTTCCCACCCGAGGGCGGGCCTGGCCGACCCTTACCCTTTGGTTTTCCTCGTAGGCTATGGGGACCAGGCAATTGGCCGGCTCGGCCCGCCCCGCGCCCTTTGCACCCCTAAATAAAACAGGGACCTGACAAACTCTCGGCCCAGACCTTTCTTGGACCTGAACGTCCCAAATTAATCGGCCCACTTTACAAACAGGTCCACAACCCGCTTAAGGAAATCTGGCGACTGGAGCGAGGAAAAATATCAGGTTCGTTTACGCCCACTGGGAGCGTGAGAGACTTTTGGTGGTCTTCTAATCTGGTGCGGGAGTCCAAAGTCCACATACGCATCTACCAGCTCCACTCCCAACTCCCCTCCCCGCTGCTGTTCTCGTCCCATCACGCCGCCCGCGTGATGATAAAAATCCTCCTCCGAATCGAAGCTTAGGTCGGACAGCTCAAAACCCTAGCGGCTGCCGGAGAGCGGAGCCGAGCCGAGCCCGCCGGAGCCAGATCGCGGCCGCCGATGGAGAGCCCCGGGAAGGAGGAGGCCGACGGGGAGCTGGCGATGGAGATTGAGTCGACCGTCACGGCGGAGGACTGGCGCCGCGCGCTCTCCCGCGTGGTGCCCTCTGTCGTCGTACTCCGCACCACCGCCCCGCGCGCCTTCGATACCGAGGTCGCCGGCGCTAGCTACGCCACCGGCTTCGTCGTCGACAAGTCCCGCGGCATCATCCTCACCAACCGCCACGTCGTCAAGCCCGGTAGGAACAACCTGCCAACCGATCCCGATGTCTCCTCGTCTTGTGTTCGTGTGCTTTGCGAATGACTCGTGTGTTGTTGTGGTTGTGTCGTAGGGCCTGTGGTCGCGGAGGCGATGTTTGTGAACAGGGAGGAGATCCCTGTGTACCCCCTGTACAGAGATCCTGTGAGTGATTCTTCTATTTGATTCAATCCTGTTATGCTTTATTTTGCTTTACCTGTGTTGATGGCATATCGTTAATCCAAAATTTTCCCTTCTTTTTGAAACAGGTACATGATTTTGGTTTTTTTCGCTATGATCCTGGTGCCATCAAGTTCCTTAAGTACGATGAGATCTCGCTAGCGCCTGAAGTGGCATCTGTTGGGCTAGAAATCCGGGTTGTCGGCAATGACAGTGGCGAAAAGGTCTCCCTAAATGTAGCCCAATCTCTTGTTGAGTTGCTGTTGTGAACTATCCCGTAAAGTGCAATGCAACAAAAGGGTCTTGCTAGCTTCTGCAGCTTACAGCAATTCTCTATTGGATTAGGGAAGCAAGCATTTTTAATTGCTTCCTAGTTTCTACCAAGCCTTTGTTTTTTCTACTTGTGCCCTGTGAAACAAATCTTTGGCGCTTGAAACATTTGAGGGAATTGACCCTACCTGAATCTCTATTTCTATTTGCTGCTATTAGCCATCTTATTCTGCAGTGTGAATGTGATGACGTGCCTGTCAGAGTTTGGCGTGTAAGCAAAAGAACGGCGCATACACCTATTTTTTTTATGTGCCTTAACAAGTTAACATAAATGCTTAGGTGCTAATTAGATGAATGACATGTGCAAGTGCTTGTGATTTCCATCCTTTCCATGCTAAGACCATATCTTACTACTAAGTAGTAGTTGTACCTGTGAATATTTGTTGATCCAGAAGGCACCTATTCAACTGCTGCCATAAATATTTGGACATGCTCCAATAAAGACATAGATCAAAACATTTGACATGATAAGCTAGAAAATGGACATCAGAACAAATTGTTTTACTTTAGTGTTGAAACAGAGTCCTATTTAAGCATCACACATGTCCTATGTGACATGCTGGGGTGGATGACTGGATGTGGATTTCTAGTAACACTCGAAAGTGGTACATTACGATGTATATCTACATTTTTTAGACCTAGATACGGTGTTTCATCCTTTACAAGGATACAGCATACATACGAGGATAATAACTATTGAAAGTTGTCCAATAAATCGTGTTGAATATTGCTATATTTTCTGATTCACCTTTGCTGGATGCAGGTGTCAATTTTGGCGGGAACACTTGCTCGACTTGATAGAGAAGCGCCTTACTACAAGAAGTATGTCTTCATTTTATTTTTATGTGGACAAGTCCTTCTTATGATAGAGGTTTATGATATTAGCACTATTTGTTTTCTCATGACGCCCCCTTGTGCTACAGTTAGACATAGTGGAAGGAGGCAGAATAGACAAATTGGAAACTGTCTCATTTGTTGGTTACTAAACTTAAAGAGGCAACAAAGCATAAGGGGATAGGGAAAATAGAGGTGATAGTTTACATGCTATAGTTCACTTCTAGTTGCTCTCGAGAAGTGAAGATGGACGGGGAGATATAACCTTTCTCTTCATTTCTTTTACAAGCCTCTTCAATTTACCAAACTAGATGGAGGAGAATTCTTAATTCGTATTCTCTTTATGTTCTTTCTCCATCCAAATGGAGCAGCTAGCCACCCCAAGCTTGTACTGTTTTACATAATATATAGGATCATTACATTATGTATTGCTGCATATATTCTAACCCTTGTTTTTATAATTTCTTGACAGGGATGGGTACAATGATTTCAACACATTCTATATGCAGGTCCTATTCTTCAGCTACTTAATATTACATACATATATAGTTAGTTCAAATTGGTGATGTTCATGCATGTAAAATGATGGTTGGTGATTTGGTCTGCTGATAATGAGTTTAATCTTCCATTGCTTTAATGCAATAGAGGTCCTTGATAGTCTTGTTGCCAGTGCTCATTATTAATATAATCATATTTGTTTCCTTAGGCTGCATCTGGTACTAAAGGTGGTTCTAGTGGTTCTCCAGTTGTTGATTGTCAAGGAAGAGCTGTTGCCCTGAATGCTGGAAGCAAATCTTCCAGTGCTTCCGCCTTCTTCCTTCCATTAGAACGAGTAAGTTGTTTATAAATGAATATTAACACATTAGTAACTCTATGAGATGTTCCATTGGAGATAACATATTATATGAGGAAAGGATACTTCTAGTTGAAATGATACAAGGCAGTAGAAAATCACCCATATGTGATGAGATTAACATCCATACTAGATTAGCTGGCTTACAAAAAAATTCATTTCAGGTAAAACTATACGAGCTTAACATTGTTCAACATCTTAGATTATAGACACACGAACATCAGAAGGTTCATTAGTTGTCTGTGGTGCTCTTATGTTTGTTAACATTATTTGTCTAAACTGTTTCCAGGTTGTTAGGGCACTCAATCTGATACATGATAGTTGGGATACTTTCGGTAGCAAGGCAGAATCTGTTTATATTCCTCGTGGTACACTTCAGGTGTGCATGCTTTCTGATGATCCCATTGTTTTATTACATGCTGCTGTTGTTTCAGTGTTCCTTTTTGGAGAGCTACTTAAGACCTATGGTGAACAAGTAAATTTTCTTTCAACTTCTTGACAAAGTTATCTTGTGGAGAATGCAAAAAATTGCATGCAATCAATATTGCTACTGCAGGAGCGGTGTATCTTACTTGTTACTTCTGTGTTCAATATCTAAATTGGCTATGATACTGGTTCCCGTGTTGGATAGCAGAAATATAGCGGGTGCAACATGCTCGCTTATATTTGCGAGAATATGTAGCTAACCGATCAGTTCTGAAGTAAAATAACTTGTCTTGTATTACGATTACTTATTATTGTGCTTGTGTTAAGTGTTGGGGGTAAGGATTCAAAGAGTAAGATGTCTATAATATTCAAGAAATTGATTGTACGAAATCCTGAAATGTATTTGACTGAAGCACTGCTACACACTGGATGTTATGGTGGCCATAGCAGTCAGGGACCGCTATGGCGCTGCGACTGTACAAGGTGCAACATCAGTCGGTCCTCGGTACCCCTTGAATATTGGTGCTACTATTTAAACATCACTTGAAACCATTGCAACATGCAGCATCTGTCCAAGAAAAGAGCATTTGAGTTAACAAATGCTAATAATCTTGTCATTTGTTGCAATTTCTGTTTGTCCTTGTCACTGTTTCTTTACTTTTCCCCTGGAGCCTGGACCTCAGATTATCACTAATCTGTTTTTGGACCTTTCGAAAGGTGACCTTTCAACACAAAGGATTTGAAGAAACTCGACGTCTTGGACTCACGAATGAAACAGAGCAGGTATGTTCTTACATCATTGGTAGTTTGATTCGTAAGTATTTTCTTTTCTCCGTCACTTTTAGTTTGAATGGACAGCATCAGTAATCGATCACTACAGTCAAGTTCAATTTGTTTATATTGTATGAATGTAAATTGATCTGAACTTGCTAGTTATGACTTGTTACTGATAATTTGTGATTATTATTTGTTCTACTTCCAGCCATTGTTTATCTGGAGAAAAATCTAGATTTGTTTTTCCATGGTATACTTTTGAGTGTCAACCTCTATTCTCGAACTGCAACTTGCTATTTCTTTTTGTACAGATGGTGCGACTTGTTTCTCCAGCAGGCGAGACTGGAATGCTGGTTGTTGATTCTGTGGTAATTTGTTGTGCTTCTTAGTTCTTACATTTCTAAACATGTATTTTATTTTGTCAATTAGCTGCTTTGCTACTTCTTGTATTATGCCATTCTATGCCTTTTGATTTCTGCAACTGGAGAGCTCTGTCCTTGCAGGTGCCAGAAGGGCCAGCACACAAACATTTGGAACCTGGTGATGTTCTAGTTCGCATGAATGGGGAGGTAAGTAATGAAGTTTTGTTTCCTAATGCTATGGGTTGCTATATTTGATACTCCACTATGTAGCATTTTAACTTTAGTTACAGTAGTAATAAAGTAGCAAAAAAATTGATACCCAACCCTAATGTTTCTGTATACAGAATACTAAAAACTGAAGTTAATATAGCTGACATGATACAGGCAAGGTGATATGCTCTTTTAACAATAATATCAAAACAAAAACAAATCTTGGCTATAGACCATCGGTTCAAAAGTATAATATTATCTGTGTTAAGTAATCAAGGCTGTATCACTTGTTTGGGACATGTCAGACTGTGCACACTTGAAGTGCCAACACAACTGGCTGCCGAAAAACTTCAAACCAATTTCTCAATTTCATTATAGTACCCAATCTCAAGGAAGATGATATTTCTCCTTTTTCCCCCTTTGATCCTCATATAATGTGACTTCATTGATTGTACTACTGCAAATAACCATTAGCGCTATTGCCATCGATGATGTTGTATGGGTGTTTAATGATGGGTTTTCAAAGTTCTGCAGTTCATGCACCTGATATAACTCATAAATTTGGTGTTGGAATTATCAGCTGTGAATACCTTAGAACTTGTGCTCATGTATGCAGACAAGAATATCCTTGGTTGCTGTTGTATGAAAAGTAGTTTTCCAGTTATCAAATGCCAAAACTCTGCTTCTGAATGTTATAGAGCTTCGGAATATGTATTTTAAGTAGCTTATGAAGCAGGCAATGTTCCCTCTGGGCACCAACCAAAATTTCTTTTTCTAAAGCATGCCACATGCCATCAATATTTTAAAAATTTGCCTGTTGGTTTTGTTTTCTCAGACCAACAGGCAAAACCTTCAATGATCAACCTTAGCTGCTTATTGTTGACAATGTTTTGTTTGGCTAGTGCATTTTTTGTGCTATTTTAATTTGTCGTATCACATAGATTTCTGGCTGAAGGATGTCTATATTTAACAATTTTACCAAAGTAATTGCAGGTTGTAACACAGTTTCTCACAATGGAGACTTTACTTGATGATAGCGTTGGCAGGAAGGTAGATTTGCAGATTGAAAGAGGTGGAACTTCTTTAACAGTAAAACTGGAGGTAGTTTGCAATTCTGACGTGTCTTATTCTACTTTTTAGTAGAAAACAGTATATATATGTATTACTCCTGCAGTCCTATCACATGATACAGTGTTTGCAACTTTACTTTTTCTATTAAAAAATCAGCATGTCATGTACTATTTTGACTCTTCAGGTTGAGGATTTGCACTCTATAACTCCAAATCATTTCTTGGAAGTTAGTGGTGCTGTCATCCATTCACTTTCATACCAGCAGGTAAGTTACCCTTCGTTTTGTTGTTCCTTTCTGAGCTGATGCTCTCCCTGCCCCTTCTCAAGGAAAGAATATGTATTTGTTTCTATAGTATGCTGCCTCCAAAATCTTTATGCAAATGGAAAATCTGGACAGTGAGTCAGTGACAACTGTATTCCTTGTTCCCAAACTATAGTATGTTGTCAGAGTACTTTATATACTGGCTGCGCTTTCGTTAGTGGAAATCCTGAGCTCTCTTCCCTATTACATCCGGAAATCCCTATTATGTTACTAAATTCAAATGGACTCTTGTTTAACCTTTTGCTAGAAATGTTACCCTCGCTACTGTGGTCTATCATGCTAAATAATTGAAATTCATTGAGTTGATGATCACATCGCATGTTCCCTCCTATGTGAACTTAAGTTTAACAACATAAATGTATACTGTTACAGTATTATTGAAGTTTCAAAATGTTACTAATTTTGTTAATGTGTTTCAGGCAAGAAACTTCAGGTTTAAATGTGGTCTGGTATATGTTGCTGAGGCAGGGTAAGATATCTAACCATAACAGCTGATGTTCCATTTCCTGAAAGAACATTGACGTATAACTGTGATGCTAGCCAGTCTTTTATTTTAATCATGTGATAAATCCCTTAGGATTAGGCTAGTAGAATTGTCTTGCACTTGAACTGCAACCAGTGTCATTTATGCCAACTAGAACTAACAGATCACAATATTTCTAATGAGTTTTACCTACAATGTATGTTTATTTGTTCCTGAGGTCTTCACAATTTTTGACTTACATATCATCTCTGGCCTTATTGTTTCCTTTTCAAGCTTCTTGTAGGAGCCTTACCTTTGGTGATTTCCCCACCTGTTTGTTAGTTGTTTTCTAAAGTATGTACAATTGGTATCAAAACAAACTTACCTTTTTTCTATGACTAATTCAAAACAATACAATGCAGGTACATGCTCTCTCGGGCATCTGTTCCTCGCCATGCCATTATTAAAAAATTCGCCGGGGAGGATATTGCTCATTTAGGTGACCTTATTACAGTTATTTCAAAATTGTCTAGGGGATCACGAGTGCCTCTCGAATATGTAAAATACACTGACCGTTATCGGAACAAGGTAGGAAAATGTACCTTAGCAGCTTCATCATTATCCTGTCCATTGTAGTAAATTTTTAGTTTTCTTTTACGCTAAGTGTCCGTCTTATTTATCTGTCCAGTCTGTACTGGTGACAATTGATCAGTATGAATGGTATGCACCCCCTCAGTTATATACTCGAAACGACGCAACTGGCTTGTGGACTGCAAAATTAGCTGTACCACTGGAATCTCCATTTATATCATCAACTCACCATGCTGGTCATATGGATGCGAGCCCAAATTCTGTTTCATCCTTGGCTGAGTCTAGTCCTATGGATCTCAAGTGCCAGCATGAGTTCGAGAATTTGGCAGATGGATGCATCAAAATGCAAACTGATGATGAGATTATCGTAGATGGATCCCACTCCAGCGATGATTCTCTTCTTGAGAAAAAAAGGCGGCGGGTGGATGAGGAAATAGCTGTCGAGGGAACTGTATCATCTTGTGGAGATTTGGATGACATTAAAGGTGGTGCTTTGAGGCATCCTTCCAGTGTGGAAGACTCCGACCTTGCTCGAACAATATCAAGTAATGCATCATTGGCAGAACAAGTAATTGAACCAGCTCTTGTAATGTTTGAGGTGAGCAATATCTATAGTTTAATTTTAGAAGGAATTTTCAATATAGTCATGGTTTGGATCAGTTCAACCTTTTCAGGTCCGGGTTTTAGTACTAGACGTATTCTCTAAGCTGGCATATATCATATATGGTTTATGGGCTAGAAGCTACATAAACTTGCCTGAGTCATGCTGTAAAAAGCTGTTTGGCAAATGATGATACAAACTTCATGTATTGGACCTTTTGTGTCATGCTGAAGATTAAGTTAGACCAGATGTGCCCATAGTGCATTGTTCTCTAATTTGATTGTGTGGACTCAATGGTAGTGTTTCGGCTTAAATTTACCATAATCTTAATCTGCATGTGTGTTTACTATTGAGAGGTTTAAGTCCTCACCTAGTTTATTTGAGATGTACATCCTGAGGATTCCAGTAGAAGCTTGACCCTCGAAAAGTGACTAATGTTTCATGTCACAATAATAAACTTTGTAGTAATGACTTGGACTTCTCAGTGCTTACTATTTTGACTGTTCCTTCTGCTGAAATTGATTTTGCATTTTAACTTGGAGTTTTACTTGCTGTTCTTTCTTTGTTGCACATATTAAGTATATACCTTGGTTTTATCAAAATTAGGATTATTTCCTTGTTTTATTTATTATGCCTTTGATGATGATATTTCCTGAGGAATATGTGGTTTACAATTTTACATTTGATAGTCTATTTATTGTCTTTGAACGTTAATTATGGCTTCATCCCCCCTAGTCTCTGCATCTAATGATGTCAATAGTCAGAACAGTTGGCTTCATCTTCTTTAGAAATTCAGCAAATAACCTGAATCTTCCAATGTCCACTGCGAACACGAATCCCGTACCCTAAACTGGTTCGGGTTCGACGAATTTGGTTTGTGATTTGCAGGGGGTTTACTATGAATCCGGTAACTATGATATTGATAGTGAACTGATGACACCTTACTGAGTTATGATTTCATGCAAGCTGTCCATACCTATATGACAAAAATGCACTACCTTTACAAATATCCTATTGTTCTTCCTCAGCGCTGTCAGTTGAGTTATTTTCCATATGACGCGTAATTTCTTTACTTGCTTAGCTATTCTTCCTGTCATTTACTTTTAGAGTGGTTGCTGTACTTTTGCTATTGGTTGAATCTATGTGTATTACAG
This sequence comes from Guadua angustifolia, assembly GCA_036346375.1. NCBI lineage: Eukaryota > Viridiplantae > Streptophyta > Magnoliopsida > Poales > Poaceae > Guadua > Guadua angustifolia. The sequence continues at coordinate 10,207,874 of CM070502.1, forward strand.
TGCAATGTAACATGCACTTGGTTTTGAGCTGGTAGTTTTTCGTGTTTCTTATTCGAAACCATCTTACTCGTATGTCTGCTTTTTGTAGGTGCATGTGCCGCCAGTATGCATGCTTGATGGAGTGCATTCTCAACATTTCTTTGGAACCGGTGTGATAATACATCATTCTGACCATTTGGGTCTGGTTGCTGTTGATAGGAATACAGTCGCTGTGTCTATATCTGATATAATGCTTTCTTTTGCTGCATATCCCATTGAAATACCTGGAGAAGTATGAGCTCGTCCCCCTTTTTGTTGATTATAAATCTTAAGGCATAAAGAATTCCAACTAAATAGTAGCTTCCAAATCTTGGTTTTCAGGTTGTTTTTCTGCATCCTGTTCACAATTTTGCATTGGTTGCATATGATCCTTCTGCACTAGGGGCTGGAGCATCTGTTGTCCGGGCTGCTAAGCTTCTTCCTGGTTTGTTTTCTTTTAGGATGCTTCGATGTATTTCCAAAAACTAAATTGCTTGGTCAAATAAAGAAAAACTAAATTGCTTGGTCAAATAAAGAAAAACTAAATTGCAGAAAGTCTTGAGTAATACGGTTAGTGATGGATGGTTTTATCAGATTGCCGCTTTCCTTTACATGTTGTGCTGACCAAAGTACCAAACACTGAACATATTGTTTTATCTTAATTTTTCAGTTCTTCTTGGTTATTTATGATCCTTTGTACTGGTTTGTTTTCACCGTTTTGGGTTACCTTACAAGGCATCACACTTGTAAAGACCAGCACTTACCCTGGATGCATATTTAAATAGACATCAATTAGACCAATGTTATTGGATACACTTGTTGAGTTATATTTTACTTTTGTTGTATTAATAAGCTTAATTATGTCAACATTATATTTCACCATGAACCAATTTGGGTTCATGCCCGGAAGGTCGACCATTGAAGCATTATTCTTAATAAGACAAGTTATGGAGCGGTATAGGGAGCAGAAGAAGGACCTACACATGGTTTTCATCGACTTGGAGAAGGCTTATGATAAGATACCAAGGAATGTTATGTGGTGGGCTTTGGAAAAGCATAAAGTCCCAACAAAGTATGTTACCCTCATCAAGGACATGTACAACAATGTTGTGACTAGTGTTCAAACAACTGATGGTGACACAGATGACTTTCCGATTAAAATAGGACTACATCAAGGGTCAGCTCTGAGCCCTTACCTCTTCGCCTTGGTGATGGATGAGGTCACGAGGGATATTCAAGGAGATATCCCGTGGTGTATGCTTTTTGCTGACGATGTAGTTCTAGTGGATGAAAGCCGGACGGGAGTAAATAGGAAACTAGAGTTGTGGCGGCAGACTCTAGAGTGGAAAGGTTTTAGACTTAGCAGGACTAAAACCGAGTATATGAGATGTGACTTGGTACTCCTAGACATGAGGAGGAGATGTGAGTTTGGAAGGTCGGTAGTGCCCAAGAAGGATACCTTCGATACTTGGGATTGATGCTACTGAGAGAGATGGGGATATTGATGAAGATGTTAGCCATAGAATTAAAGCGGGATGGATGAAATGGCGTCAAGCAACCTGGCGTTCTCTGTGACAAAAGGGTACCCTGAAGCTAAAAGGCAAGTTCTATAGGGCGGCTATTAGACTGCGATGTTGTATGGGGCAGAATGTTGGCCTACTAAAAGGCGGGATGTTCAGCAATTAAGTGTCGCAGAGATGCGTATGTTGCGTTGGATTTGTGGTCATACAAGATTGGACCGAGTTCGAAACGACGAGATACGTGATCGGCTAGGGGTAGCTCCAATTGAAGAAAAGCTTGTACAACACCGGTTGAGATGGTTTGGACATGTACAACGGAGACCTCCGGAGGCACTAGTGCATAGCGGCATCATAAGACGCGATAATAATGTGAAGAGAGGTAGGGGCCGGCCAAACTTGACTTGGGAGGAGGCAATCAAAAGGGATTTAAAAAGATGGAATATATCAAAAGAGTTGGCTTTGGATAGAAGTGCGTGGAAAGCAGCTATCCACGTGCCTGAACCTTGATTAGGCTTTATGCCACGTTTTGGTATAGTTTTAGGCTTTGTTCTACTTCCTCATCTCTCTCTTCCTCCCTTTGTCAGCGGATCGTTTTGGGTTTCAACTCTAGCCTACCCCAACTTGCTTGGGACTAAAAGGCTTTGTTGTTGTTGTTGTATGTCAACATTAAAAAATACAAAAAGACTCTTTTAACCTTTTGTTTTCCATTCGGCGTAAGTATTTTTGAGATTGTAAGGTTATACCTGGAGTGTGTCTTGTTCTACAACATAAGTTGATAGTCTTAGACTTTTGATTTAGGGTACGGGCTAGACTGACTAAAGTCGCCAAAGTCATGAGGACAAAGTGGTGGAAGCTCAAAGGGGACGCCTCATGGGCGTTCAAGGAAAGGATGATTGTGGAAGGGATATCGAATATGGGAGAAGACACGAATAGCACATGGATAGAGATGGTAATTCGCATTAGGAAGGTGGCCGCGGAGGTGTGTGGAGTGACCCGAGGGACTAGATATGAATCTAAAGACACTTGGTGGTGGAATAAGGAAGTGCAAAAGGCTATTGATGAAAAGAAGGCATGCTACAAGCACATGTAGTATGATAGGAGTGACGCCAACATACGTAAGTACAAAACAACCAAAAAGAGTGCAAAGAAAGCGGTGAGGCATGGGGCAAGACCTATGAGGATCTTTATCAGAAGCTAAGTACAAAAGAGGGCGAGAAGGACATCTACAAGATGTCTAAACTACAAGAAAGAAAGAAGGGATTTTAACCAAGTTAAATGCATCAAAGACGACACTAGTGGACTTCCGGTGAAAGACGACGAGATCAAGAATAGGTGGAGAGATAACTTCGACAAGTTGTACAACAGAGACAATAGGGATAGTATGATTGAACCGGATGATTCTTTTGATGGCACCAATAGACGGTTTGTTCGAAAAATTCAAGTGTTTGAAGTGAGAGGCCTTAAAAAGGATGAAAGAAGGTAAGGCGTTGGGGCCTGATAACATTCCTACCGAAATGTGGAAATGTCTTGGAGACATGGCGATCATTTGGCTAACTAAATTGTTTAATAGTATTTTTAAGTTGAACAAGATGCCTTACGAGTGGCGGAGAAGCACATTAGTGTCAATTTTCAAGAATAAAGGAGATATCCAAGGTTGTACTAATTACAAAGGAATTAGTGGCGGAGAAGCACATTAGTGTCAATTTTCAAGAATAAAGGAGATATCCAAGGTTGTACTAATTACAAAGGAATTAAGCTCATGATACACACAATGAAGCTTTGGGAGCGAGTAATTGAGCATCGTTTAAGAAGAGTGACTAGCGTGACGAAAAACCAATTTGGTTTTATGCCTGGGAGGTCGACCCTAGCGGTGATCTTCTTGACACGACAATTGATGGAGAGGTATAGGGAGGAAAAGAAAGATCTACACATGGTGTTTATCGACTTGGACAAAGCTTATGACAAAGTGTCAAGAAAGGTCATGTGATGGGCTCTTGAAAAGAAAAAAGTCCGAACAAAGTACCTTAACTCAAGGATATGTATGACGATGTTGCGACTAATGTCAGAACATATGATGGCTATACCGGTGACTTTCCTATTAAGATAGGACTACAAAGAGGAAAAGAAGGATCTACACATAGTGTTTATCGACTTGGACAAAGCTTATGACAAAGTGCCAAGAAATGTCATGTAGTGGGCTCTTGAAAAGAAAAAAGTCCCAATAAAGTACGTTACCTTAATCAAGGATATGTACGGCGTTGTGATTATTGTCAGAACATGTGATAGCTATATCAGTCGCTTTTCTATTAAAATAGGATTGCATCAAGAGTCAGCATTGCGCTCCTATATTTTTGCCATTTTTGCCCTAGTGGTGGATGAAATCACGCGGGACATACAAGTAAAGATTCTTTGGTGCATGCTTTTTGCTGGTGATGTGGTGCTAATTTATGTAAGTAGGGTAGGTGTTGATAGAAAACTTGAGTTGTGGAGGAAGACTTTAGAATGAAAGGGTTTTAGATTTAGTAGGACTAAAGCTGAGTATATGACATGTGTTTTCAGCGGTGCTATGACAGGTGATGGATATATTAGTCTGGATGGAAACGTAGTGCCTAGGAGGGAAACTTTTCAATATTTGGGGTCAATGCTATAGAGTGACGGCGAAATTGATAAAGATGTGAGCCACAGGATATGAGCGAGGTGGTTGAAATAGTGCTAAGCATCGGGTATTCTATGTGATGAAAAGTCCTTCAAAAGTTAAAGAATAAGTTCTATAGGACGACGATTAGACCTACAATGTTGGGTGACAAAATGACATGTACAAAAGATAGAGTGTAGCAGAGATGCGCGGATGCTCTGGTTGATCTCTGGTCACACAAGGCAAAATCGAATCCGCAATGATGATATACGTCATAAGATTGGGGTAGCACCAGTTGAAGAAAAAATTGTCTAAAATAGTCTAGGTGGGTTATACATCTCCAATGGAGGCCTCTTGAGGCACCGGTGCGTAGTAGAATTTTAAATCATCTCGAAAACATAAGAAGAGGCAGAGGTCGATTGAGGCTAACGCGGGAAGAAGCAGTTAAAAGTGACTTGAGGGATTAGAATGTTCCCAAAGATTTGGCGTTGGATAAGAGTGCATGGAAGTTAGTGATCCATGTACCGGAACCATGATTCAATATTGAAGGTTTAGGGGTTTTATTGATTTTGATTGGGTTTCTTTTCTAGCCAAACCCAACTTGCTTGGGACAAAACGCTTGGTGGTTGTAAGTATTTTTGACCAAGCGATCCACTTACAATTTTTTAAGAAGCTCATTAATTTTGGATATATGTAGAACCTGCCTTGCGCCGAGGAGATTCTGTCTACCTAGTTGGGCTAAGTAGAAGCTTACAGGCTACATCAAGGAAATCAATCATAACTAATCCTTGCACAGCTGTTAATATTGGGTCAGCTGACAGCCCGCGATATCGTGCAATAAATATGGAGGTCATCGAGCTTGATACTGGTACTTTCTACGAACATTTCAACTAACCTTTGATCTTATGTCTCAATTTCTCAATTTTTCTGATTAGCTGTACTGAAAATTGTTTATTCTAGATTTTGGTAGCACATTTTCGGGTATATTGACAGATGAGCAAGGAAGTGTTCAAGCATTATGGGCAAGCTTTTCCACCCAGGTTAGTTTGTGTTTGTTCGCTTTACTCTGTTTCCTAAGTAATGATGCTTGCATGTGCCCAGGAACATTTATTCAAAAGAAAAAAGAAAAGAACAAAACGGCGGCTTACACGCAAGGTTAGCCGCTTGATATCTCCAACAGAAAGTAAATGGGCAATAGAAGAAAAATATATTCACTACATATAAAGGCCCTAAATTGCTGTATATGTTTTTTTTTTCAATTAAAGCTGATGAATCCTTTTTAGTTTTTTTACCGGCCATCATAGCCTCTACATCTAATGCTTGTACATAATGTTGTAATAGTACAATCTTTAGTTGTTGACTCATAGTCCTATGTACTAATTGCTGTGTAACTTCATCAATTATTTTCTCCAGCTCAAATATGGTTGTAGCAGTTCGGAGGACCATCAGTTTGTTAGAGGTATACCAATATATGCAATAAGTCAAGTCCTTGAGAAGATAATCTCTGGTACTCCTGGACCATTTCGTCTTGTCAACGGAATTAGGAGGCCAATGCCATTTGTCAGACTTCTGGAGGTGGAACTTTATCCAACTTTGCTCTCAAAGGCTAGAAGTTATGGATTGAGTGATACCTGGGTGCAGGTAATTAGATCGGTCTTTCTTTTAATCTTGTCTGAAGTTGCTCTTTCTAATCTGACAAACATGATTATATTGTTTCTTAGTGGCTTCTGAGCCTGAATGTTCTATGTGCTTATACCAAAGCGTTATTTTTTGTGTGGAGAAAGAGAAATGTAATGCCATGCGCTTTGAGGTGTTCACTGACAGAACTACATGAGAGTTTGTAAAAAAGAACATCTCACGTGATTTGCCATTTGGTTACTTTCGGACTTGTGTCCAATATTCAATGTTTGGATATGTGAAATATTTACTCTTCAATATGATTATCCTTGCAGTCTCTCGCTAAGAAGGACCCTGTGCGAAGACAAGTCTTGAGGGTCAAAGGTTGTTTGGCTGGATCGAAAGCAGAAAATCTTCTAGAACAGGGAGATATGATTCTTGCCATCAATAAGGAGCCAATTACATGCTTCCTTGACATTGAAATTGCCTGCCAAAAGTTGGACCAATCCATCGGAGATGGAGTGCTTAACATGATGATATTCCGTCAGGTGAGGGCAGTCTATGATAAATTAACTTTTTTTTTGTTTTACAAAATATGATGTAAATCTGAATATTTATCAGTAGTATAACCGTATCAACATTCGAGCAGGGAAAAGAAATCGACCTTATTGTTGGAACCGATGTAAGAGATGGCAATGGTACAACACGGATGGTGAATTGGTGTGGATGCATAATTCAGGATCCTCATTCGGCAGTGCGTGCACTTGGTTTTTTGCCTGAGGAAGGTCATGGAGTTTATGTTGCTAGGTGAGAGAGATGTTATCATTTACAAATTTGTATATGCATATATTAGGACCATCTCTTATGATTAAGGAGCTTCAGCTTTAATCTTTAATTGGCACACCCTTAAAAGAAAATCTTAAATTGGCACACCCTTAAAAGAAAATCTTAAATTGGCACTATAACTATATGCATGTAGCAACTAGAGGTTTAGAGTTGCCAGATTTGAATGCAGCAAGAATTCTCTAGGGAGTTATGCTATTTTTCAGTTGTTCTAATATACTTAAGCGGTTTGCAAATCACTCTGATCATTGGCTGTATCTGACTTTAATGTAATTTCGAACCTGAAGGCTGATGCAACCATCAATACAACAGTGCACCATATAGGGACCGTAATTCTGCTAGGTAAATATGTATACCAAGCAACAAATATCCTGAAAAAAAAAGAGAGAAATGGAATAGTGGTCAATTTTTGCCTTTTTCCTTTTTTGGCATGCTTAACAAGTCCATCTCTACCATTTCAATAAAAAAAATAACAGATTGCGATTTCTCTCAGTACCACCATCTCTTGCCAGCCACTGTCGCAAAGTCATATTGACACTGTTTCCTCTAAATCTTAGTTGTATAGAAGTTGAAGTCCACATCTGGTCTGTATCCAATCCATTGTATTTCTCTTTCGTGTTTGAACAACATGGCAGGGTGGCCAGAATCTGTTATTTACATGACTAGAGAGATGTTAGATTCACAGTCGTAAGCGTGTTTTAGATACCAATTGGTATTGAGGAATGAGCAGCAAGGATTTTATGCAGATGGTGTCATGGAAGTCCCGCACATAGATATGGTCTCTATGCTCTCCAGTGGATAGTTGAAGTTAATGGACAACGAACTCCAGATCTGGAAACCTTTATACAGGTGGTGAAGGTATGCATTATGAATTTCAATCTTCCTTTGGTATATCCCATTCTTTTCGTTTGTGGTTATCAGCGCAATAAGTTTATACATAATTAATTTAAATTAATATGGCTGAATTAACCCTTTTTTCAGGGATTGGAAGACGGTGAATTTGTTAGGGTGAGGACAGTCCATTTGAACGGAAAACCTCGCGTGCTTACTTTGAAACAGGACCTTCACTACTGGCCAACCTGGGAGCTCAGGTTTGAACCAGAGACTGCCACATGGCAGAGGAGAACAATAAAAGCGTTGCAACCAACTGCAGCTTGATCTATTCTGTTGTGTTGTGATATTAGCTCGTCACACTTCAAGCGGGCCTTCTCTAGGGAGGCTAAGCATGGAGGTGAGGAAATTGAAAGCGCGTGTCGATGTTGGTGAGCAAGAATCCTGCGTAACGCAGGATGAATGGTGGGCACTAGAATAGGGTGCTTGAAGGATAGGGTAATTCATAGAAAATATATGGATCCATTGCCTGTGGATAATTGGACTGCGGGATGTGCTTTTTGTATGTCTATTACTACATTTTTGTAGAAATAATAAGTACTTAGCTTTCTAGCGCTCATTTCACAATTTTTCCGCTGAAGTACTTGGTTTGTGACTTGGGTTGCCATGTATGCAGCAGATATCGAACCATTCAATTCCTAGACCTTATGGTCCAATTGTCCTGCTTCGGCTATAGCATTGAACAGTTCCTGGCATAAGTATGTTCACAACACGGTGCGCTCACTTTTTTTTTTTGATACTACACTGCAAGTTTTGCTATTCCTAACCTAGCTTTTTGATTTTTGCATGAGTATACAGTTTTTGGATAAGTATACCGTTTTTGCATAAGTATACTGTTTTGCATAAGCTTTTTTTTTCTCAAACACGTAGGAGAGCTGCATACCATTATATTAATAAGAAAAAAGGGGGCAAGAGTTCATACAATCAAACACCCACTCAAACACGCAGGAGAGCTGCATAAGTTTTGCTATTGCTAACCTAGCTTTAGGTTAGCCAGGCAAAAATTGTATATTGAAGCTAGGTTAGCCAGATGCGCCACTGCGCGTTAAACTATCACGGTATCACCGGCGCTGTTTGCAGGTCCCTAAATTCGGAGCAAACCAACACGGAAGCGGAACAGCAGCCGAGGTATACTCATGCAAGCTCATCACGACCCTTTTGTGCAATGTATGACAAATGTAAACCATGCAGGCACGCACCTTTACTTAAGAGAAGGCAGGCGTTTTCCTCTGCTCTGAAACGCAATATCTTGTTAGGAATATATTCCGCCACCACTTGCTAGCTCGGACCAGTTTCCACGAAAACGAGGGCCACCCCTTTATGTATGTTCTGGCACTTCAGTCGATGCCTTCCCTGGAGGAAAAAGAACCGTTTAGGTAGGAGCTCATTGTTGTTGGATTCCCTCTTCCTAGCAGTTTAGCACTAGCAGAGTCTAGCACCAACCATTCAACCAAACAAGTAGTCTTCTTAACTTCTTTAAAAGGCCCGTTCCTTCCATCTCGCTGCCGCGAACTGAAGGAGCCGAGCTACCATGCATGTACTCCACCGCCGCGAACTGAAGGAGCTGAGCTAGGATGTACCCCACGCACAGGCGCGCACTGGCGCACGCGCAGCAACGCCACCACCCTGCGAGATAGGGAGAGACATGGGTTGCTATCTCCTGGGCAAGATTGCATCGAAAGCGCTCGGAAAATGCAACGGTACGGACGAAGTAGCTCTCTGCTCCCCTTGTTTTTTTTTCCTTCCCTTCTGCCCTCCTGATAATGATCAACTGATAACTCCTCGGTGTTGAAAGCTCACGGTTGCATGGCTCGGTGTTATCACTTATCAATCAGCAGTCGTCATGTTCTGTGTAGTTTTCCTTGTCGCGCGCACCTCGTTCGTTATGTGCACGCTAGGACCTCACTACTTCTGAGCACATACATGCCCCCGCGCTAATCTTTAGCACACGTTCGGGTGCCGTAGCTCTTCAGTTTTTGCTACTAGGATCATCGAATCTCACGTGCAAATAATATGTAACTTCAGGCTTGTGTAAAAACCGTCAATTATCACCAAACCAACAGGAAGAATGCAAGATCGCAATGTTTTCTGCCGTAGCCACGATTTGAGAGTTGTGACATGACTGCTTGCTTTCTGACATGCACGCAGGGCGCGAACGATGGAGGGAAGAGAGGATGAACGCCATGGCCTACCCGCCCAGCCCACCCACAGTGACGCACTACAAGCCGACGGCGGCCCGCACGGTAACCTTCAGCGGCACCAACTCCGCGTACGTGATCCCACCACCGCAACAAGGCCCAGAGCCGCCGCCCCAGCACGAGCCCGACCACCACCCGCCCCAGCAGCCCCAGCCCGGCCCTCAACCCCAACCCAAACCCGAGCCGCCGGCCGAGCCGAAACAGCCGAAACGAGGCAAAAAGAAGCAGCCGGGCCGCGTTCGGTTCGGCCCCGAGCCGCCGCCGCCGCCGCCGCAGCAGCAGCAGCCGCCGAGCCCGGACGACAGCGCCAAAGCGCCTGGTCACGGTCACGGCCCGGCCCCGGTGCCGCAGCCGGAGGGATACTTCCGGTACACGCCGTCGCCGCTGCCGCGGTGGGAGACCACGCCGAGGCGGCACGAGTACTTCTCCGGGGAGTACCGCTACAGCTACCCGACTCCGGTGCGCGAGGGGATCTACAGCATCGCCACCGACGCCAACAGGCTCACCACCATCTTCAGCGAGGAGAATCCCAACGCCTGCGCGATCGTGTGAATGGGCCGGCGAGGAATAAGATCCATGCACGCCCCGTTTCATTCGTTCTTGGCTAATTAGACGAAGAATCCGGTTCTTCTTGTACGTGTTGTAGATAAGGAAGGGGAATAATTCTGTTCGCCTGATATGATAGATGAACATTCCTTGCGCCGTTCGGCTCATACTGTACTCAGTTCTTTTCGTGTGTTTTCTTGCAAAAGTAGAGAGATTATTAGTCAAAAGTGGTTGGCTGCCGAGGAGAGACGAATGGTTCTCCGGTGCTTGCTTGTGAGAATATATGCATTGACAAAAGCAAAAAAGTATCCCATGACTAATGATCGATCGATATTTTCTCTGATGAACGACGACCATCGACGCCCTAACATCTCCTTTTCTTTCTACCCTCATGCATTTTCAGACGAGCATATTTCACTTTAGTGCATCTTTTTTGCTGATACCTCGAACAATACTGCCGTGTAATATTTTAAGAATTAATTAATCGTAGCAGCTTTAGGAAAATGGTCTCATTAATTTTCCTTCTATGGGATCTATGGGACGAATATCGTCGTATCAGGTGTCACCAGTTGAATATGGTTTTTAATATAGTACATTTGAATGTTCGACCGGTAACTGGCCGCTTACTGGCAGGAATTGATCGGTCACCAGCTGTTTACCGGTGAACAGAGAAATAAATTTGACTCAAGATTTTCATGTTCGATAAGAAACGAAAGCTACGTTTGTTTCTTCATTTAATACCATTTGACTTCAGTAGCTATAGTGCTTTCGTTAGCTTGCAAACAAGCACAGTAACATTTTTTTTGCTAGCATTATAAGTTTTAAATTAAAATTTTGATTTTAAAACTTCTTGCACCGATTTTTTTTTACCAGTCTAGTCCCGTAAAGACAGTAACCACCGATAACCGGCCAGTTATCACCATTTTTTTTGGAAATTTTCGCTTTTGTCATTAGTTGTGGTTCACTTCTCACTTTTGCCACTAATTTTTCTGCTCTCACTTATGCCATCTATCTGCTAGTGCTCTGTTAAAAATGCCACTCCGGTCTGTTTCCGTCGATTCCGTCCGTTAGGGCAGGACAAAATGACCAAAATGCCCTTATCTTTGACAATCCTCAGTGAAAAGTTTAGAAATGCCACCGGTCAGTTTCTGTCAATTCCATCACATCTAAAAGTTTTCAGAAATTCCCACAAAAATTCGAGATGTAGGAGAGGGAATATCCTATAACCATGCAACAATTCAAGATCAAACTCCATCACATTTAGAAGATATAAAATTGACAAGCATGTCAACGGCAAAGGATACTGTAGGGTTTCTTCAAAAATATGAGAAGCAAATGACTGAAAATTGCAAAAGCAAACCAGGCACTAACGGAGGCATGGTTTAAGTGAGAGGCTGGAAAATTAGTGGCAAAACTGAGAAGTGGACCCCAACTAATAGCATAAACAAAATTTTCCTATTTTTTATCCATCATCAAATGTGCCTCGAGAATCGAGGTTGGCGCAAACTTTTAAAATTCAAACAATCGCCCAACATTCAAATCATTACAATAGCATTTTGCTTGAATCTTAACGCACTTTGGTTACATTTTCCTATATGTACATATGGTTTTGCATTTTTTTTTGGTCACGAGTGACCACGTGTCAATGTCATGTGCAAGAATGCTAAATAATTGGAGTTCGTTTTGGTTGCGCTGCTGCAAAAGGAAGTAGGGAGTAGGGAATTCTACAATTGTGGTGAATATGCGTTCTGTACGTGGTCTTAAATCAAGCATAAGTCGAAGTAGTGATCTGTTCCTGTGTCCCAAACAAAAATGATACGAAAGGAACCTGTATGTCAGTATAGCAATAATAAACAGCTCACTGCTTGAGTTGTTATCATGAAAATCAAGACTGACTCTTCCAAAGGAGATGGACAACCCACGATCAAATCCTTCAAGCTGTCAAGGATGAGGCTGCTAACTGGATATTGGTGGGAGCAAAACACCTCAATATTCTCCTTTCAGGGCGGTCCTGAAGGCTTCCTTTTCTCCAGCCTCCCGTCTTTCCACTCTCTCAGGTGCTCTCTCCGCATCTTGTTTTTTTTCTTTGTTGTGTAAACCATAATTTCTTTCTATTCTAATCTAATCACGGCTTTCGCCGTGTCAAAAAAAAAAAAAATCAAGACTGACTGCTTACTGGAAAACGGGATATGTATGGATGTATATATATGTATGTGAGTGCATAGAATTTCGTTTCAATTTGGTCTATTAGAGATCGTAGAAGCACTGCTCACGCTTCAGACTGTGATATATGAATTTCGCCCCACTTTTTTCCAAAGATGTTCTTTAAAAGAATTTAACTACAACAGTAGCTTGTCTGTTAGCTATGGTTTCACATGAGTAATATTTTTAGAAACACTCTTGCAAGTGACACAGCTGTAGTACACTTGTAGCGAAGTGCTTCAATGGTGGAAAAATCAATGATTTGCCTTTATTTACTTGTGCTATTGATGATTTGCCCCGTAACATCTTACTGACATACGGCTCTGAGAACATATGTCAATAAAATATATAGAGCACATCATCAATTGCACAAATTAAAAGATCTCACCGTGTGCTGTTCATTTGAGATCGGCCGAAACGGCACACGCTACACTATCCACTCCCTTTGCTATATGCTTCCATCTGTTCAAATTTTTTTAGGGTACAAGACATATGCACACAACTTATACACAATACATTCATGTACTACACGTGTATGTATACATATATGTTCTCTATGTACGCTAAAGAATTAATTGGATGTTACACGTCCTGTGGGGCGTGGATACCTGCCATCCCAGTTAATACGCACGCTTGTGCACTTATTATTTAATTGGTGAGCACTAGTTTTGAGTTAGACTCAAACACTCGCTCTTGTTCAACTGATTTGAACTCAGTTCTTAGTGGAATTAATTTCATATTTAATTCAATAGAGGAAGTCAAAAGGGTGTATAATTGAAGCTATGGGACTTTAGTCTATATTGCTTATCTTAGCTGGTGGGAAACTAATTTATAAGGAAAGCTCTTATATAAACTCTAGTACAAGTTAGTGGCAAAGCTAGATATACATATAATTGGCTGTGTTACACTATATACACATGCTCGTGCATATCACGTGTTTTCGTGTGACTTGTGACGTGCTAAGTGTGCTTTCGCCACGTGTACCGACTATGTGAGACGCACGCTATCGTGCGGTTAGTCCATTCACCCATAGTGCGAGATTCTAGAGGTGGCTTGATGTGTTATTATAAGTGAGACGCCCCTGTACGGGAGGGCACACAACCAAAAACCCATTTCTTCCTCCGGCGCTCTCTGCTTTCTCTGGTACCCGTTGCCACCCGAGATATTTCGTCCCTTCATCGGTCGTGCAATGAGCAATAGGGAGAGCAGTGTCTCTGATCCGACGCCGACCTTTGACGACCTACACGGGAGACTAGCAATTAGATTTTTAGAAAGCACCGTACCGAGCGAATGTTCGTCTTCGTCTTTGAATGTCATGTCGCTTCTACGCAGCTTCCTATTCTTCACCAAACCCGTTGTAAGTGTCTCGGACCAACTAATTGTTGGTCCAAGTAATCTTTCTATTGTGATCGGATCTGATGAGAATACATACTATTATAATAGTATTTCTAAAATTCTAGAAATTCCCACATTAATCGAAGAAAAAGAGAAGGATCTTCACAACTTATTTTGGTGGGGTCAGATTATAACGGTGCAGATTAATCATATATAAATACTATAATTATATAACAAATACAATTGTATTTCAAGTGGAGTTGTATATCAAATAAAGGATCTCCACCACTTATTTTGGTGAGGTCAGCTATAACGATGTAGATTAATCATATATAAATATTAGAGTTATATAACAAATATTAGAGTTGGCCAAATCGGATAACCGGATCAATATACAATTAACGCCCTATTGGAACAAGCAAAACAACAGTAGGCGGATACTAGCTAGTGTCTCGATACATGGAGCCAAGGCTGATTAGAATCATTAGGTAGAAGGGCATCATGAGTAAGCTAAACGCTGGTCATGACGTACAGTCGTGTACCGATATTTTCATGCATGTCACGTACAGATGATGCGATCGCATGCACCTGGCCATCTCTTTTTCTTCATGCATAAATTAACGACGTACGAACTCATGCATCATATATTGCGGATCTACGTACCAACGAAGATTTTTTTAACACCGTCCAGGAGTCGACCGATCTAGCTTTCGTTACGAATATGCATGCTAGCTAGTTGCTGCTGCTAGCTCCGTGTGTTGTGCGTGACTGGGGCGAGCGGAAAGCGTGGTGTCAAGTGACGTGTTGCAATGGCGTTTTTTTTTCCAAACGGAAAGTGGCAGAAGCTGTCATGCATTAAAGGAGGAAACAGAGTACACCTAAACAAGAAAGCTAGGAAAAAAAAACCAAAACAAGGCGTCCAACTGAGAATGAAAAGAGGGAATAGGATAGATAAATACAAACTCCGAGAGAACAACCCTGACTTGTGAGAGTCGTTAATTTAGGAATCTCTAGAAAAACCAACGGGATAAAGCACAACGCCTAACACTAGATGTGCGGGCCTCTAGACTGACTAGCACGGACGCCTGGAAAGACAAAAGGAAACCCTTGTCGTCCTGTCCAATTTTCGACGACCTGAAAATCCTAAAGTTGGTAGTCGCTATTATGTTGTGGAGCCAGCTGTCACATCGCTACTATTGCCGTATTATCGTTTTGAACAATTCAGCTGAAAATCGAAAGAAAGGGTTGCAATGGGTTACCGATCAAAAGACTAGCATAGTTCCACGGAATCATCAACCCCTCTCGTCTCACCACAAACGAGCACCAACGAAACAAAACGGCCTGACTCGGGACAATCCGAGACCTTAAGATCGGTCAAACCAAGCTCTCGGCCAAAGACGAGTCGAATTGACAACGTTGACTTCACGGTGCGATCGTGGGGCTATGGGAGATCAAATCACGGCGACAAAGGACAAACAAATGGGATGAACACAAGTCAGAGTTGGCTTTCAATATCCGACTATACCCGAGGGGTCATCCTTCAGCCACTATTATTCTCCAAGCTCCACTATGGTTTAGTAAGCGTTGAGTCACCGCTGGCCGCTCATCGCTTGTCATTTCAAATAATAAACGTCTATCTATCCCCGTGTAACTTTTCGTAATCGCTGTACTCAGTAATCAGTACTACGCACTAAACTTGGAATCGGCATTAGAATGCAACTTTCTGTCAAGCCGCTGGTTCGGATCGTCGGTACCCACGACCGCACATCGACCTTACCAGTCATTGTCGGAACATCAATAAAGATATCGAAGAGGACTGTGGGGCAACGACCACGCACAGAGTAACCGAAAGATTACAAAGCGTGGCGTCGCTGCGTTATTCGTCAGCCATACGCTCCGCGGCTGCGCAGCCGACCTTGGGCACCGAGCTGGTGGCCAGCGGACGTCGGCGCACGCTCGGCTGGAGCGCTACGCGCGTGCAAAGTGGAGGCGGCGCATCGAAGATTTTGCAAAGGGCGCTGCACGCTTGCACCTGGATGTTTCCAAAAATTTCTCGCACGTCTTCTTTAGCCTGTTTGGAGGGGTTTAAAGATAGGTTTAACTTCTAAAAAATCGGTAAGCCTTCTAAACAGTTCATTTCAGTTAGGCTGGATCTGTTTTTGCAGTTTATTACTAAGAAAAATTAATTATTTATCAAATGATCTCTTATAAAAAGTTACTGTCGCTTTTCAACTTAGAAAGCTAAAAATCAGTTTTTTTTTAGAAAAGCTACGGCCCTTAAACAGACTCTTTTTATCTTTACAATTACTAATTGGATGCTCCAGTTGTAATACTAACTAATCAGATTCATCCACGCGTTGTAATGATGTGGACGGCTAGGATCGGCCGCACGCGCGTGATCCGACGCACGGAGCACGTCCGCACAAGCACAAGCAGAGGTAGGTTGTGCGTGGGCCGAAGAGGATAGAACTACTCGTGGAGTCGTGGGAGAGAAAAAAAAAAACAGAATTTCAAGCAGCAAACTGAAACGGCCTCGACCTCCGCAGGGCACATATTCGATTGGCTTTTCATCTACAGATTCGCTTGAAGGGATAAGAGCCGCCCCAAGTTTGAAGGGAGCTTCTAGAATCCCAGGCCTAGCGAGGTTTGTGTACATGGAACTGCTCAACTAAACATAGTGTGGGGTTACGTATTTATATATGGATGTTGCACTATTTGACGATAGGATCTCACTGTATTAGGCTACGTGTTTAATAAACTAGAGTTTATACCATCTTTAAGTGGTACTATGAGATACCACTAAATTACTCTTAAACTTTTATGCCTCTTGGTACCTTCACTTTTAAAACTTTTAATACATCTTGATACTAGCTCAATATATGCTTGGTATCTCATAATTAGGATGTTAAAACGTATCTTAATAAGTATATTTGCGCAGCTGAATTAATCAACTCTTCTTACGATCATGACAAAAAAGAATCCAGACATATAACACACGTGCAATCGCATCTTCTGCTGTAAAGATTCTTATTTTCCCCCCTCTAAATAATGACATGTGGATCATAAACAAAGGGAAAAAAACACAGAACTTGCACCGAACTCTGCCGTTGCAGACGCACAAATGTATAGACGACTACGTCGACTAGTAGACTACATACGGAAATCTCCAATTGCAAGCTCAGTTGAATTCAACCGAACAATCACCTAGCTTAATTAGGTTGTCTTTTGTGAACAACTTAATTACTGTTGTTCAAATATAAGTTCGTGTACTGTGGCCGGTACATCACCTATTAAATTTGGACCCATGCTTGCTCACAGCTAATGTCTACAGACTTGAACAGGGTCGACACACACCTCAATTTTGAAAACAATGTTACAAATAAAACCGGGATGTTGATCGACCACCTTACTTATTCCTGATTCATGCAAGATGGTTACGTTCGTGCCTGTACCAGGTCGAATCCGTCCTAACGTTTCTTTTCGCTATATAGCAAACGATTCGAAGAACTGCAAAAAGAAAAAATAAACTGAAATACATGCTCGAACACACTCGCATCGATTGCTGCAACTTGCGGACACATTCAGACTCAGCCGGGAATCAGTGCTGTTCGCTGGTCCATGGAACGGATCAGAAGATTCATGCACGCGTGACTGCGTGAGGATTGACGAAGCGAAGCAAGATGTTTTATCCTTGTGCATCCCGCTATCCCGGTCCAGGGGTGCAGGTGCAAGTGCAAACAAGATGAATACCACGATGCAGGTAAGTGGCGTTGGCAAATGGGAAGCCACAGTGCTGTCACTCTGTCACCACTCGGTCACTCACCACTCATCCACCACTTACACAGAACAGGGTGGTAGTACGTACTATGAGGTAAGGGTCACATCAATAATGCACAGCTAGTGCGCGGCATGCACACGAGTCACTTGCTCTGGGGCGATCAATTTCAGGCCGATAAATAGAATTGAGGCCGGCTAGATGCGAAGAATGCGGTATATTCCCCAACAAAACCTGGGACCTGAAGTAGTGAAGGAAGCACAGCTGAGCTGACTGTGTCGACCCAACATGTAAAATCAGCTGAAATGATGCGTGTATTTTTGTATTTGCTTCATGTAACTCTTACGGAGCACATTACAAGAAACGGTCAATTTGAAAACATGTAATTTTATGACAAAAGTTCCCTAAAATCATTATGAAATAAAAGCTTAAAGCCTATAGTTCTCTGGTAGTCTAAAAAAACTTGTAGTTTTATGAAATTTACAAATATGAACGCGATAAGCGTTAGTGGACTAGCTGGATCATTCCTCCACTACCAACACCACCATGTACTCATGTTGGCAACTTTCTGGGTTAGAAATGGACAGCAGACGACGAGCATTTGTGCCCCCGCTGTGTGGCGCACTCGTAGCGGCAGACAACACAACAAGGTCACTAGACACCACGCTTTCCGCTCGCCCCAGTCACGCGCAACACTTGGAGCTAGCAGCAGCAACTAGCTAGCATGCATATTCGTAACGAAAGCTAGATCGATCGAATCCTGGACGGTGTTAAAAATTCTTCGTTGGTACGTAGGTACATCTTATCTTGTTTTAGCGCTGATCCGCAATATATATGATGCATGAGTTCGTGCGTCGTTAATTTATGCATGAAGAAAAAGAGATGGCCAGGTGCATGCGATCGCATCATCTGTACGTGATATGCGCATGAAAATATCGGTACACGACTGTACGTCATGACCAGCTTTTAGCTTACTCATGATGCCCTTCTATCTAATGATTCAATTCTAATCAGCGTTGGCTTCATGTATCGAGACAATAACTAGCTAGTATCCGCCGACTGTTGTTTTGCTTGTTCCACTAGGGCGTGAATTGTATATTGATCCGGTTATCCGACTTAGGCCGACTCCAAAGTTGACTCATGTATAGTTGGTGATTACAATTGTGGATTGTTTTTTATGGACAGCTACAATGGAAGATCTAGTAGGATATACAATACAGTACGGTGCACCTATACATACACTAATACGACGTAGTACGTACTTCCTGTACTCACATTACCTGGTGATTTCGCTATCCATGGAAGCCAAATCTTTTGGAAACATATAGCAAGATCTTTTGTTTAAGCCATCCCTTTAAAAAACTTCAATGCTCTTATGCTCCTTCCATCTTGGGAATATATAGCGAACAAAATCATCAGTTTATTTCTCTATTAATTTCAACCGTTAATTTCCAAGCAACACGCACCTATCAAAACGGCCACCTATGACTTGTTGTAATCTTGTCACCCACAAAGACAGTCCATCATCATCACTCCAGTAATACGCTCACAAATACGTGTATTTGGTTGGTCAACCCAGCCATCCATTAGCGAACACAATTAATCAAATAAAAAACATCTAATCGCGAATGATGATTAATTTAATTTAATCAAGCAAACCGTCCCGTCCGGCTTGTTTGACTTGCCCACCAGCACGGCGCTACAAATACCCGCGAAACGGCGGGCGCAGCGACAGGTGCACGGGAGAAGCCATCCAGAAACGGAGCAGAAGAAAGAAAGGAACAAGGAGACGGAGAGGGAGTGTTGAGGACAATGGGAGTGAGCCTGGCGCAGGCGGTGGCGGCGCTGATGGGCACGTGCGCGCGGCGGCTCTCGCGGGCGGCGCGGCGGCTGCACCTGCGGCCGCGGCCGGGGTCCTTCTCGTCGCGGGCCATCGTGCCGTTCCTCGGGGGCGGCGGCGGCGGCCTCAAGAAGGCGCTCTCGTCGGCGTCGTCAAAGTCGAAGGGGAGGAAGAAGGCGGGGGCGGAGGGGGAGGGGAGCTTTGAGGCGGAGGACGGGTTGTGGAGGAAGGAGATACTGATGGGGGAGCGGTGCCAGCCGCTGGACTTCTCCGGGGTCATCTACTACGACGCCGATGGGCGCCGCCTGGCGCAGCCGCCGCCGCCGCGCTCGCCCCTGCGCAGCCCGCTACCGGCGTCGATCAAGCTCGCCGTCAACGCCGGAGGCTACTAGAGAGCCCCTGTGAATGTGATTGCAGTCAACTTTTGAAGCCATGGCGCCATCCTCTGTTTCTCTAGTGCATAGTACATGGTCTTCTTTTTCCTTTTTTTGCCCTCCTTTTTTCCTCGTAATACTTGGTCTTTGCTTTTCATTTTCCCCCTGTGGCGTGTGTAGTGAGTACCATGTAACAGAGTTTATCGAAGCTTAGCTTGCTATCCTCCAGAAGTTGGCGCCTCTTTCAGTTTCTTGCTTGAATCAATTGGATCGCCTAGTTTTCTTGCGTTCTTGCGCATATAAGTTTTTCTTTTTTACTTTATGGCCGGATGAAGTAGCAAGGAGGAGGAATTTTATGGGGGCTTTTGGTTATCTGGAATATTCGTTAAAACGCCACTCGGCCCATGTCATAGACACAGAAGGTCCCACATGTCATTGAGACAGGAGTGGTATTTTAACGAATGGCAATATCAGGGGGGCATATTACCAATTTTTTCAATTTTTATGGCAATCTTGTCACTTAACTACTATTATTTTGCGGCACTTAGAGGGCGTGAGATTTGACAGGGATAAAACCGTGACTGTTGGTTGTCTGTTTGTCTTTTCGGTAGCACAGATTATATCGAGTTTTAGACTCAGTGTCTACGAGTGTATAGCCCTCGTACCGACACAAAACTTAAGTTTGTACACTGATCTGTCACAAAAGAACAACCGAACAACTATTACTCCTCACCCTGTACTTCCAAGATAAAGCGCTGAGGCACCTGCGGTAACCAGGAGTCCACAAGCTGACGCTTTTGAGGCCAGGAATGCAAAACCTGATGCTGAATTGCTGAAAGGAGGAGGTGACGGCAACAAGGACAGTGGCCAGTGGGGCATCTGAGGAGGGAGTATGCTAGAGGTGGGAGTAGGGATGACAACGGGGAAAATCTCATCGGGGAACACTCTGTCATCCCTGATCCCTGATTACTAAATTTCCCCCGTCCCTGTCTCCGCTTGCGGGGCTCAAATTTCCCCGTCCCCGACCTCCGACGGGTTCATGAGGCCCCGACGGGGAAAAATCCCCGTTTAGTACCCGATTATACATTATACTATTCTAAGCTGTTGTCAACCAATAAATGGATTAAAAAACAATCTTTCAAGTTCCAAGTTGAAAGCACATGAATATTTTTTTTTTACACAATATAGGAAATAGTTCAACACAACAACAATGAATAAATAAATATAAATTATCTCTGTGTCTTAGAAATTTGGTTGATAAATATACATTTCGGGTCCCTGTCGGGGTCCCCGCAGGGAGAAATCCGCCCCATCTTCGTCCCCACCATCCCCGATAAGGAATGAATTTTTCCCATATCCATCCCTACGGGGAACAAAATCTCTTCATCCCCACCCCCTAATAGGGGAATTCCCCACCGGGGAACGAAGAATGGGGCCCCATTGCCATCCCTAGGTGGGAGTTCCCAACAGGTTACACGCCATGGCCTATTTTTTGCCCGGTGTGGCCACGTTGCCGTGTCGTGTTATGCCGATCCGATTTACCTTTGGCAAGACTCAGACACGGTCCAAGACATACTGTATCATCACCATGCTATGCCAGCATAGGCCTTATTCTGTTGGATGTGTGAAGTTGTGAATGTTGCCGTCGTCGGTCCTCATCGTGAATGACACTAAGGACGAGGAGCGAGTGTTGACCATCGGCGAGGATCCGGTACACACAATTAGTTGGAAAAAAGAATTAAATTTTATTTATTCATTAGATACAATACAAATTTACTATCTCATTAAAAATTTTATACCCTAGAGTAGAGTATCCCTCGTAAGAAAAAGAATACAATAGTAATATGTATACATACCAAATACTCCGTAATTTCCAAGGGAGGAAGTAGGGGTAGAGGGCGAGAGGGAGAGAGAGGGGAAGAGGAGATGACGGAAGCGTGGAAAGATGGTCACTACGTCGAATGGGTCATGCAAGGAGGCAAAGGGGAGAGGTAATATTTGTTGATGATCTAGGCTATTAAGATAAGATATTTGATGATGTGCTAGGCTGTAGATATGATATTTTTATAAAAGGACTGCTTTCGTGCTGGGGCAGCCTAGGCAAGGCCCAGTCAGTTGTGCAGTGCCATGCTGCCTGTCATGCTAAGTTTCCAGATCCGACATAGCTCATCATTCGTACCATGTTGACTCGACCTAAAGACAACCGTGCCGTACTATGCTGGACCGGTCGTGCCGAGAACTAGGCCAAAAAGATAGGCCCATTACCCAGATCTAGAGTCTGCAATAGCCAAGTGAATGAGGACCACAAAGTTTGGTTGGCTCTGAGCCGAAATAAAAGAGTTTGTAATACAATTTGCACAAATTTTAAAGTAAGTGAAGGGGTAAATAATCATCATCTACTCTTTATTTATATTTTAATATTTATGCAATTATAAAACAAAATAGTATGGAAGCACTTCTCACAAAGAAACCTTCTTATTCTTAGGATTCTCTCCCTGTACTTAAATAAGTTTTTTTTTTCTTATACAGACTACAGAGGCAATTCTAATCTTATTATAATCCCAGTTGCTATAAACAGACCTGATCAAACCAAAGGGCTGCTTAAGTCGTTAAGTTTCCTTCATCTTTTTTCTCCCCAAAAAAGAGGTGCTTAACTTAAACGGGACGAATTAGTTGACACTTGACAGAACATTTCGGGTGGAACCACCCATTATGCGTTCTGAATGTTTGTTGTGATTCAACAGGCTCAAGCAAGCTATCCAACACCTTAGACCGAAATTATTAGCATACCAGCATAGCCTTTTCCCGAAATGGTTTAACTA
The DNA here is from genome assembly GCA_036346375.1 of Guadua angustifolia. Lineage (NCBI taxonomy): Eukaryota > Viridiplantae > Streptophyta > Magnoliopsida > Poales > Poaceae > Guadua > Guadua angustifolia. Next base: position 10,230,490 of record CM070502.1, read on the forward strand.
CAATTAAAATTTTCTGAGAGCAAAATAAACTTAATTGCAGCCAAGTAAAAAATGATTTTTGACGTACTGCCTGATTAATATTTTCGAGAAATCCGTCTCTTACACACACAGAAAAACACAGCATCCTCTTGTGATGCCTACAGCTTTTTTTTGCACGCAAGACATCACAGGCTCGGTTGAGCTCAACAGCACACATCGACCAGTGGACAGTGGTTATATGGGTGGCTTCTGTAGCCGGATAATCTAACACCGATGGAGCAAATAATTCCGGGGAAAAGGATGTCGTCGCCACCGTGTGAAGGACCTCGCATCGCGTCATCACCAACCGTCTCACTGTCACACCCATTACGACGTACGGACAGCCCAGATTTTGCTTACTGGGGCTCCCTGGCCGCGGACGAGACGTCAGAAGCAAAAGCCGGAAGTGGAAAGCTACTGAAGAACAACGTTAAATGAGCAGAGCAGCTACCTAACGCTGACGCCTTCCGCCTCCACAATCAATTAAGGCACGGCACGGCGCGTTCGGATCTATAGAATGTTGAAGAAGACTTGCTCGATAGACGATAGTGAAACGAAAAGCCTCAAATCACGAGCTAAGTTATGCTGCAAAGCAGCAACGGAAGCTGTACAGGACAGGTACAATAGAGATCACACGCTAGGCACAGTAGCACAAGAGATTCAGATTCAGCACAGTTCACTAGTACAAAGCGCAAGAGCAACTGTACAGGCACACGGATCGGAATTGACCTATTTACATCGGCACACGCGTGCACCAAACCAAACCAGCTTCGCAAAGACGGAAACAAGCTCACATGTGCAGGCTCGTGCGACTCGCACATCTCATCTCGCGGTCTCATGTCACGGCCAGAACCTGCAGCACACGGGCTTGTCGCCCGGTGCTTTGCCGTGCTGCCGCTTCTTGCCGCCGCCCTTCCTCTTGGGCACGGTCACCGTGAGCACGCCGTCCGCCATGCCCGCCCTCACCTCGTCCGCGGCCGCGTCCTCCGGCAGCCGGAACTCCGTCGAGAGCGCGCGCCTTCCCGCGCCGGCGGCCCTCTCCCTGCAGTGCCATCTCACGGCGTCGCCGTCCTCCTCCTCCTCCTGCTGGACGCCTTTCCCTCCTCGGCCGCGTCGTCGCCCTTGATGACCTCCTGCTTGCTGCCGCGGACGCGCAGGATCCGGCCGTCCACCACCTCCACGGCCACCTGCTCCTTGGGAAGCCCCGGGAGGTCCATCTTGAAAACGTGCGCGTCCGGCGTCTCCTTCCAGTCCATCGGCGGCCGTGCTTCGCCAACGCCGGCGGCGTCGGAGAAGAACCTGTCGAGCAGCATGCGAGAGAGCGCCAATGACATGCTGTTCTAGAACTGTGCGTACGCGCGCTGTTAACTAGTGGCTAAGGGCGTCTGTCTTGCAGATTTACTGCCCGCACGAATGGCCATTTTATAGTAGATGCGAGCACAGCGGCGTTCGGAGAATGATCGAGAATACGTGCACTGGCATTTGCAGTTTTTTCTCCGTCTAGTTCTCTCCGGATGCGGAAGTCGTCGCAGAGGATTTTGCGCGCGAGGGAGTACGGGATTTTTCTGGAACTCTCTCAAGTGTTCTTCGGGGTGAAAGAACGGGTCAGTGGGGCAGGGCTTTATCAAGGGATCCGAGCAATCGACGAATCTGATGGAAAAAATTTTGTAGAGGAGGTATGTAAATTTAACTCTGTGTATCTCTACTTTAATGGATGTTACATGTTTATCTTGTCAATCTCAACCTTTTTTTAATTTCTCACTCCTTCTATTAATAACATCCTTGATTTCTCACCCCTCCAATTAATAACACTGTTGGTAGGGTGAGGTTAAGATTTAGCTAGATAGACATGTGACATCTATCGGAGTAGGATGCACATGATTAAATTTGCATCAGCCAATCAACAAGTCCTGGTGTTTCGCACTATTTCAGAGCTTCTTTTATGCTACGCGCAAGAAACCAAGTTGCCCATGCCAGGTTCATTTGAAATTTTCTCTTGGCATACACGGACGAGCAGACAGACAGATCGCAGCATCAGCAATAGCCAGAAAGAAATACTTCAGTTTTCATATAAGCACATTGGATTTCGGGAACTGATAAGAAAAGGTTGGCTAGCTTGCAAGGAGTACAAAAAAGCTGAAAATACTTTAAAGTTCCTTCCATTGATTTAGTGCCAAGGATGAGCGATTGTTTCATGTCACTTGATAGGGAAGATGCACTTTGTACCAAAAGTTGACATGGTTACTGATGTGGCAGACTGGCAGTCCATGTGTACTGCTGTTAGCATTAAACTAACTGAACATTCATTCGAACATTATCAGGTATAGTTCAGGACCCAAGTCACACTTTTCAAGTTAAGGGTTTGGTTCAGGCTTTTTGTCACGATCTCTGATCTCTGAAAAAGTAAATCTAACTAGAAATACAATTGACAGAATTTGACTTAAGTAGCTTTGACACTAGCTTTGACTAGAAATATACAATGAAGGTAATGAAGAGGGAAATCATTAGTCTTACTTGGTATAGTTTGATTACAGACTTATCAAAGCCTGGCATGAGAAGGGTTACCGATTTCTGCACATAATCGAAACTGACGGAAGGATACACCTGATTGCTTGTATTCCTCGATAGCTCCTTTGTATTTTGGCACAATGAATTTAGTGCTCTGCCCCAATCTGCAGTAGAATCAATTGGTAGAAACCGCAGAAATGACAAAGACAATGGCAAAAACTTCTCAACAACTTCTTGATGCATTTCAGAAGGTTTGCGAAATTTTCCTATAACAACGATTACCAAACCATCTGAAAATGGCACCCTTCGAGGCTCTTTATGGAAGGAAATGCAGACCCCATTGAATTGGACGAAGTAGAGAGAGACAACTCCTAGGACCTCAGATTGCCCATGATGAAGCACATGTAAAGATCATTTGAAAAAATGAAAGCGGCTCAGAACGCGAGAAGAGTCTACGCAGATAATCGGCGGAAAGATATTAGTTTTCAAGTAGGAGACCATGTCTACCTCAAAGTGACACCTTTCAAACCAGTACGCAGATTTCAGATCAAAGGAAAATTAGCACCAAGGTACATTGGCCCATATCAGATTATAGGCCGAGTTGGAGAAGTAGCTTATAAACTGCAACTAAGTCCAGAACTGTCCAGAGTACACAATGTGTTCCACGTATCACAATTAAGGAAGTGTCTCCGACAACCGACAGACCAAGTACCTTTGGAAGGAATCAACTTGCAGAGCGATTTGACATACCTAGAGGAACCGGTCAAAATAATTGAGACAGTCGAAAGGGAATGCAAGAATAAAAATGTCAGATTTTGTCGAGTACTGTGGAAGAATCACACTATAGATGAAACAACCTGGGAAAAGGAATCGAATCAAGCGAGAATTTCCCAACCTATTCTCCTGACGATCGAGAAATCTGGGGACGAGATTTATTTTAAGTGGGGTAGGTTGAAATAACCTCAAAATTTCAAAAATAAGTTTAATTTGGCCTTTGCTATTTATCTGGAATTTATTTGAATTTTTCCGAATTTACCTCGATTTTTTCGGTTTTATCAAAAACTTTCCCTTCGGAAAATCAAACCCGAATTCGCTTTCCTTTTCGTAGGTGCACCTTCCCTTTCTCCTTACGCCGCTTCGGTTCGCTCTTCTCGCCGTCGACCCAGCGCCGTCTGACCCTCCTCCCTACCTAGCGCGCTCCCAAGACGCCACCTTCGCTTGGATTTTTCTCGAGCAGTAGTCGTTCGGTCGTCTCCCGTTACATCGGCCGCACTAACGCTTTAACCCGCTTTCGCCGCCGCTTTGCCCCAATCGGCGTCGCCGACACCTTCAAAGACTGCTATTGACATGCCCGACTGTCCCCGTCATCTCCGATCCGTCCCATCACCGTCTCGCCGCCTGTTCTTGCACTCTCTCCTCCATGGCGCCCATCACGCATCGCCATCGCCTCGCCCAACGGAGAAGCTGCGCTCCTTCTCTGCACAGCAAAAAGTCGCTTCTTTGCCGCGTCTACTCCTCGCTCGGTGTAGCCTCTTCGCCACTCGAGCACCCCTCCACCGCTAGCCATTTTCTCCGTCGCGAATCGTCACATCTCGCCGCCGCTACCAACCATTGAAGCTCACTTCCGCTGCAGTCAGCGCAAAACGCTTCTCCCCTACCGCCATCATTCCTCAGCTCCGTTCGATCGATTCACCACTCGAGTGCCTTCGCCGTGCATCTCTCCCTCTCTTCCGCCGAAGGCTCGTCCCATCTCGTCACCAATTCGCCCAGCCTGCAGAGCACGATCTCCTTCGATACCACTGCGCCGAAAGCTGCACGCATGCCGCATCCGCTCCGCCCCTCCGTTTGGTCTTTTCGCCACTCGAGTACACCCTCCACGGATCACCTCTCTCCTCCGCACGGCCGCTATAAAACCCGAGCTCTCCCGGCCAAATTTCCTCACACCGAGCCAGCACTGGTAAGCCCTCCACGTTCCCCTGGCCATCCTCTTCACCCCCAGCCATTTCTTCTCCGGTACCGAGCGCTAAAACGCCAAATTCACCCTCGTCTTCCTCAGCTCCGGTTGAGCTCCGTCGCCAAGCTTCTCCGTTCGCTCTCTCCCCCATTTCTTCACCTCCCGATATTCGCCTTAAGCTCCTCATGCTCCCCAGCCACTTCTTCCTCCGCGCCGAGCTCTATTTCGCCGGTTCCAGCTTCTTCTTCCTGACTCGGCCGATCCCCCTCATGGCCCGCCTCCTCTGTTTTCCTCCCATGACCAGCGACCATGACCCCGCTCACATGACTCTCGCCCTCAAGTCATTGGTCGCAGGACAGCCCAGCATCATCGTCGCCTCCCACACCGTGACAAGCTGGCCCTTTGTCAGCAGCTTGTTCCACAGCGTATAAATTTGGCGCACTGGTCAGGTCTGGCGTCTCACAAGATGTCTTGTGTCTGTTGATGGGCCAAAAGTGCGGCAACTCGTCGCTGCCGTTCGAAATCCTTTTCCTTTTCTTTTCGGTTTTCGATTTACATTTTCGGATTTAAAAACGATTTAAAATCCGAAATTTCATTTTAAAAACTCCAGAAAATCCCCAAAAATCCCCAAAAATCCAGAAATACCAAAAATACATATTCTTGACTGTTTCGAGCCACTGAATCCAAAAATGAACTCCGTTTCACCAAGCCAAATTCCAGGAATTCCACAAATGCCCTTTCCCTCTACTTTCGACTCTCCGATCCACTTTTCCTTTTCGTTTCTTTTCTTTTTCCTTATTTATTTCTTTCATTTATTTACTGTGGTTATTTCTTGCGTTAGATCCAACGCCGGAGCAATACTTAGAGCCGAGCACTCTGGCGGAGAGGCGTCTGAGGAGGGAGCCGTTCGGGACACCGCAAGACATCGACGACTATTCTTTAGGAGAACCCTCCACTTCCAAGGCAAGTCACACTCCTTGAACATGTTGAACCCAGTGCCATTATAGTATTTATATATATATATATTTCTTGTATTGCATTATTTCCGTTATTTTAGAAAACTAGAAAATGTGATAGTTTCGAATGACGTGATTAGATACAACCAAATATTAAGCCAATTGTTATGCCTTAATTCCTTCCTAACCTTAGGCTATAAAATATCGAACCCTCGTAAATGTAGCAATTCATACAGTTATTACTTTTAGACAAATGCTTAATCTCAGAGATGGCTCGGTTGGTTTTGTGATTTTATAAATTGCTACGGTGAGGGGGACAGCATTGGGCGGACCACGGAAGGTGAATACCGGCCCAATCCCCAACCGATGACAAGTCTATGAATGAGATGGTGGTGGTACAGTGGGTACCATAGATATGATATGGGCGTAGACTTGGTCTTTGGCATTAAGGACTAATTACTTTGGGCAAAGTAAATAACTTCGATGTCGCTCAACCACGGAGTTGGGATCACAACCTCGTTGGCTCATTCCAACATAGCCTAGTACATTATGCTTCCCTTTTTAATACCTATAAAGGGTAGCGAGACAAAGGATCGCATATGGAGAGCGGAGCAGGAATGGTGCGGCCATTCAAGGTTCACGCAACAGTGGGTACCTACGATATTCAGACATGTCTCCCGCGACGGCCAGTGGGTTCTGAATATCGCGGGTCTTGATAGCCTACTGGATAGGAGCTAAAAAGGGGAAGTTCAACAAGCGGCTATGATCTTCTCGGTCGCCGCATGCATATAAGTCGCATGTTAATCGCGTGGCACTAACGGTAGTAGATATCTTGTGGGTAAAGTGAGCACTCTGCAGAGTCAAATAAAATTGTAATCGACACGCTGTAGCTTAGGTTAATGAAGCTAAGTTAAACTGGGGTGATACCCGAATCTGAGCTCAATCTAGTTTTAATAATAAAACATGGCGAAGTGCTGGATTTTGGACAAATAACCCCCTGATACTTGCTATTTATGGTTTGTGTTTCAAATGTAATTAAATGAAATAATTTAAAACTGCATCCACCACAATTAGTATCCTAACCCAGTCCTTTGGTAAATCCGTGCATATAATATTCAGAATATTCCGTGTGGTTTGTTGAGTACTGTCTAGTACTCACCCTTGCTTCCTATCCCCTCCCATAGACTTTCCTGAAGCCGGAGAATATCAAGACTTCGTAGATGACGGCGGTGCTTGGTTCTAATTGGTGTTGATCTGCTTGCTCAAGCCGTTTCTGTGGGCTTACTTTTGTAATGTATTGAAGCGCATAAAGCGCCTTTTTGTAAAAACCTTAGCCGCCAGCTTATTATTTCAATATCAACTGTTGGATTTACGCTTTTGCAGGGCAATGTACTCTTGGTTACCAACAGCTAAACTCCCAGGTAGTCATGTTCTTCAGTACAACCAAACGCTGCAGATATTTGTGCGCCAGCTTGAATGGTGCACCCCCAGTATCGTAGCGCAGAGGACACAGAGTTCGATCTCCTAGGGTCCATGATGAGAAAGCACGCAAGTTTTGAGGGATCGGCAAACCAAAGTAAAGATTCTCTACAAAATTTAGCAGGTTAACCTTTTATTTTGCAAATAGTAGAATAAGTAGGGGACATATCCAGTGCAATCAGGGAAGTGGTGCAATCACTGTGCAATCCAACTAAGAAAAGTTTCAAAAAATTCTGAAAACAATCATGGATGTACATCTCATCTTACCCCATCTACATATAAAATTTCATGATCAAATTCATCCTATGTTAAGAGTAATAAAAAAGACAAATTTCTGACAAACTTGAATAGTTCAAATGCACCCTAAATTTGTCTTTTTTGTAACTTCTAGCATAGGACGAATTTGATCATGAAATTTTATATGTACATAGGGTAAGATGAGATGTACATCTATGATTTTTTTCAGAATTTTTTGAAACTTTTGTTAGTTGGATTGCACGATGATTGCACCACTTCTCTGATTGCATTGGATATGCCCCCGAATAAGTATGCACTGGGCAACAACAATACCAGTCAAGCCTTTTGCCACAAACATGTTTTTGGGTAGGTTAGGAAAAAGACACAATCAAAGTCAATAAAACCTCTAAACATTCGATCTTAGATCGTGGTTCCGGTACATTGATCGCTAACATCTATGAACTCTTATCCAACGTTAAATCTTTGGGAATGTTTCAATTCCACAGGTCTCTTTTAATTGTTTTTTCCCACGTCAGTCTCGGTCGACCTTTGCCGCCTCTTATATTTTCATGACAACTTAAAATTTCACTACGCACCGGTGCCTCAGGAGGCCTCCATGAATGATGTTTAAATCATCTCAGATAATTTTGGAAAGCTTTTCTTCAATTGTTGACATCCCAACCCTATCATGTATATCATCATTGCGGATTCGATCTCGCCTTGTATGACCACAAATCCACACCAGCATCCGCATCTCTGCTACGTTCATCTTCTGTGCATACTATCTTTTTGTCGCCCAACACCCTGATACATACTAGCATCGCATGTCTAATCGTCGTCCTATAGAACTTACATTTTAACTTTTGAGAGATTTTTCTATCACATAAGACACCCGATGCTTGGTGCCGTTTCAACCACCTCGCTCGTATTTTGTAGCTCACATCTTCATCAACCTCACCATCACTCTGTAGCATCAATACCAAATATCGAAAAGTTTCCTTCCTAAGCACTACTCTTTCATTCAGACTAACATCTCTATCACCCGCTATAGCATCGCTGAAAATTAACCTCATATACTTAGGGCCTGTTTGTTTTAGCTTTGGATTCTCTAAAAGTTAATTCTGGATTGTAGTCGTAGAGAAGTTGATTCTCCAAAAGCTGGAATCCAAAAGCACATATGAAGTGGATTGTGGATTCTAGTGTATATGGGTGTCTGGATTGTGAAAATTGAATTCTTGAATCAGATTGTTTTTTATTCTGCTTTTGGGGCCAGAATTCAGAATCAAAAGCAAAAACAAACAGGCCTTTAGTTTTAGTCCTACTAAATCTAAAACCATTTAATTCTAAAGTTTTCCACCATAACTCAAGTTTTCTATCAACACCTACCCTATTCTCATCAATTAGCATCGCATTATCAACAAAAGCTACACCAAGAAATCACTCCTTGTATGCACTGGGCAACATAAAATAATTTTATATTGGGATATGACTTTCCTCAAGAAGTTGTTCGATTTCATTCCAAATCTATGTACTCAGTCTTCCATCACTGGTTCTACCATTTGGCCTTGCAGCATCATCAATTAGCTTTAGAAATAACAGAGAAGCCAGTCTTCCTATGTCAGTCTTCTGTGCTAGGTCCCTCACATACCTCAAGTAAGATTTGTCTTTTGTATAGCACCAACATTAAATTTAGGGTACTGAGTGAATGTAACATAAAGGCCAAGGAGAACCTATACCTTACCCTCTCAGTAGCACCTATCAGCCATATAATTTCCTCTGTATTGTTGCAGCCATACACTACCACATCAAATTCCCCTTCTGAACTATTCCTTACAGCTGAAAAGTAGTTAAGTAGCTTCTGAAGAGCCAATACTGAACAGACTGAATCCCTTCCAGGTAAAACTCCAAGCTCCTCTACTACAATCTATCCTATGAAAAACAGCAACCTAAATGACTGCTTTATCCTCATCTCCCATATTATAGCAAAGTTAATCACCTGCCCCCTCAAGGACTCCTTCAGTAAAATTGATCCAGGCACCTACTTTCTTCAACCGATCAAGGGGTTCAAGTAGAATCCGTGGTTTAATTAAAAAACATTTTTCACCATCAAGACATATTCTACTGTGTGATGCAATTAATATCTAAAACATCAAAAGATTCCTTCAACAAAGTATTTTACTTTACTAGTCTCTATCATTATGGTCGAAAGACTAGCAAAGACACTAACTCAAAGAAGTTCCCAATCTTATGACCCATCAATCGCTCCATCCGATCTTAATCAGATAACCATGCATGTCTTCAAGCCTTCACTTGCATCATACTACAACATGGAGAAAACGATTTTAAAGGCAATTCTTTCATGAACTAACATGTGGGGAGCATGGGAGATGATTTATATAACTCAATAGCAACACCATTAGCTAATACGACCCCATTGTGTAGTCTTTTCTACTCGCATCCTACGACGTACTCAATTCAATGCTTAGAGCAGCGGAGCAGCTAAATCGTACCCATCATCTAGGGTAATTAGTATCTAAACTGCAGTCCAGCATTGGCTATTACCGGCGCAGTAGCGAGCTCACACCAAAACTATACACTTTCTCTATCAATATAATGACGAAGACAATCACGGGAGAAAATAAGTTGTTACTGTTGGAATTATATTTGGGCTAGGCCCATTAAATTCACAAATAATTCTTCAAAATCCCAAATACCCATTAGGTAGAAGGATGAAAATGCAATAGTCCCATATTGCTAGCAGAGGTGGATGAAGATCACCTTATAAGGTGAGATTCCCTTTACCATGCTAGAGTATGAGGAGAGAAAGGAGAGAACACACGTGTGCACTTGCTCGCCTCGCAAGGCCAGGCTAGGCGGCCCGTGTACGCGACATGCGCGTGAATGGTGCAACGAAATCGGGTTCGATGGCTTGCAGCGCAGTTCTCTTTTGTAGTTTTTGCAATATGGGACTAAGTAGTCAACACGGTTACGTTAACGCGGTATTAATTGCGCGAACAAATCCGTAACTGATTCAAATCATGGAACGGATTCTACGCGGAATCCGTGACCGACTCATATTGTGTCTTTGTTATATATATGCACAGAACAGAGATCAGATCTCTCTTTCAAACTTTTTGCCTTCCCTTAGTATTGTGCTGCCTCCGTCTTCCCCGTCTCTTCACCAGCGTGCACCGACTATTGGGAGAGCAGGTCTTCGAAATGTCTGCCCTTAAGATCCTGCATCGGAAGAGGGCGAATCACGTTTTTGAGAAGCATCTTCACATGACTACTCGCTGGTTTCTTCATCGACGATCAGCTTCACCTACATCGCCTTCTGGTCTTTATCGACATCTATTACCGGTTCGGCTACATCTTCACGTCATCTCGGTAATGCACATGAACCGCATCTATGTTTTGTTTATCTAATAATATAGATGAGATAGATATTGCAATTGGCATATTGTTTCTGTCTAGTTTATTTGTTTCATCTATACTATCCTCAATTATCGTCATATCATATTTTTGAAATATATTCATCATTAATATGCCCAATTTTCCAACAATCTAAAAACATGATAGGCTTTTCATGGTGAATATGATAAAAACATCTGATTTTGCTGAGGCAATGAGACAGGATAAATTTACCAGTGTTCACTTTAAAAGATGGCAGACACGTGCCACTCTGTGGCTCACAGTTATGAACGTCTACTGAGTTGCGACTGTCAAGCCTAAAGGAACCCTTACTGCTGAGTAGAAAATGGAGTTCAAGGATGCCACCACAATTTTTGTAGGATGAGTTCTTAGCATTCTTTTAGACCGCCTTTGCGACGTGTATATGCACATATCAGATGCAAAGGAGCTATGGGAGGCACTCGAAAATAAATTTGGTGCCTCTGATACTAGCAGTGAACTGTATGTTATAGAGCATTATCATGACTAAAAAATGGTTAATGGTCGTTCTGTGGTTGAACAAGCTCATGAGATACAGTTCGTTGGGTGGAAACTTAATCACCTCAAATGCACATTACCCGACAAGTCTGTGGTTGATGGCATCATTGCCAAATTGCCTCCCCCGCGGAGGAATTTTGCCATATCTCTAAAACACAATAGGCAAGAAATCTCTGTTGAGAGTCTGATTACATCTCTTGATATTGAGGAGAAAGCTCGGGTGAAGGATGTGAACCCAAATGTGGTTGAGGGACAATCCAGTGCCAATCTTGTGCAACGTCCTGGTTCTGGAAAATTCAAATCAAAGGGAAAAGCTGTTTAGACTACCAACTTTAAGAAGAATAAACAGCAAAATGACAAGCCTTACTTCATGTGTGGTGAGATTGTGCATTGGGCAAAGAAATGTCCAAACCGTAAATAAGAAAAGGATCAGTTGGAATAGAATATCAAATCTGTCAATGTGACTATTGGCAATGCCGAGACGAAAACACTTGGGTATGGTAATTTACACTTGGGTATGGTAATTTACTCACTGTTCTTTCGGCTAGTCAATCTACCGATTAATGGATTGATACTGGGGCTAATATTCATATTTGTGCTGATGTATCATTGTTTTCTTCTTACCAGGCCGCTGGGGGCTTCTCGGTGTTGATGAGGAATGGGTCACATGCTTCTATTCTTGATGTTGGCACGGTAGATCTGAAGCTTACTTCGGGAAAGATCGTGCGGCTAAAGAACGTGTAGCATGTCCCTTCAATCAGCAAGAATCTCGTTAGTGGTTCCCTTCTTTGCAGAGATGGGTATAAGTTGGTGTTTAAGTCAAATAAAATAGTTATATCAAAATATAGCCTATTTATTGGTAAAGGCTATGACAATGGAGGCCTGTTCTGTTTTTCTCTTGAGAACGTCTATAATAAATTCGTGAATCATCTTTGTGACAATATTATTGGTAGTGAGGCAAGTGTTTGGCACTCACGACTATGTCATCTTAATTTTGGCTCTATGTCTCAGCTTTTCAGTTTGAAATTAATTCCAAAATTTTCCATTGTCAAAGGTTCTAAGTGCCAAAGTTGTATGCAGTCTGACCAACCTCGCAAGCCTCATAAGACAGCTGAGGAAAGAAACTTGGCACCATTAGAACTCATACATTTAGAAATCTGTGAGATGAATGGTGTGTTGATGAAGGGTGAAAAAAGATACTTCATGACTTTAATTGATGATGTGACAAGATTTTGCTATGTGTATCTCTTAAAAACAAAAGATGAGGTTTTAGACTACTTTAAAATCTATAAGGCAGAAGTTGACAATCAACGGGAAAGAAAAATAAAAAGATTTAGTTCAGATCGTGGTGGAGAATATTTTTCTAGTGAATTCTTCCAATACTGTGCAGAGCATGGTATCATCCATAAGAGGACGCCTCCCTGTTAGCCCCAATCTAATGGGGTTGCCGAAAGAAAGAACTACACCTTGGCTGACTTGGTTAATACCATGTTGGACACTACGGGATTATCTAAGGCATGATGGGGGAAGGCCTTGTTAACCTTGAGTAATGTCCTAAATAGAGTTTCCACTAAGAATAGTGAGGTAACTCCTTATAAGGGATAGGAAGGAAGAAAACCATCACTATCCTACTTGCACCCTTGTGGGTGCTTGGCGAAAGTCAATGTGCCAATAATAAAGAAGTGCAAACTTGGACCTAAAACTGTTGATTGTGTCTTTCTGAGATATGTTCATTGCAGCATTGTCTATAGGTTTTTAGTAGTTAAATCTGAGGTATCCAACATGCATGTCGGTACAATAATGGAGTCTCGAGATGCAACGTTTTTTTATAATATATTTCCTATGAAGGATACGCATAGCATTTTGAGTCAGACTTGTGATTCAACTCTTGAACCTGCTATACTAGTTGAGTATTTTGAACAAACATATGAACAAACTCCTGATGAGGATGACAGTGATGCTCCTAGATAAGCAAGAGATAAAGGACCGCAAAATCCTTTGTTGATGATTTCATTGTGTACCTTGTGGATGATGTTCCCAAGACTATTTCAGAAGCATATGCATCTCTTGATGCAGACTACTGGAAGGATACGGTCCATAGTGAGATGGATTCTATTCTCACTTACGTAACTTGGGCAATCACAAATCATCTTTTTGGTTGTAAACCAGTTGGATGCAAGTGGGTGTTCAAAAAGAAGCTTAGGCCTGATGGTATTATTGAGAAGTACAAGACGCGGCTTGTGGCCAAGGGTTACACCCAAAAAGAAGGCGAAGATTTCTTTGATACTTATTCACCTATTGCTAGGTTGACCACAATACGTGTACTACTATCCTTGGCTGCCTCTTATGGTCTTCTTGTTCATCAAATGGATGTTAAGGCAGTTTTCCTTAATGGAGAGTTAGATGAGGAAATCCATATGGAACAACTGGGTGGATTTGTAGTAAATGGTCAAGAGAACAAAGTGTGTAAGTTGCTAAAATCTTTATATGGCCTTAAGCAAGCACCCAAGCAATGGCATGAGAAGTTCGATAAAATTTTAACATCTGAAGGCTTTGCTGTAAACGAAGCTGATAGATGTGCATACTACCGCTATAGTGGGGGTGAGAGTGTTATTCTATGTTTGTATGTGGCTGATATACTTATATTTAAAACAAATTTTGATGTGATTAATGAAATCAAGATGTTTTTGTCTCAAAGCTTTGATATGAAGGATCTGGGAGAAACTTATATAATTCTGAACATCAAACTGATTAAAGGTGGGGATGGGATTACACTTGTGCAATCCCATTATATGGAAAAGGTCTTAAGCCATTTTGGCTATATGGACAGTAAGCCTTATCCAACACCTTATAATGCTAGTCTAATACTTCAGAAGAATCAAAGAATTATTAGGGATTAATTGAGATACTATCAGATTATCGATTCACTTATGTACCTAGCTAGCGCTATAAGGCCTGACATCTCGTTTGCTGTAAGCAAATTGAGCCGGTTTATGTCTAATTCGGGTGATGATCATTGTCGTGCTCTTGAGAGAGTAATGCGTTACTTGAGAAGTACTATGAGTTATGGAATTCACTATACTTGGTATTCTGGTGTACTTGAGGGATATAGTGATTCTAATTGGATATCTGATGCTGATGAGCTCAAGGCTACGAGTGGGTATATATTTACTCTTGGTGATGCTACTGTCTCATGGAGGTCTTGTAAATAGATCATATCGACGAGGTCAACCATAGAAGCAGAACTCATAGCATTGGATACAACCACTGTCGAAGCTGAATGGCTTCATAAGCTCTTGATAGACTTACCGGTAGTTGAAAAACCGATACTGGCTATTTTTATGAACTGTGATAATCAGACGGTTATCGTGAAAGTGAATAGTGCAAAAGATAACACGAAGTCTTCAAGACACGTAAAAAGACGGTTGAAGTCTGTCAGGAAATTGAGAAACCCCGAAGTGATAGTTTTGAATTACATCCATACCGCTAAGAATCTAGCAGATCTGTTTACAAAGATTCTATCATGAAATATAGTAGATAGTGCATCTAGAGAGATGGGATTGAGACCTACCCAATAGATAACCACAGTGGTAACCCAAGCTATGTAACCGGAGATCCCGTGAATTAGCACCTCGGTAATAACAAGCTGTTGGATTAACTGAAGAAGAGTACATTCTATATCCCATTCTGTGAAAGAAGGTGTACTCTTAAAGAATTTTGAGGTAGGTTGACTACAGTCTTAATGTATTCTGTTGGTTTTATACAAACAAAGATGTTGTTCCGTAGGATATTCTTGAAAGAACACACCTATATAAGTCCGACTGTTGGTCGTAGTCCGTGAGACGTGGGTACTCTCTAAGAAACTCAAGAAGAGGTCAAGGAGTATGACTTATACGCTCCACCCGAGGGGTAGACTGTTGATAGCCTAGTATCAGTCAGGGCTTTAAGTGAAACTTGTCTGCGCAAAACTTGTAATTCAAGACATAACACATTGTTCAAGTTGCAGATGAATGTAGCTTGAAGTCTAGTAGCAATTCAAGGTATAGTCCATTGTCACTGGAAGCTAGTATAAAAACAATACTTGAGAACAGGCAAAGACTTATGGGACCTATGGGATCTGGTGGGGATTGTTGGAATTATGTTTGGACTAGGTCAATTAAATTCACAAATAATTCTTGAAAAATCCCAAAGGCTCCATTAGGTGAAAGAGAGGCGAAAATGTAATAATCCTATATTGTTAGTGGAGGTGGATGAAGACCATCTTATAAAGTGATATTCCCTCCACCATGCTAAAGTATGAGGAGAGAACACGCGTGCGCTCACTCGCCTCCCCACGCCACGCAAAGCGGCGCGCTTACATGATATGTGCGTGAATGGTGCAGCGAAATTGGGTCCGACGGTTTGCACAGGTGCATTTCTCTTTTACAGTTTTTGCAGTGTAGGACTAAACAGTCAGCACGGTTACGTTCACGCGGTATTAACTGCGCGAACAAATCCATAACTGACTTGAATCGTGTAATGGATTCTACGCGGAATCCGTAACCGACTCATATCGTGTCTCTGTTATATATATACGCAGAACAGATATCAGATCTCTCTTTCGAATCTTTTGCCTTCCCTCCGTACTACGCTGCCTCCGTCTTCCCCGTCCTTTCACCGGTGTGCAGTGTGCACCCATTATTGGAAGAGTAGGTTTCCGAAATATCCGCCCTTAAAATCCTGCACCGGAAGATGATGAATCACATTTTTAGTAAGCGTCTTCACGGCACTGCTCGCTGGTTTCTTCACCGACGATCAGCTTCATCTACATCGTCTTCTGGTCTTCATCGACGTCTACTACCAGTTCGACTACGCCTTCGCGTCAACTCGGTAACGCACAAAAACCGTATCTATGTTTTGTTTATGCAATAATATGGATGAAGTATACCTAATTTTCCAACTGTTACCTGATGACGGCAACCGTGGTCTTGCCGGAGCTGCAGTTGCCGAGGAAGGTCACCAGCGTCGGAGGAGTGCCGGCACTGCCAGAATTGGCGATGACCAGCCGCCGCCTCCGGCCTCCCCGGTGGGCAACGGCGAGGGTTTGGCTCGCCGAGACGACCAAGAAGGGCTCCATCCGCCCTCCCTGTAGCTTCTCGCTATTCGGTTAGGATTTCGGTGGTTTCAGCTCGGCCTTGGTCTGTTTCGCTGTAGCCTGTAGGAGTCTATAAGCTTAAGACAAGACTAAAAGAAATAAGGAACAGCCCAGAACGGCAAAAATCCCCCACCTTGGCCGCCTCTGCCCACAATTCCACCCAGCCCCGAGCCCCCGAGTCAGCGGCGCTGCGGCACCCAAACCGGCCGCGGCTATGTCCGACCACCGGCCAAAGCGGCCGTCCGACGCCGCCGGCCCCCCGGCTGCGAAGCGCGCCCGCGAGCTGTCCGCCCCGACGTTCCCAACGTACAAGGACGCGCCCGACCTGGCCCCCAAGATCCGCCTCCTCTGCGAGATCCTGGCCTCCTCCGCCTCCGACGTCGAGGCGGCGCTCGATGACGCAGACGTCCGCGTCACCAGCTCCGACGTCGAGCAGGTGCTCCGCTTCTCCTACGCCCACCCGAAAGCCGCCGTCGCCTTCTTCCGCTGGGCAGGCCACCGCCACCTCCGCCACCAACACTCCCCCTACTCCTGGAACCTCGTCGTCGACCTCCTCGGCAAGAACCGCCTCTTCGAGCCCATGTGGGACACCGTCTCATCCATGCGATCCCAGGGCCTGCTCTCCCTGGCAACCTTCGCCTCCGTGTTCTCCTCCCTGGCGGCTAATCCCGCCAGCTCCCCTCTCAAGGCGTTCGTGGAGATGCCGCTCTACGGCATGGAACGCGACACGCCTGCGCTGAACTCCCTCCTCTCCGCGCTCTGCCGCGCCTCCCGCCTCGACGACGCCCGCGCCGCGATCCCTGTGGCGCGCGCCGAGGCCGGCGTTCGCCCCGACGCCGACTCCTACGCCATACTCCTCGAGGGTTGCGAGGCTGCTGCCGACCCTATCGTTGCACGCGAGGTGTTCGACGAAATGACGCGGGCCATCGGCTTGGATCCTGCCAATGTGCCTGCGTATGACTCTTTCCTTACAACACTAGTTTCAAGTGGCTCCCCCACGGCGCTACCGGAGGCGATGGACTATCTGGCTGTCTTGTGCCGGCACAGGTGTTCACCAGGGGAGAAGTTCTTTCGTGCGGCACTAGCCGCACACCTGGAGGCGCACGAATTGCGCGGTGCAGTGGTGCTTTGGAATGACTTCGTTGGACGTCGGGGGCTCATCCCAGATAAGGAAATGTACAACACAATGATCATGCTGCAGGGCACTATTGGGCGTGCTGAGGTGATTGTGGATTACCTCGATGACATGGCCTTCTATGGAGTGTTTCCCGACGCAGACATGTACAATGTGGTCCTCCAGTTCTTGCTCAAAGGGAGGAAGCTCCGGGAGGCATCGGCAATATTTAGAGAGATGGTCAAGAATGAGCTTTGGCCGAATGAGGAAAATTGCTTACTTGCACTTCGCATGTTCTTGGATACACGTGATTGGGAGACGGGGATCAAGGTGTGGAACTGCATGGTAGCGAATGGCTTGCCACCATTGGAGGAGAGCGGTAACATGCTTGTATCAAAGCTGAAGGATGAGAGGTTGCCTGAGGCTTGCAAGTATGCGGAAGACATGATCGATCGGGGTATCAAGTTGACCTCGTCAACACTGTCAAAGCTGAAGCAGAGTCTGGTGAAGGTTAACAAAGGAACCATCCACGATCGCCTACTGGGAAAATGGAAGGCTCACTAAGTTTTGGAGCTCTCTTATATGGGTTAAACAGGGGAGAGAACTTTTCTTCAGTAACGGCTTCATGTTGACTTTCTGGCTGCAACTATAGGAAGCTTGCGCACACAGTGTTTGCATATGTGGCAATGCAATTTCTGAAAAGTTGGTGTACAATGTGACATATCAGGTAAGAATGGTTTGGTAACTGAAGAGTTCAATCTCCTAACATGTTTGGATGCATCTTTCGTTTCCATGAGCTTTTTCTGTAGAAATTTTAATATTTCTTTTGAGTTTGGCTTCTCTCTTTTCCCCCTTGGATAGGGTATGGTTTTGGACATGGCATCCTGGTGACTGGTAAGGGTCATCAGTGACAGTGAGCAAGAAGGTGACTGTAGTTAGATTGGTAATACAAGTGGCGAAAATGCGAATTTTACTATTAGGAACGGCATGTAGCAACTCAAGAAGTGCACCTGGAATGTGCATCAAATACTATCTAATGTATTTATACTGCGTTTTCCTTGGTTGATAAGAAGGGACCTCTATGCAAATGGAGTAACTACTGTCACCAGAGGATTTATAGTTTGCAACCAAGTCAATATTGGGCACAATAAAATCAAAGTTGTCGTGTAACATTAATTCTAGGGACTGCAAATGGTGACTGCATTACCCAAGACTGCTACTGATATTTGGTGTGTCACTGTGACAGCTTCGCTAGTGGGTTTCTTCAGTTTGAACGTTTCAGAATCTGAAACAATTTGAGCTTGAAAGAAGTTTCGATTCTTAATACTAGGACAGAGCCTCCAATTCCAGTAACGAAAATGCGATTTCTACAACCAAATCATCTGGTGCTCACACCTCTCCAGATTCTACCAAGTATTAAGCTGCAAAAAACAGAGCAGACAGCAAACTGTCAAACAAAGCTACCATACAGGAAACCAACCAGAACTCCACCAAATCGACAACAGATGAATACAAAATAGTAACTCTTCTACATCCCAGTTGTCCCAAATGCAGAACAGCGTCCATCTTCCAATCTTCGATTTTTAGTACTGATTGATGCGCTTTATATGCCACACCCACGGTAATTTTTCAAGAAGAGGAAATAGGCAAAGATTGACCTATGTAGAAAGGCTGATTCATTTGGATTGATATTAGGATCTAACTCACGTTGCATTGCCAGAATCCATGTTCCATAGTTGAAGCGAGTTGACTTTTGTGCTTTAGTCGTGCAATCCTCTTCATGTTGAATCCCTTTTCTCCTCTATCCACAGAGAAAAATGTAGGACTAGTACGTACCAATAATTTGTCACGGAAAGGCTTGCCACTAGAGCGGAGTTGTAACAAGGTAGTCATACTAGAAGGTGCGGCTGGGCCATTTCCTTTTCGTGGAGAGCTAATACTTATGCTTATTGGGTACTTTGGTTTGACACTGTTTTACGTCCAAAAAGAAGGCAGCTACGTCTAAGCTAAACTAGGATACAGAGGTCTTTCGCTTAGGGTGAAGTGAGACCAGCTCATGAGCTTACTATCCTAGATCAGAACAAATTAGTTGATAATGATATGATCCCTTTTTATGTCCCATGTCCCTCGGTGTGGTGTCACGATATGTGAATATCAAAAGGAAATGGTGGAGTTTTTCTCTCTTCTGGCATAACAGCCTCCCTTTGGGAGGCTTGCGCTAGGGGCTATTAGCTCAATGGTAATGTGCACCCTTGATAGTTACATTGTTGTGCCTGGACTGTGTGGACTCTTAGTTCAATGTGATCAGCACCTAGCCCAAAGATGTGGATATCCAAGGCACATTAGCATGGCATGCTCCTCTTGTTTGAATTAGAGTTTAAAACCAAAAAAAATTCTCCTTAGAAGGATAGATGAGGTGATTCAAGTGAGATCCTATGTAGATCTAACTTTCTATTCACTTGTGGCTGGGCGGTATGAGGGGGAGGGGCACCATTACTCCTCTTCTCGAGAATCCTTACAACAATTATAAGTGATACAGAGCTATCTCTTGAGCATAAGTTGAGGATCATCCTCAATGGAAAAATGGAACACCTAGCAACATATATTCACATACCAAGAACTACGAGATCACCTATTTCATTCTGAGGTGACGAAGGGACATCACCATTTGTCTTTTTTTCATGCTTTTCCTGTCGGTCTAGAGAAAGTAGCAATGAATAGGACTTCCCTAATTCTCCCTTCCTGAAACAAAGAATGTGATTTTTTTTTCCTTTCTGCGGAGACTAGGATATTGGATCTAGCCATAAGAGGAATGCTTGGTATAAAAAAGCTTATTATTATCTTTGACCCTATAAGTCACTACGAGCGCTCCCAATCAGTGCACAGTGGAATGTGGCTATTAATCTATCTATTGACTTAAAAAATAGGGAAAGAGCAGGTTTGAAAAAGATATTATAGTGTCTAGAGTTGGGCAAGGAGGGTCTCTTAACGCCTTCCTTTTTCTGTTTATCGGAGTTATTTCACAAAGATTTACCATGCCAAAGGGGTGAAAGAGGAAGAAGCATACTTGAAGAGTGCAGTACAACAGGGAGTTGTGTGCTACATTCGGGAAGCATGAATCACTCCCCAAAAGGAGTATTGATTCCCTTCGGATTGGTTGGATACCAGTGGCACGCATGGCCAATTGAAATTTGCTGGGTCAATCGTCATTTTCATTCAATCACAAATTCACGACACTTCAAAGTTTCGAGTACTAAAAACTTTGTTTGGTTTGAAAACAATCTTGCCATAACTACTATTAGGTAAGTCTGACTTGTCATACTTTTTATAGCAACAAAATTCTGCATCACAATAGAAAAAAAAGAAAAGAGTACGATGCATGCGACATAAAGCTAAAACAACATGAATTAAGACATGAGGAGCAACATCCGCTACATCTTTTCTTTATGTGCATAGTATCCTCAAATCATCCATCACCAATTCAAATCCAATCCACATCTGACTTGCACCCATATCCCCAAAAATTCATATTTATATCCAATTCTGAGTCCTCGGTAAAAATATAAGTTATTCACGTTTACAAAAAGAGGCAGAACAAGAGGTATTTTGTGTCCTAAACCAAAACCATTCAGTTCTCTAAAACCGTCTCCGATTCACCAGTTCCAAACAACCGTCCGATTAATCAGGTTTTCACGGTCCAATTGCATGGACGGTCCTTGAGCTGAGCTGGCGACGTCCCGATTCAGGCTTTTTCCAGATTAATCGACGGTCCAGTCAGACTTTTTGTACTATGTATACATGGAACATAAATCATAGATCAAATTATTGTCGGCCCTATAGCATCTAGCCTGCCTTGAAATCCTACACCACCTCATCTTTTGGCCGTAAAAAAAATTGTGAAAATTTGAGCAAAGCAAGGTTTAGCCGGTGACAAACTGTCTTCTCGGAGTTTTGTCTTTCAAACCAGTCCTACGGGGTGTTCTAAAGCTGATCCTAATAATCACAACTCGTCATGAGATTCTGGTTCTGAATCGTTAGTGTTGGCTGATGCAGAGTGATCCTCCTCCGGGGCATCTGATTCCGATGGCGTTTCAGTGGATTCATTCTCGCTGGATGCAGATTCTGAAGAGGCAGTTTTCTCCTTGTTGGCAGGCTCTTCTTCCTTCGGAGGTTTCTTCTCAATCTTGGGTTTTGGTTTAGGAATCCTATTGACCCTAGAGACCTGCAAACCAGTTGAGTTCCCATTGAATTGAGAAGTTGATTAAAGTTGTGCTTAGTGTTCTAGGATGCTGGTAAGAACTTCCTAACCTTATCTTGTAGGTCCAGAACTTTCTCATAGACTTCTTCAGATGTGAAAGCAGGTTGGCTGTAGACAGGGGTACTGCAACAAGCTCGATGGGAGTTAGCCACTTAGAAGGTAATTACAACTAGGACTCGAGATAGTTTCTTGGCTCCAAAATGGGCATACCTTTTCTGGACGGCTTCCTTCTCCTCCAACCAAGTTTTTATTTTCTCTGTTTCACTTACAACCTAGATCCAGATAACATTACACACAGCCAATAAAATGAGCATTAAACATAATCAGCCAAATGAATTATTCAAACTTCATTAAGCTCACTGGTTCACCTCATCTATTCTCTTTTTTGGAAGCCATGGTTTGTTCGTCTCCCAGTTATTAACAATCTGCAAGAAGACCAAAAAAATCTAAATAAGAATACTGCCTCTTCAGAACCTATAATAAAAGGAAAAGTGAAGGTTTACTTCGTGGATTTAGAATTCAATGACTTCATTTTTTTTGTCAGGCAATCTATTTGCAATATAGTTTATACAAAACAAGCACGTAAGAACTGTGCATATTGGCATGATCTGCATCTTGAAATACTTCAGCACAGTAACAGCTTTGAGAATTCAGGAATATTTGAAAAACAGGGAGTAATAGTTCAAAGAGAGGAACTTTTTCTGTCCGTTACAATAAGTTTTACCAATGACTACCTTTCCCTAAGTTTTTCTGTTGTTACACTATGCTTCTCCAGCAATGACCTTTCTTAGTAAATATCTTGTATTCGAATCAGAGAAACTTAATAGAGCATGCATGCATATAACGAATGCTGGCACTTTTTCTTTTTGAAAACAAGCACATTTTTTAAGTGTAAAAATGAACGAACTTTCTTGTTTCTTATACAAAAAGGAACTATTCAAGTACATTGTGTCAAATAACCTAAATTAATATAGTTAAAAAATATTATTAAAATTTCTATTTGCATACCTTTTGCAACTCAGCAAGATACAATCGAGCATTTTCGCAAGCCCCGGTCGGGCTTTTAACTCACTCAATCTGGAGTAAAGAAAACAAATAATCTCAATCGCTGACCTATATCTATATGAACTTGAATGGATCAATAATTAATTACCTGAAAAGAATTGGGTCGCCAATGGCCTTAAGTTGATCAAGACGTTCTTTAAATTCATTTGTTTGAGCGTCTTCACCATCCATATACAACCAATCCTGCACCTGCACTTGTCATACAACAACTTCAGCATGACGCAACCTAGACAAATGAGGCCTACAGCAAGACCAACTATTTAAACTGACCTCACTAAGTTTCACCGTAAAAGATTCCCTCTCCTGTTCAGTTGTGACAGTCAAAATATCTGTGGTTTCTTCCAGCTGTGGTGTGTCAAATGGCAGCACAGAAAACAGACAATAAATAAATAAGGTGTGGCATGTAATCACTATGATAGAAAATGATCAAACTTCTACATTTTTCCAAGTTTATATAGATATGGATATTATCACTGTGAGCTAAAATGCAGTGAAAAATAACACTTTCACATTTTCATACATGAGGAAACAAGAAGGATCATCCAGCTTTCTAAGATTCCATTAGCAGAATGCATGAGACTTTCACATCAATGTTCACAACAAGCTAAAAACCACACCTTCTTTACATACTTCCCACAAAGCTTAAAGAATAAAGGCAGAAGCAAAAGTACCTTTTCCTTCATAGAGTATATGTAAGACTCTAGGTTGTTTTTCAGCTCAGCAGTTCTCCTCCGTTCAGCATCCTTCTTATCAAGTACCTCTAACCTACTTTTTGCTTCAGAATACAACTCCTTTGAAAGAATTGATCCAGCACTAGCCGTTTTTTCCACAACCTATATTAAAAAGGATATATATAATTAAAATATATTCTCTCAATATTAGGATCAGATAATAGAACAGCTCTATTTTACCTTCAATGGAACCCTAAATGTTCTTTTCTTGAGCACCTTCTCTGTAATAGTATCTTGAACATTACTCTCATCCATGGGTGTGCTGGAATTATTTGCATCACTGTCAGAACTCAAATTCTCCTTGGTATCTGTTGTACTATTAGCTGTTCCTGCTTCAGAAGACAAATTATGATTGGTGCCATTACTCTCTAGCGTCAAATTCTTCTTTGGAACTTCAACCCATTCAGTTATCTCAATCACTGCTTCTGCCCTATCAAGAGAAATAATTCCGCTTCTACTCAAAGAAAAATGTAGATTTGCTTTAATTGGTGCAGATAAATTGCGGCCTGCATACCTGGTTAGAAAAGCACATGGTTAAATTCATGCAGTGAAATCAAACATATGGTGGATACATATAACATGATAGCAATAGCATTAGGGAAGCCATACTCAATATCAATTCATTTGTAAGAAGGTAGATCCTTTAAGTAAGTTTCATTGGCATGACAACATGTATTGTACCCTCACAGATAGAATATTGCCAACGAAAATTGGTTGACAGAGGGTATAATAATTTTAGAAAGTTCAGTTAATTATGAGCAGGACTTGAGACTATGCAAAACAGGGGGAGTGTTATGCTTGTTTACTTTTCACTGGCATCTGTCAGGCCTGATACGGAATAGTCCGCAAACTCATGTAATGAAACACCTGGAGGCAGTTCATAAGCTTTGTCATAGTTCAGAGAGACATCGAAGTCCATTGTATGTCTGATGGACCTGAACATCTATACATAACAAACAAACAGCAAGCCAGTTTATATATATTTTTTCAAATATACTAAGAAAAGTTCACCCGCAACTATAATTCTACAAGGCAAAAGAATAGCAAATTTTCTAACCTTTATTGGCATTTTCTTCATCCTCGGCACCAGTACTTGATCCATACTTTCATCTTTGACATAATCTGGGCCATCTATTTCAAGCATGAAACCATAAGTAGAGCCATCAATCATCCCTAGCTTACGGTTTAACTTAATTCCATCACTTAAGTTAGCAGCGTGCAGTGAGGCACCCAGAACAATTGCTTCATCAGCATCAAGATGCTTATCGAGCTCACTTCGTCCCAGGAATTGCTGCAGCCTGGCCTGCACCAGGAGAATATAAATGTACTCGGTGAGCTAAAATGTGGCAAATGATAGAAACACTGCACTAAAACACTAATAAAAGGTGAATGGTGGAATTAGATATGGTGTGCAACTCTATTTCGGAAGTAAAATTTAGTCCTCTGATGTGACTAACAGTGGTTTAAAGCCCTTTGAGAGGTGACAACAAATATGAGTATGTGACAAGTGCAAAAACTGAATTGAATTTATGATGAAATCTTCTTAGTGAAAAAGGAGAAATATAAAGCAGGCAACCATGTGTTTCACATGCACACATGCACCAGGTTATAACACTAATTTAGTTTCTATAAGCATGAAGGGGTGCAGGGAAAATGTTCTCATTATGGCGCTCAATGCAAAGTCAAGAAGAAGCCTAAAATTATAACTAAATTTAATCACCTGCAGTTTTGGTACCCGAGTAGCTCCTCCTATTAGCTCTACGGCATAGATATCATCAATCTTCATGCCAGAATGTACAAGAACTTCTTTAACTGGGGTTAGAGCTTGCTCCCATAAATCTTCACAAAGCTCTTCAAATTTCTCACGAGTTATGGTGCTCCTGTAACATACAGAATGCATTAGCTCAACAGGTGGATTCACAAAGCTGTTCTGATCACTATCTATTTTTTAAGACTAAAAGTTCACACTATACTGAGGAGGAAACAAATAAAAGCTAAAAGCGTGAGCTGGGAAAAAACTCAACCATTAGGTCCATTACATAACAATATGGTACGGATGAGATTCAATTAGTAGTGTTCAAAAAGGCGGCAAAAGGCGGCGCCTAGGCGCTCAACGGTGGCCCTCCGCCTCGCCTTGGCACAAAATCGTGCTCTAGGCGGAGGAGCCGCCTCGGTGGAGCTCGGTGGACGCACAGGCGGCACCGAGCGGCGAAAAGGCGGGTGTAGGCGGGCTCTGAGTAGGGGTGGGCATTCGGGAGAGCTCGAGGGAGCCAAGGAGGAGGGCAGGCGGCGCTGAGGCGTCGGCCGTCGGCCGTTGGGGAGTTCGAGGGAGGAGGGGCTGGAGGGCGAGCGGCACCAAGGGAGGAGCTTCAGGCCCTCAGCCGCCGGATTCGGGAGGGCTGCGCGAACGCGAAGGGAGGGCAACTGCCGGATTCGGGAGGGCTGCGGGAAGGGAAGACTAGAGGCCGCCAAATACTCGATCTAGGGTTGCTATTTGGGAGTCACGGACTTGGGGAATTTGTTAACTGTGTTTGCGTAAGTGCTAATTGGTGTTCGGTTATTCGGTGATAAGAGCTTCCAATGTAGGAATGGAGTATAATTGTATAAATCAATAAATGGGGGACAATTCTACTGAAATGCGGCTTTTGTTAGCTCGAAGATTAGTTATGGTTCAATGTGTAGATTGTAGAAGGCACCAAGCAGTAGAAAGCATTCAGGAAAATTAAGTTTATTTAATAGCTGGTGCTTGTTTGCGATTTTCGCCTAGTCGTGCCTAGGCGCCGCTTAGGCGAGCTAGGCGCTAGGCAGTGGGCCTCCGCCCGCCTACCGCCTAGCGCCTTTTTGAACCTGACAATTACTTCAAAATATCAAATGTAACAAAGATATCAACTTCAATCCTACACAGGTCAAGTCATTTGACAAAAGAGGCAACAGAGTCTATCATCCATTCTACTCCAAAGTCCAAACATAGTAGGTTTGTTTCTAGGCCAGAATTTGCTGGATTGAAATAAGCATTTCATTTAAAAAAATCATTTGTTCAGGATTAATTTAATTCAGCACGTTAGATTGGACAGCAAATTTGACAATGTTGAGTCCATTTTCATCTGTCTTGAGTTTTATACATTGCCATCCATATTTCATGACCATAGGTTATGTGTACATACTACGTAAGATATAGCAAGGATGCACCTGAAATCAAGATCGTTGTATAGAGATTCAACTGAAATCGGAGCAGCGGTATTTGCACTAAGTATTTCTTTGGTGCGCTTAACTTGCTTCTTCAACTTAGCCATTGCCTTGGGAGACTGACGGATGTCAACTCCATTACCGAGCTGCTTATTAAATTGATCGGCAAAGTAGTTAACAAGACGCATTTCCATTTCAAGGCCTCCAAGTTTGGAGTTCCATCTAACATCCTTAACCTGCAGATAATTAATTAACTAAAAGCATTAGCAGTAAATTGGGCAGCTATCTCCTCAAGATAGCAGCTCATTCATATATATTATTTTTCAGATCTACTATCTCTTAGGCATGTGAAATCAAAATTAAAAGGTCTTGTTTGAAGATCTCACAAGCAGGCCTCTGAGAGAAGCACAATTGAACAGCTACAGGACCTGAAGGGGCATGGGTATACCTGGAACTGGTTCACGGACACAGTCTTCCCAAACTCCTTGGCGTTGTAAGCCGAGTAGTACACGAGCGCGGCGTAGGTGCTACCTGAGCCCATGTCGTAGAAGATGACATGCCGCGACTCGTTCGAGAAGTCCTTGTCGATCCCGTACTGCAGCGCCGCCCCGGCGTGCTCGTTGATGAGCGCGAGCACGTTGACTCCGGCGAGCTGCGCCGCCTGCGTCAGCGCCCGTCGCTCGGCCTGCCCAAAGTAGGGCGGCACAGCGACCACCGCGTCCCGCACAGGCGCCCCGACGTGCGCCTCGGCGAGCCCGGCAGCGTAATGGAGCACCATCGCAACGATCTCCTCGACGGTATAGACCTGCCCGTCGTCAGCGCGGACAGCGGCGGCGCCGCGCGCGTCTGGGACGAGATCGTAAGGGAGGAAGAGCGACTGTGCGACGGACTGCACGTACGGGAAGGGCTTGGCAAGGAGATCGCGCGCGCGGGCAAACACCTTGGACGGGTAGCGCGCAGAGATGCCGGCCGCCTCCTCGCCGGCGAGGCGGTTGCCGTCGGCGAGCGCGGCAAGCGCAGGGGACTTGCGCTTCGACATCTCGTTGATGGCGACGGCGATCGGCGCGCGGCCCGGGGCGAGGTGCACGGCCGCTATCTTGAGCCACTCCGACCCCAGGTCGATGCTCGCCACCGCCGCGCTCGCCGGCGGCATGGCAACGGCCGCCGCGACGAGCGCGAGGAGGAGGTGCGAGGTGCGAGGCAGCGCCATGGCGAGTGGTTAGTAGAATGGCATATGGGGGGTTAGGGTTTGGAGATCTGGAGTGGGGTGTGTGGAGATGGAGCACGCGGTGGAAGAGGAGCGCAGGGAGAACGATATCGACGGGAGGGACTGGGTGATTTCCGGATTACGCGTTACAGCCCTTTCATTGTGAGTGAATTCTCCTATAGTGATCAGTTTGAGAAATATGTAATCTATAAAGGGTTTGTGTGTAACATATTTAGGAATAGAACCCGCAGGAACGGCACGAATTGAGTCATCTATCCAATGAAAAGAGGCCACGTGGAAAACCATCCACGTGGCATGCCGTGGTGCGTTGGAAGAGCGAGAGGTGACGAAAACCTTGTTCCTTTTTAATGCCCCGAGCTGCCCTGTAGGGTCCCTTCACTGTGACTGACAAGTCGACCATGCCTCGTGAAGCCAACACAATCCGACCCGTGGAAGACTCGAGTAAATGACACATCACCTCACCCGGAGACGACGCTACGTACGGATAGTCAACAGTCAACCTCGCAGAAAGTTACTTGGGCAGGCATGGCGGGAAGCTTTGCAATATGCAGTTATTTTTCTTTTGTTTGCTACGCTGGTAAAAAACCATATTTATTCAACATTTTGAAACATTTACCGAGTTCTTCTATTTCAGGTACTGCTATAAAATGAACCTGGAAAAGCATACTGGAAATAGGGAACCGGAATTTGCACATTTCGACCTTAGCAAACTAGCATCATCTGAAGGGCATGGGTCAATCACCAAGAATGCAGAATGGTTGCCTCATGCTGAGCTGCACTTTCAGCCGTGGATAAGTGCAAGATTTGTCTGATTAATGCGAATGGGAGAAGGTTTAGTTAGGGAAAGAACTTACTAGTGCAGCATGATGTGCTTCTTGCAGTATACTCCCATCAATCTTCAGTATAGCTATTCGAAATTCTGGAAGATGCCCTGACTGTTTCTTGCCAAGATTTCCTGGCCACGCGGCAGCAGGTCAGCGTTAGCTAGGTAGAATCCATCGGAGGAGAATAAGATGTGTTTGGTTAGGTGTACGAGGGTGAACCGAACCATCTCGTACAAGATTTGATTCTGTTTTTGTATTTGGTTGGCTGAACAGAACTATTTGGTACAGGATGAGATGGTACAGATTTTTGGAATATTCCAAAAAGATGCTGCACCATCCCATATGAAAATTTTGGCCGAATCAATCGGTCCAGAACATGATCGTTCACTCGCACCATCCCTTAAACCAACATGATCCCTCAATCCAATCCTATTCTTTCAACCAAATATCATCTCGTACCATCCTGCATCATTTTATCCAAGCAACCAAACAAAATCTTGTATTATTCCATTTAGGCAACCAAACACCTTCTCTATACCATCTCATCCAGAATCATCCCATCCATCCTGTACCATTCTATCCCATTCATCCTCGTATACCCAACAAAACACACCCTAAGTGTTTCTCCAGATCTAAAACCGCTAAGAGCTTCATCCTTCTCATTGAAGGGATACACCAGTACAAATAAAAAATTATACCGTGTAAATCACGGAGCCAAGCGAGTAAGTGATTATAAATCGTTACCACTAGACGCATAGTACAACGAAAAGAGAGTTGATGCAGCCAGATTCAATGTAGCATGTGTTCTATTGCGGTGGTCAGTCATCCCCGTGTGGTAGTCAATCGTCTTGATTAGCGTTGCATTAGCAACAACACCTCTACTGAAGTCCACACATTCGAAAAAGGAACGCCGTGTGTCGGTGTGCTAGTACCAGCGCGTACGGGATGGCTCGAGTTGTGATGGCTAGGATTTCAGTGTGTTCAGCTATACAACAATTGCGCCCGTGAACTCCCTTTAAATAGCCACCCCCTACTTTTGGTGGAACCCTACGTTAGAGCCCAACCAATGTGCAAAGGCCACTTGGTCCATGAGTTACTGATACAATCTGAACCACTATATTCTAACCTGCTAAATGTGTGACCCTTCTAGCTCATGTATAATCGCCCATGGCCCAAAACTCCTTTTGGTCCATACGTCGACAGAAGCATCTAGTAAGACATAACAACTTTCAAATATATAAGATCATATCGAACGAAGCTATACAGTACTCATGTATTGATCCTTTTGCTTTATGATACCATATCGAAATCAAGGTGAGAAACATGACACTCTATGATAGCTTGATCCTTCACTTGTTCTGTAGTGGATTACTAGTGCAGTCCCCCGAACGGACTTCTGGAAGTAGAAGATGTAGTCGATCGAATCGGAGCGATCAAGAAGATCGCTCCCCAAAAACACGATTCTTGCTATTATTTCGGCAGAACTCACAATGCAAGGTTTGGAGGCTCGCTCTCTCTGCTTGCGCTTTGTGCTTGTAGTGAATGAAGAGACAGAACACTGGAAGTAGCGACAGCGATGAGAGCTAGGAGGAGATGAAATGTATCGTGGTGGTGTGATGACACAAGGTGGGCGCCTCCTTATATAGCGCTAGGGAGGATGCACTGGATGTTTCGGTGGTGTAATGGGTGCCATCAAGAGACCATTAACCAAGTCGATTACTTGCCATCAAAGGGCCATTAACTACATCGCCATTACAAGTAATCGGCGTCGATTCTGAGCGACCATCAACCACGTCGTTACTACTAGTAATCTGGCCAAGAGTCTTGGTCATAAACGCATGATTTAATTACTCTTTAACAAAGCAAAAACTTGCCCAACACATCACGTCATGCCTGGTTCGGCTCGCTGACTTGTGTCAAGCATGCAAGACGACATGCTTGTGACTCGACGCGCAGCATGTGGTACATCAAACCCTTTTCCAACCTCACAACATATGGACACATGACTGTCTATTTAAGTTTGGTCAACCACCTCTCAATTACCCATGTGGGATTAAAGTCCTCGTAACTCCTAGTATTGCACATGGGCCTTGGGATTTATTGATTTTAATTATAAATGGACCCTAGCCCAATTATTCTAACAATCCCCACCAAATTCCAAGGCATATGTGAAATATTCTTAGTTCCTTGTTGTTTGATATACCGGTGTTTGATGGAGCTGTTAAGTTGAACATCCACCTAGGACAAAGGCTACACTCATCCTGGCCGAACAATGGACTATGCCTTGAATTGCGAGTTTTGTGCGAATAAGTTTCACCAAAGTCCTTTCTTGGTACTAGGTGCCATAAGCATCCCTCGGTTTGGAGCGTATAAGTCATACTCCTTGGCCTTTCATGAGCTTCTAGAGATCACCCAGTCTCATAGACTGTGACTAGCGATCGGGCTCATATAGGTGTATTCCTCGTAAGATGTTACAGAGGACAACATCTCTACTTTGTAAGCCACTCGGAACACATTAAGGTATAACCAACTTCGCCATCTGAGAATAGGAGAGTAATGCATCTCCAACGGAGTGGGATATGTACAAGAATACTCTCCTCCCACCGACCAATAGCTTGTTTCATCACCCTACTTCACGGATCTCCGATCACATAGGATGAGTTACTACTAAGGCGTGACTCATGTGGGTCTCAAGCCCATCTCCTCGATGCTTCATCTATCACATTCGTGATAGTCCTTGGTAAAGGATGCGGAGTTTTTAGCCGTCTGGACATAGTCCAATGCTATCACTCCGGAGTTTTTCATTTTCTCGACAGACTTCAACCGCCTCTTGGCGTGTCTTGATGACTTCATGTTATCCTTAGAATTGACCTTGACAATCACGATCGATTATCACAGTTCAAAAGAATAGCAGTCTGGGTTTTTCAACCACCGCAAGTCCATCACAAGCTCACGCACCGATCGGCTTCACTTGATGGCGGTGTCTAATCTTGAGTTTCGCTTCCATTGTTGACCTCGTTAAGATGGTGCGCTTGCAAGACTTCCATGAAACAGCGCCACCTCCCAAAGTGAACACATATCCACTTGTGGCTTTTATCTCATCGAGATCGATATCCGATTAGAATCACTATAACCCTCCGGTACCCTTGGATACCGGTGTAGTGAATTCCATAGCTTCTTCATGTCCTTTTAGGTAGCGCAATACTCTTTCTAGAAAGCGCCGGTGATCACCTCCCGATTTGAAACAAACCGGTGAGTTTGCTCACAAAGAAACGAGATATCCGCCTCGTAGCACTAGCCAGATACATCAGCGAGCCAATGATCTGGGAATATCTCAATTGATCCATTGCTATACTCTGATTTTTCCGTAATAGCACACTAGGATCATACGGCGTTGGAGCAGGCTTGCAGTCACTAAAACCAAAGCGACTCAAGACCTTTTCCACATAATGGGATTGCACAAGTGTGATCCCACCATCATCTTCTCTTAACAACTTAATGTTTAAGATGACGTCCGCTACTCCCAAATCCTTCATTTCAAAGCTTTCAGACAAAAAGTCCTTGACCTCCTTAATTAAATTAAGGTTCGTCCCAAATATCAGTATGTCATCGACATACAAACACAAGATCACTCCCTCTCCCCCACCATAGCGGTAATACACGCATCTGTCAGCTTCATTCACAATAAAGCCGGCAGATGTCAAAGTTCTGTCGAACTTCTCATGCCACTGTTTAGGTGCCTGCTTAAGGCCGTATAAGGACTTCAACAATTTACACAGCTTCCCTTCATGACCCTTTACTACAAATCCATCTGGCTGTTCCATGTAAATTTCCTCCTCCAACTCTCCATTAAGAAAAGCCGTCTTAACGTCCATTTGATGGACAATCGGGGCCGTGAGAGGCTGACCGGTGATAGTAGTACTCGAATAGTAGTCGGATCGGCAAGCTGGTGAATAAGTATCAAAAAGTCTTCGCCTTCTTTACAGGTATAACCCTTTGCAACAAGCCTTGCTTTGTACTT
This sequence comes from Guadua angustifolia, assembly GCA_036346375.1. Taxonomy (NCBI): domain Eukaryota; kingdom Viridiplantae; phylum Streptophyta; class Magnoliopsida; order Poales; family Poaceae; genus Guadua; species Guadua angustifolia. The sequence continues at coordinate 10,263,151 of CM070502.1, forward strand.
ATCAATCGTCACTGTCTTAAGCTTAAGCTTCTTTTTGAACACTCACTTACATCCTCTGGTATGCACCGTAAGGGCGATCCACGATCTCCCAAGTTCCATTAGTCATGATAGAATCCATCTCACTCAATCGCTTCCTTCCAATAGTCGGATCACGAGATGAATAAGCCTCGGCAATGGTTTTGGAGTGTCATCCACTAGATATACAATAAAGTCATCACCAAAAGACTTTGCGTCTTTTGTCTCTTACTCTTTCTGAAGTTACTTCATTGCCTTCATCTATAGGATTTTCCACAAGTGAGGGTTCATTGTGCATTACAGAATAGTAGGTTCGGGAGAAATGATAGGTTCTTCGCTAGAAATGCTAGGTGTTTCTTTCATTGGAAATACATCCTCAAAAATGTGACATCTCTGGATTCCATTATGGTGCCTTCATGCATATCGGGAATACAGATTTTACTATTAAAATCTATACCCAATTTGTGAAAAGCATAGCCAAGAAAAACACAATCCACGGTCGTGGTCCAAGCTTACGCTTCTTTGGGATTAGCACTTGACCTTAGCAGACAACCCCAAGTTCGTAAGTAGGAGAGATTCAATCTTTTCTTTTCCCATTCCTCAAACGGGGTTATCTCTTTATTCTTTGTAGGAACTCTGTTTAGGACATGACATGCCGTCAATATAGCCTCACCCCACCATTCCTTGGAAAGTCCCGCTGTATCTAACATGGCGTTAACCATCTCAGTTAGAGTGCGGTTCTTTCTCTCCGCAACCCCATTTGATTGCGGTGAATAGGGAGGCGTCCTCTCATGGATTATACCATGTTCCTCGCAGAATAAATTGAACTCTTTTGAAAAATACTCTCCACCACGATCGGACCTAACCCGCTTAATCTTTCTCTCAAGTTGATTTTCTGCTTCAGCTTTATAGATTTTAAAATAGTGAAACGCCTCATCTTTTGACTTCAATAAATTACACACCTTCCCTTCATGACCCTTTACTACAAATCCATCTGGTTGTTCCATGTAAATTTCCTCCTCCAACTCTCCATTAAGAAAAGCCGTCTTAACGTCTTTTTGATGGCCAGGCTATTAGTTTGTCAACTTATGGCTGGTTATGGATGACCACTAGTAACGGTTATTTGATGGCTGATAAGTTACTAGTAACGGTTATTTTGATGGCCTGCTTTATGGTTGATTTACTAGCAACGGTCCTCTCCTTTCTTGAGCGACTACATAAGAAAGGAACAGCTCCTGTGAACTTAGATTTTTCCACTATTGCACTGCGTTCTGCATTCCTGGCTTTGTTTCTTGCGCGCACAAGACGCTTGAGTAAGTGAGCCTCCAAACCATAAATCCTTGAAGAGATCACCCTTTCGGGATAGGCGGCCGATCGAGTTTTTGGGAGTGCACCGCGATGTTGCTCCAATTCGATCGACTACTTCCTAAAGTCCGTTCGAGGGCTGCCTTCTTGAATCTCTCTGTTGCATCAACTAAGATCGACTACATCGAATAGCTGCGATCGAGAATGTCGATTGTTCAGAGAAACAGCGCCACCATTGCCTCCGTAATGGTCCCGCTCTTGGGTACTTTCTTAAACTCTACTTTTGTATGTTCTATATTCTACAAATCTGCGAGCTAGACATGATAGTTTGTTCAAACTTGGATATGTCTAGCAAAACCATTAACACTGTTTTATTGTTCATCTTGATCATATATCTCATGATTTATTATACAACTTTATGGATTAAAAATTGCCGGAAAAACCTACTAATTCCAACAAAGTTGCAATTGACTCCTCGATCGCAGGCAGCATGCCCATGTACTTCCTTAATCTAATCACATTGAGGGGGCCATAGATATCACTCCCATTATATAGGAGGGCAAATTTCATCTTGATCGCTCATATTCCCTCATATATTTTATAGTAAACACGAAAAGCTACCTTCATGACTATCCAGTTACAAAATAGCATTTGATAACATCTAAGTATACTATTACATATGTAGAAAATTATGATAATCTAAGGATCCACATACATTATGTATGACACCAACTGATAACACTTAAGAATATATTTCTCACAGTGTCTTACGATAGGTCACCCTAACATCACGTTCTTTAACACGTGTCCATATTATTGATTTGATATCTCTATATCCATAATCCGTGAAACATGATCATCAATTAATTAGTGGAGTTGATTCCTGCCGAGGAAAGAGGGCTTGACAGGAATCTTATCAGGGCTTGTGACTTGCCGAGCTCACCGAGCGCAGAATAGGACTCATAGAGGCGGCCAAATCAGCAGATGATTTTAAAAAATGCTACATTTAAAAAAACTTTCATGAGAAAGCTTAAAAATGCTAAATAAAAAGAAAGAAAGAGAGGCGAGGAATCGAGAATCATCGGAATCTGAAGAACTGTTTGGTAGAGCTCGGATCCCAAACTTCTCCCGAGATCTCAAACTTGTAGGCTAAAATAAAGTAAATTAAGTTTATATTTTTGGCCTAAAATATAAACAAGATGATCCATCTAAACATTCTAAATGTACTTACAGCTCTAGTTTCAAGGATCTGTGGAGCTAGGAACACCCAGCTCCACCAGATCCACCGGATTCCTCCCGCTACATGGTATGTAATATTTGCGATCAGGCATAGCACGATATGTAGAATTTGATGCATACTCCTATTCGTCTCAACTTTCGCTTTTTCGTTTCTCGCCATGCTGATATAAATCTAATCTGAAATTTAACCCGATAACTTGCCAATCTTTCGCGTCTCCTCGATTTTTTTTTCTTTGCTGCGCTTTGATTCAGGAAAGAAACGAGATATTGCGAGAACACCAGGACGTAACCACGGCGAACGTTCGGCAGCAGGCCGTCCGATTGGAGCACTCCGAATTGACTTGGGCCGTTCATGGGCCAATGGCTGACGGACCACACACATTTTCTGGACGCCGACGCACGGGCGCACTGAGCAACTAGTTCGGCCCAAACCTCCAAGGTACTCTAAAACTGTTTAAAACACGACACTGAACTATCGATTTCATTTCACTACAAGTACCATGTTATACAAAACAGAACGAACCGGGTAAAGAGAATAGACCATATGACAAAATTAAATCCAATCACAAGGCGTTACGGCGAGTAGAAAACGGTGGAAATGGCAAGCAGGATCAGGTGGAAACGGTACATGCCAGATGAGCTGCTGGCCTTATTGAACTGCGGGTACTCGGCCGGGAGTGGCATGTCGTCCAAGGGTAGCGAGCACGCGGCCGGCCCGGCCGCCGCCGCGACGCCGGCGGCGGACGCCTCGTCCGCGGCCATCAGGGCCTGGATGACGGCCGTGGCCGCCGCGCCGTAGCGCGTGGCGTTGCGCTGCAGCAGCCACATGAGCCCCATGAGTTGGCAGTCTCGTTCGCTCGACCCGCCGGCCTGCTTCCCCGCTGCCGCCGCGGCTCCGCCGGATCCGGCTCCGGCCTTTATCTGCAAAATTAAAGACTCGCATCAGACATGGTCCGGGACGGAGTCTCTGACAATCCAAAATGGGCGGTTAACTGGCACGGCCCACATCTGATCCTATGATTTGATCTAACGGGCTGGTGAATTTGGATGTTAAATCCAACGGTCCGGTGAATTTGGATGTTTAGTTAAGACAAAAACATCCGGATGATACCTATACACTCCCTTTTTCTTAAGAGTCCACTTTGGTAATGTATGGGCCTCTACAAGTTGCATGATTGGTGTTAATCCACAATGGGCAACAACCCAGTAAAAACCATGGAATTCACCTTACGCTGACGGTGACAAAACGGAGCCTGAACTCGTTCTCGTGACTCGTGTACTCGCTTAACCTGAGCTCGCTAACATGGCTTTATATACGTGCCACGTATATGTTACGACACTCAGCAGACACCCTCGGAAGTAGTAGCACTAATCTCCATGTGCACACAGTCAAGATTTCTGCTGTCCCTATGACTCGGTTGTTGGTAAAGCAACAACGTCCATAGAACGACTCCAGCAATGATTCGGTCTTTCTAATTGCGCTGAGGCATTTTATGGGAGAAAAGGTGGATCGAGTTAAATTTCGGGCCAAATGCTTAGGCAATCAAAAGGGGCAGGGTAATGGAGGCAGCATGTTCTCTGCACAAATCATTCTCCAGGCCCTACCCATCAGGCCCGGATTTCCAGATCTTATCATTTCGTGGCACTGGCACCCAATAATGCCAGCAACTAGCGGACACCAAAGCCTATAGACCAACAAAGATGGTGCCGTGGTTGTAGCGGCTGTCCGTGGCTTAAGTAAGTTCTATCCAACGCCATGTCTCAAAAGCATATCCAACAGCAACAGCGTATGGGGAATGCACAATGCAGCTAGTCATGCCTACTGCTATGCCTGCATTAATGTATGATGAAATAGCACTCAAATTGCTTGTGGACTGCTCTACACAACAGCACGCATGCATTTGCTAGATCAAAATGAGAGACCCTTCGAGGACCTAGCTGCCAATCCTAACTGAATATGAATGAATCAGTTAACGCATGGAGTATTGGACTGAACATAAGCATGGACATCGTTAAACGTTCGTGTTTAATTAGTTTTCACTTAACGGTTATGTTCACTGGGCTTCGTGCACTAAAAGCTTTCAGCTACTCGATCTCACCGTTGTAAGCGCGCGGAGGCACTTGGAGCAGCCGGGGACGCCCGGCCGCGCGCAGTCCCTCTCCAGCCTCCTCGCCGCCGCGTCCGCTGGGGCCCACTGGCCGCCACCCGCCGGCTGGGCCCCGCACGTCAGCCTCCTCAGCCTCAGCCCACAGTAGCAGAACACCACGTCGCACGTTCCGTTGGCCCCTGGCGGGCGCGGCAGCGCAGCCCCCTCCGCCCGCAGCGCGCGGTCCGCCGCGCCCGCGCACGCCTCCGAGTCGTCCGGCGGCACCGGCATGTCCACGGCGGCCGCGGCCGCCGACTTCGCCGGCTTCTGCGTGAGCGCGGTGGGCGCGTAGGCGGCGAACAGCCAGGCGGCCAGCGCAGGGCAGCATCGCAGCCTCGGGGGCAGCGCTCCGCCGGCGTTGCACGAAGACAGCACGGCCGGGAGGAGCGGCTGGGAGGGTGTGAGCGGGCACGCGGAGGAGGTCCCGGACGCGGCGTCCGACTGCTCCGGGAACGCCGGGATCGTGGCGGCGCCTGGCTTCGCCGGGGTGGCCGAGGGGAAGATCAGGGCCGGGTCGAGCGGCGCCGGGTCCGGCAATGCCGACGAGGCCGCGGCGGCGCGGTGGACCAGCGAGCAGAGCACGATGTGGGAGGCGGCCACGTAGAGGAGGAGAGAGCGGTGAAGGGGAGGCATCTCACTCTCGTTGCCCGCGCGCGCAGGTTTTTTTTTTGCTGGTTTGAGAGTGGGAGAGGGAGTGACCGAGCGAGCGTGGCGAGTGATCGCTGATCAGGGGTAGGAGGGCTGTATGGATGGTATGATGAGAGGATGCTTTGTGCTTTGCCGTTTCTGATTGCAGAGAACCCATCATGGGATGGCTCTTATAATGGCCTTCCAGAGGGCAAACCAGCTGCAGCCTTTTGCAGAGCTTCTTTCATCTATGGCATATGTGAAAATTTACACCGAGGTAATTCTTTGGTTTCTTTCCTTTTCTTTTCTTTTCAAACCGCTATAGTTAGATCGACTTGAGCGCATAATTACCATTTGCAGTATAGTCTGCGTGAGTGCGTATAGGTTGGGTGATCAAACCCAACCGACGGTATATGATGGTATGTGCCTCATTTTCAGCATGTTGTTTTAGTAAGTGCTGCTGAAGGCTGGTTAAGTGACTCTACTTAGAGCATCTTCAAGAGGAGTCCTAAATAGGTTGCTAATTGTAATTATAGGGTTTTGATGAAAAAAAGCACTCCAACAGAGGTTGTATTTTGAGAAAAATTATCAAAATAGGTTTAGGACTCGGAGCTCTGTTGCTATATTTAGCAACGCTCCTCTCCGGCCCTAAAGAAGGGATGAATAAAGGATTGGAGATTTAGGGTCTAATTGCTGGAGTCAATAGCTATCTTGAGTCCTAATTTTTTTAGTTTAGGCCCTATTTTGAGGTATAGGACTCTATTTTAAAGCTTGACTATTGAAGATGCTCTTATTTCAGCTTAGCCAGCAACTTGATTTTTATTTGGCGTTTTTCTTTTTTCTTTTTTGGACCGCACTTCAGACGCTCTGTTGTGCAGCACAGCACTGTGTCACACTGTCAGTCCACTTTCTTCATGTGTGAGGATCTATGCAACATTTTTGCCATGGCTTTTGTTTTGTTTAGTGAGGCAGAGGAGCTCGTAGCCGCATTGCCCAGGCCCAGCTGAGCCCTTCAACCAGTCCGGAGGGGCACGGATTATTCTGGGTTAGTTTAGGACACAAGGTGATGGTTAGTGGATATCCGAAACGCGGTGCAGAGCTACGTGCGTATGTGTTTCAGTGCATGTACCAGTAAGCCTACAAGCAAAAGTAATAAACATCTCATCAGTAAGCCTACAAGCAAAAGTAATAAACATCTCATCTCCTTTGGTGATAGTACTCCTAGTTAACGACCTCCATCCGTCCATCGTCTACTAATTTGTTTCCTCTTTCGGCAAAGCGTATCCATTTATCCACCAAGTTTTTTTCAAGCGGATGTTTTGAAAGAAGAGTCAAGGACCCGGGGCTAAAAGAACGAAAACGCGAAACGAAGACCATAAACGCATAAACTCCGGAAGAACAATAGCTAGCACGCGTCGTCCAAGAAGATAAAAATGAAGGGGGACACACGCAGAGCATGTAATCACCAAAGCCTGCCGCAGGAAGCAGTAAACAAAAGCGTACATCACTGTAGTTTTAAACAACACCACCAAGCTAGCCGATTGCACCCCTGCCCCAGAGACAGGCAGAACCTCGCGGCAAAAGGGACACGCCGAGCCTGAAAGGCTGATACAGTTTTGGCCTTCTTGAGCACTTTTCTTTTTCGGTTTTGATTTTTTTAATGTAATTGTAAATATAGCACTCTTCTCGACCACGAAAACACCGACATACGATACGTGTCATCTACCGCGGTAAGCCATTGACACCGCACCCAACGTGGCGGATGAGCTACCACGCTTCCCGAGCTCGGCAACACCGCTGGGGTACCATGGTGCCCGAGCTTAATAAGTACCTGCTGCTGCGTTACCTGAACTTGGTAGAAAAGTGTGGTAGGTGATATATATTGCCTGCTGGTAACTCTGCGGTCGAGAAAGCAAATTGTTTTTAGGGCCTGTTTGTTTTAGTTTTGGATTCTCTAAAAGCTGATTCTGGATTGTGGTTGTAGAGAAGTTGGTTCTCCAAAAACTGGAATCCAAAAGTACATATGAAGTAGATTGTGGATTCTAGTGTATATGGATGGGCTAGATTGTGAGAATCGGATTTTAAAATCAAGCTGTTTATTTTTTATTCTGTTTTTAGGGTCAGAATTCAGAATCAAAAGCTAAAATAAACATGCCCTTAAGATAGTTAGGCTAAAAAGTTAGCTTTAAACTATAAATAAAAAATATAAGCCTAAACAATTAGAACCTTAAAAAAGAGGAAAAAAAAGAATAGACCCAAATATACCGAGGTTTCCGCTGATACTAGTGTAAACAAGTAGCCGTTTTGCCGCGCGGCTGGGCTTGAGCAACTGAGCAAGCAAAGCGCGCGTGCGGCCGGGCCCGCGTGCTTCCGTTGATGTTTCTCACCTGGCGCGCGTGAGCGGGAGCGAGAGACGGGACGCCGCCGCGAGCGAGGCGAGCTCGCCTTAAAAGCATCGCGAAGCCACGTCGCGCCTCGGTTTGATTTTGTGCGTGGCGCCTGCGGCGGCTGTCGGTCACGGGGGCAGGCCCCGGCGTTTGAAGCGAGATGGGATGGAATGTTTTGTTGGTTCTAGTCCTTGCTTCCTTCCAGTAAGATTCCTTCGGCTGCTCTAGTTTAGGTTTTTGTTCCTTTCATTCTACGCCTCCGACTCCGAGCACGCACGTTGGAATCATCATCCGTATTCGTCTCCTTTTTCACCTGTCATACCTCCGACACTCATCTTTAATTGTTACTTTTTCTAGTTATATATTAGTAAAAATTATGAATGATATAATGATGTGAAAGTATTTTTTTATGATAAATCTAGTAATATCAGTTCAGCACAATAAATTTAAATGCTTTTAAAACGTTATTTAAAAAATAGAGAGAGCATATAAATTGAAAAGGATAGTACATGAGGTATTCTTGAACTTGATTAGGGCCTCTACAGTATATGTATCCGGCATTGTCTAAGGCTGGACACGTGGACAATGGCGTGGTTTAATTACAAGTTAGAACAAATTGCTCCAAAATTGGGCGGAAGCCAACATATTCAGGACCAAGCCTCAGCCTTGGTTTAGCCGGCCCAAACGGAACTGGACTTAGGGCCTGTTTGGTAGAGCTCTAGATTCCAGTTTCATCTGAAATCTAAAACTTATAAGCTAAAATAAAGTGAATTAAATTTATATTTTTGGTCTAAAATATAAGCAAAGATTATCTATCTAAATACACTTAATATACTCACAGCTTCAGCTTCACGAATCTGGTGAAGCTAGAATTTTCAGCTTCACCAGATTCATAAATCTGGAGAAGCTGAATCCCTGCCAAACACACTCTTAGTGCTGGCTCAGCTAAGTTGGGTCGAGATGGGATGGACTGTATTAATAGGCCTAGCTGCTTCCAAAATAAGGTCAGGGTTGTTAGTTGTTACACTACAATAGGCTACGATGAACTATGGTCCGTGGAAGCCCCCTCCCTGCTCCAAAATATCTGGTGTGTCTGGTACATTCCGCAACTTAGGGCAATACATTCTCACTCCTATCTCGACTAGTGAGACATGTAACCATAATGTCAATATCGCGACACTCGATGATGATCTTGCTGATGATACCAATGTTGAGGTTTTGGCAGAATTATCTCCGGAATTTTTGCTTTGAGATCTTCACTACTACCCATCCTCTAATAAGGATGGAACATTTCTCACCCTCCATATACTTCAACTTTTGTGCATGTGCAATCATTAATGCTAATGAGATCACAAACAACAGGTGGCACGTAAACAATGTGAGGCCCAGAAGGAGGCCAAGCATTTGGCACAAGAATAACTCAACAACCAGTTGCTTGCTGCCAAACAGAAGGCAATGGAGGAGTCCCATTGCTAGTACCACACCATTGCGCTAGGAATGTCTAGGAGGTCCAACACTAACACAGACAGAAATGGCCCTCAACAACATTCACCAAACACGCTCAGTCATCCCTAGGACAACGTTATAAGATCTTAACACCGTACCATCTCTCTCATAGGTTGAAACCTCGGTGGATTATGTTCACATATTATCAAATGCGATCCTCAACCACTAAACGGAGAAAAACGATGAGCTGGATCTCTTGGTCATTCATCCATTGGCTGCCGACCTACAAGAGATTGTTACATAAGTGCAGAGTCTTTCGCAATCTTCAATGTCTCATATCGGTCATAGGGCAAACCACTCTGCCTCTCGACATCGACATCGTGGCAACGACGATCACCAAGAAGATGATCCGCACCGATGGAGTGTGTCCGAAAGGGTGGGCCCAGGTGAGCCCTCTAACCGTGGTCGGAGACGACCTTGTTCTCCTAATAATCATGATGAAGGCCATAACGTCCGACCACGTTTGGGGCAATACACAGGGTGCAAGGCTTTCTTGCCTGGCCTAAGAGAAGTTACCTGGCTTGAGAAATTTAAGCAAGGGCATTTGGAGAGCTTTAATGGGACTCAGAATCCTTTGGAATTTATTCAGATCTATACTACTCTTGTCCATGTTGTGAGTGGTGATGAGAAGGTAATGACTAATTACTGACCCACTGTACTAAAAGAAACTACTCAGATAGATTGACAAAGGCCATATACCACCATAACCAGGTCTAAAGGCTTTGACAAGAAAGAGTCGAAGAAGCCGATCAGAACTAAAGATTGCAAAGGCAAAGCCAAAAATAAGAACAAGATGAACCCTTCATCAAGGGAGGTAGCCTCCATAGAGCAGCACCTGACCTTCATCAAGGGAGGTAGCCTCCATAGAGTAGCATCTGACCTACAACTAGGGCAAGGGCCTATGGAGGAAGCTGGCTGGTCGTTCTAACAATCATGTTGGATCTAAGGGCTCTCGTAGGACCAGCGGAAATGACTGTTAGTGCCTATTGCATAACGCGCATGGACACGATTTGCGAAACTATCGCACCTTGCAAAAATTCATGAATGACTTCTACTCAACTAAGGAGCCAATGCCTACAGTGCACGAAAGTGGTGGTCCTAGCAACACCAAAGATGTTGATGGAGATGAATAGATGGTGTATCAGAAGCCCTACCACTATGACCATGTCAATGTCTTTGGAGACTCAGTTGCCTATTGCACAAAAAGGCAATTCAAATCCACATGCAGCGGGGTAAATAATGTTGACACCTAACTAGATAATCCAAGCTATCTAAAGTGGTTAGATGTGGTCTTGACCTTCAACAAAAACGACTATACAAAATGTATGTCTACACCTCAAAATCTTCTACTTTTCATTTATCCTATAATAAGTAATTGTAAAGTAGAAAGAGTATTAGTCGATGGTGCGGTTTTTGGACTCGCCTTTTATTAGTACTAGTTGATGGTGGCAGTTCTACATGTGTTAACCTACATGATGAAGTCAATCAAGATGAGCAACGTAAAGATGATGTTAACCTTCTCGAAGAAAAATGTGGTTGAGTAATTATCAAGTCAGCAGCCTATCTAGAAGGGTTGCGTCGTTACTACAATAGAAAGATTCAACCATAATCACTTAATGTGCGTAACTTAGTTCTCACATGAATTCAGAATGTCTAATTTGAATAAATTATCTCTGAAATGGGAAGGTCCTTTTATTGTAGTTACTGTTATTCAACCTAGTTCTATTCGACTTGCTATAGAAGGCGGAAGGGTTGTATATAATGCTTGGAATATAGAATATCTTCACAAATATAATGTGTAGAACATTATATCTTAGTAATAAAGTTTATGATACACATTCATTTTTTGATTTATTTGTTGTGATTATGTTGTTGCAACAACGACATGAGCGTTGTGTCGACGTTTGTTACCGACAATAATGAAAAGGGGACTACACGCTGGACCCAAATTCGATGGTAACACAAGAACACCCGATGTATCTGAGTTCGGGCTCTCACGATGGAGATAATACCTAGTCCGTGTTCGGAATTATATGTGGCTAGGCGATTCTTGATGAGATATTGTGTCTTTAGGGTGCCCGCCCCTCCCTTTATATAGTAGAGAAGGCGGTTACAATATTGAGTCCTACTCGGATACAAGTAGGATTTCTATCCCGAACCCGTATTGGTTTGGATTACAACCATCCCGCCTTATACGACTCGGTTTCCTTAACTAAGGTCTATCCTGATTCTTCACGCTTTGCTTTCACCCCAAACGACCCATGACCTCATCCGATCGGCATGGCCCAATTTCTCTGGTTTGGGCTTTATTGGATCGCTGGTGGGCCCCGGCATATATATCCCACAAGAGCCCAGTGCTTCATGATCGAGTGCCTTCCAACCGCTAAGCCTTCAAAGTGCTTTTAGCCGAGTGCTTGTCATCGGGCAAAAGAGGTCACGAAGAACTCGCCGAATTCTCTTTATTTTGAACATCTTTGTCGGGATTACAGCCGTGACTCTTTGTATGCTTCAAGCATTTATCTTCAAAAATCATCTTTACTGACACTGACTTCGTTCTTGAGCACGCTGTCGACTTTAACTGGCATGAGGCATACCGTAAGAGGATGTTATTTCGAGTGGTACCCATTTATTCCGTGCGTCCGCAGTTTCGCTTTGGGCCCATCTTGGGGCATACCACTTGTTAACTTGATTCTTTTGGGCCATCGGCAATTATATGCGTCGGCGCGTGTCTGCAAGCCCACCGAAATGCTTCTAGGGCGGTTTCGGGGTTTTGGGAAGGGTGGTGCGAATTCCGCGGGCGAGAATCGGCGCCGCTTCCTTGTCATCTGAACAAATAGAGTGACTTTGTACCATTTCTACTTGCCCCTTTGTTCTCCAACTTCTTTTCCTTCGTGACCTCCGCCGCTAGGGCTAACTTTTCTCGTCACCCTAGTTTTGCGCGATCGCGAGGTTTCTTCATTCAAGGATGTCGCCTCCTTCTCCCGCAACCGCTCCTCCCTCCGCTTCGACCAAAGATTGGGCCGCCGATGACGACGGAGGGGCTACTGGAGGATTTAGTAGGCATTGGTGTTTTTCCGCCTTTGGTGATGCTTGCCGCCGCCCGCCCGCCACGGTGGTCTGCCCTACCTCGTGCTAAAGAGGTGGTCGTCTTTGAATCCTTTTTAAGCGCGGGCTTGGTCTTAAGCATCCCCTTTCTTGGCGTTCTCGAGTTTTATGGAATCGAGTTAACTCATCTTAACCCTAACTCCATTCTTCAAATTGTCGACCGTTAATCTCTGTGAGGCCTATCTTGGCATTGGCCTCATTTTGATCTTTTTCGCCATCTTTTCCTCCTCAAGCCCTTCCCCAAAGAAGAATTCTCCCAAAGCGGTTGGCGGTGCGGGTTTCGGTGAGGAGGGCATGAAAAATCTTACCTTAACATTCCCTTTAAAACCTCAAACAAGGGTTGGCACCAAGAGTGGTTTTATTGCGCCAATCCTGACCCTCCGTTGCTTGCCTTTACTGGGACACCACCTAAGCCTTCTCCCGACTGGACATCATTTCCCAAAGACGACGGAATGGACCAAGTGGTCGACCTCATGGGGTGATTGTCAAATTGAAGGAGAATGGGCTTACTGGCATGGCCGTTGTTGCCAACTTCTGCACCCGCCGAATTCAACCTCTCAAGGACCGAGTTCATCCTGGATATGAGTATGAAGGCCGCAACGATCCGACGCGGGAGGTTTCTGATGAAATTTCCTCAGCGGCGTTCTTCGGTCGTGCTGCTGATTTCTTCGCCCCAAATGAGAAGATCGTCGTTTCTCGAAACCCGAGGCCTTTTACAAAACTCCATCCGGCTCCTTGGTGAAGGGTCTCCATGGTATTTCCATCTTTGAATCTTTTGATTTTCACGGGACTTTGATCTGAATATCGCTCTCCTTTTCTCGAACTCGCAGAACGAAGCCTTCTTCTCCGATCGCCGCCCCAATTCTCTATACATAAGAGCGACAAGCGGACCTTTCTGATTGTCGTCCTTTGCAGCCTACCGCAAAGCGAACAAAGTAGATGACCTGGCGATGATCCCGTCGGAAAGGAAAAAAACCAATTATACGCAAGGCTAAGAGGAAGCGATCGGCGAGCAATGTACGCGCCCGGTGGTGGCGAAGATTCGGGACACCACAGCTATGCGGCCTCCTCCCCCGACTTCTTCCTCTTCAAGCCAGTCCTCGGTACATGAAGTATTCGAGCCCTAGGCCCGTCCTACCACCGAGAGTATGCCTTCGCTCGCACGCCCGATTGGTGCTCCTGTTGATAGTCCTCCCACCCGGAGGGGTTTGAAGTGCAAAATAACAAGGTCCAACAGGTTGGATTCCCTTGTCATCCTTTCCTTGCTCCCTCGACCGATTTCGATCGCTTCTTCCTGCGAGGACTTGCCGACGAAGTCCTTCATGAACCGCCGCCTCAGGAGTCTCCAGCGGTTGTCCATGAAAGCGGTTCCAGCTACCGTGAGGGCGAAACCTTGGTTGAGGCGCGTCCGCCACTCCCGATGTCGCCATGGAACCGATCAGGCGGCTCTTCCTGCAGCCCCTGAATCTCCAAGCAGTGATGCCAATTTAGAGCCGACTGGTTCCCAGCCACCTTTTCTTCTTGGTCCCGCTGATCGTGCTGCGTCGCCCATAGATGCAGCTGTCCCTCCTGTGATACTAGAAGATTCTCCTACCCCTGCTTGTCCATCGCCAGATGTGGAAATCCCCCCTCCTCGTCCAAATCTCCGATACAAGCCATGTTCGTGGATGCAGCGGTGGCGTGGTTATCCCGGGCCAGCGAAGCGAGGAAAAGGATTGGGAGACTTTCAGTAAAGTGCCTCCACTATTACGCCTTGGCCATGTGAGTCGTTTGTGTTGCATTTCCTTTTAACGAGTCTTCTTATCTATCTTCGAAGCTTTATCATTGCTTTATTGTCTTCAGCGCCTATCGTCCTTTGCCAAGGACCGAAACTTTCTTCTTCGCAAGCTATTCCCACGGATGAAGATGAGGAAAGATTATGCTGCTGAGGTTGAGCAGCTCCGCAATGAGCTGGAGGAAGTACTTACGCGCACCCGCGTGGAGAATCGAGAGGAACTGGAAGGGCTCCGAAGCCGTATCCAATCTCTGGAGGCTGAGAAACTGCATCTGACCAATTCCTCTGATGGTATTTTCCTGGTCCGAGTGCCTTGAGTTCTGATTCTATTCTTTGTCTTCTTAGGCCCCGTTCATTATTTCTTCAGATTTCCGGGAAAGGCTCAAGGCTTCTCTTTCCCAAAATGAAGAGCTGAAGAGGGCCGAAGAAGAGGCCAAGAAAGAGGTAACCAGGCTGACAAGAGAACTGGAAGGTGCGTTCTTTGATTTTTGCCTTCTGTCTTCGTCGTCATCATTTTGTCAGTTTCGAACTCATCCGACTGGTATATTGCAGTGCATCGAGTCAACTCATGAGCTCGAGGGTACTTAATGAAAAGATCCAATGTCTTGAAGCGGACCGATCGCCTCAAGCGGCCTTGGAGAAGGTGTTCTTGGTCTTGAGTCTGATGAAGCCGGTACCAAAGCAATGTCCCTCATGGCCTTGACATCACAATTCAAAGGTTAGAGGAAGCTTCCACAAAGATTACCGCAAGACCAGGAGGATGTTGCAATTACGAGTGCGGCCGGTGTTGGCAATTACCAAGTCTCTGTATCCGTGAGTGGAGCTCAAAGCGCCCAAGAGGGTTTTGCCCTGCTTGTTGATGATAATCAAGCACTTGCCCTTATGGACGAAGTCAAGGATCTCTTCTTTGTCTTGGTAAAAAACTTAGATCTGAGTCCCGTGTAATCCTCTGTTTGTACCGAACTTGCTCCGCGTTTGGACTTGGGTTTTTTGTTCCAATGCTGAAAGAATTATCCCCGGACTTGAATTTTCTTTGCGAAATGTTTAATCCTTGCTTTAGCGCGTCCGTTAAGCTTGGGCCCATTGAGCCGCTTGTCATCCTGGGCCGTCCAGATGTTTCCGTTTTAGTTTGACACCTGACCCTCCTCGAGATATGTGTAACAGCACGTCCAGAAGGTAGACCGTCTTCCGCCTCGGTAAAGGCGTCGTTTGAGCGAGTTGAGTCTCTCTCGAGGACGCGCGTTGCCCGTATAAGAGCGAAGTTCGCCTCGGTTTTTGCATTTGCGGCAAGACTACCATCTTCATCCGGCTGTTCCTCTTCCTTCCGAGGGTTTCTTTGAAGTGTTCGTCCGTTCGCCTTCTTTCTTGCTTTCTTCGTCTTTTTGAAAAATTGTATCTGACATTGGATCACCCCTCTTCTACAGGTTCTCCTCTTCATTTTCATGGACTCTTCTTCCGAGGATCTTTCCCCTTTGCCTCTTTCTCCTGAGTCGCCAGTTCGCCGGTCGCGCCATGGATCATAAACTGATCTTCAATTTTGGGGACGACGCTCACGTGAGCCGGGAGGATGAACATGCAGAGCTCTGGGCCGAGTTCGATCTCGCAATTGCTTGAAGCGGCGGAACGGAGGCCGTCGCCGGGACACCGCCGCCAATCAGCGCTTTGATCGAGGTCGTCCCTAAGCTTGTTGAGGCGAGAACGCCCTCATTGAAGCCGTCGGACGGGCTACGGGCGAGAAGGGCTTTTTTTTTTTATTTTGCTTCTTTGTCCAAGAACTTTGCGGTAGTACTTTTGCTGTGTGTATATTCGGTGAAAGATCTTTGAAGTCGTGAACAATGATGGTCCTTTTGTAATATTATTTTAAGCTATATTTCATATACGCTTTCTCCTTATTTAGATCTTGGTCGACTTTTCCGAGTGATTTTTCCTTTTATACTTGAGCACCTTGTCTGATTAGCGTAGCCCCCGAGCAATCGCGAGTTTTTTCCTCAAGCGTGCTTTTAGGCGACTAGGCTTTTTTCGTCCAGGGCTTCATAATCGGAGGTTCAGAGCACTCGGATCTAGTCGTGATCGCCGAAAAATAGGAACTGGTTTGCATGCGGGGTTGCACATGTGCAACACCATTAGAGTGTAACCCCGACTTCATCGCTTAATTGAGGAACAATTGAGTAGCAAGTCAAGTGACTAGAAAACTTCGGATACATAATGCTACTTTTGAACAAGTATCTTCTTCATTATAGTTAGCATATGCTAAAGACTATTAGGTGTAGCCCCGACTTCTCGCTTAATTGAGGAACAATTGAGTAGCAAGTCAATTGGACTAGATTTGACACCTCATTGAACTCTTTCAAGAATAAAAAGCAGCGTAGTTGCTCTATATTCCATGAGTTGCTAATGATGGCGTCGTCTTTCGCTTAAGCACAGTAGGGCCTCGGACGCGTTACCGTCAGCGATGTAGGGCCTTCCCAAATGGAGATAACTTGTGCTCGTATTTCGACTCTTTATCGTAACCAAATCGCCCTTGGAGAACGCTTTCGGTTTGGACGTTTGATTGCGTGATCTGACACGGGGGCCTAAAGATATCTGGCCGATCGACCACGGCGATCTCTCTTTCCTCTTCCAACTGTCGATATCTTCCATTACGCTTTCCTCGGCTCGTCCTCCTTGAAGCTCCGGACCAGGGATCCGAAGGTCAGTCGGTGAGTAGGACCGCCTCGAGCCAGAGACCGAAAGAAGGGTGATCGCCCGAGATCTGCTGGGGTGGTTCTCGGCCCCAGTACCGATGGCGTTCTTTCACCCATCGGGTGGCGTCTGATTTGAGACGGTCAAAGATCCGTGCCTTTAAGCCTTGCTGACACCATGCCGCTTGCTCTTTCCACGACCATTGCTCTTTGGATGAGCCACTTGAGGAAGCAAATTTTGATGCCGAGCTTATCGCACCAGTCTTGAAAGTCTTCTCCTTGGAATTGGGTTCCATTGTCCGTGATAATCCTGTTTGGTACGCCGAATCTTACCACAATTTCTTGGAAGAATTCCTTGGCTTTGGCCGCCGTGATGGTAGCCACTGGCTTTGCTTCTTTCCACTTAGTGAATTTATCGACGGCGACAAAGAGGTGAGTGAAACCGCCTTGAGCTTTCTTTAATGGGCCGACCATGTCAAGCCCCCAGACTGCAAACGGCCAAGTGATCGAAATTATTTGCAGCTTCTGAGCAGGTACGTGTATTTGGCGAGCAAAGAACTGGCAGCCTTCACAAGTTCGGACGATGTCTTCTGCGTCGGATACGGCAGTCGGCCAGAAGAAGCCTTGTCGATATGCCTTGCCTACCAGTGTGCTTGACGTCGCGTGATGCCCACAAATTTTCGAGTGGATTTCCCTGAGTAGTTTCTTTCCTTCTTCTGCTGATATGCATCGCCTTAGAACTCCAGAGGCACTTTTCCGAAATAACTCTTCTCCTACCACCACGTAGCTCTTGCGCGCCGCGAGATGCGCCCGCTCGCTCGGTCTTCGGAAGTTCGTCTTTCAATAGGTAATTGAGAAAAGGGCCGCCGATCAGTCCGATGACTAGGACCTCCTCTTCGTTGGATTCTCTTCGATTTGTTCGCTCCCCGCTTTTGGCCTATCGAGGGCTTGTAGATTTCTTCAACAAAACCCGGCGGTGCGATGGCCCGAGTGGAACCCAATCTTGCCAATTCATCTGCTTTTCGTTGTCACGGCGGAGCACATGGATGAGCTCGGCCCGTCAAACTTGTCTTCAAGCTTCAGTACCTCTGGCGGTATGCCGTCATGATATCTTCGACACATGACCAATCTTTTTGGACTTGATTGATCACCAGCATGGAGTCGCCTCGAATTGTTAGCCGCTGGATACCCAGAGATATCGTGATGCGAAGTCCGTGGATGAGTTCTTCGTACTTTCGGCGTTGTTTGATTTGGGAAGTGGATTTGCAAGACGATTTCAGCGCCACTGTTGGAGAGATGAGGACCACGCCTGCTCCTGCGCCATCGAGCATGAGAGATCCGTCAAGTACATTGTCCAATATTCCACTCTTCAATGTTTGTTGGGGATTGCACTCTATCCATTCGGTGAAATCGGCAAGTACTTGAGATTTTATCGTCGTCCGTGGCTCAAGGAGACTTCAAAGGCTCCGAGCTCGATCGCCCATTTTGCGATCCTCCGGTGGCTTCGGTTGTGGAGTATGTCCCTGCTTTAAAGGTGGTGACCACCGTGATTGAATGCTCTTGGAAGTAGTGCTTGAGTTTGCGGAAGGCAAGCAACACGGTATATAGTAGTTTTTGTACTTGTGGATAGCGTACCTTGACTCTCCCAATACCTCGGCCGAAGCAGACAGTCTCTGGACTTTCTCGAGGTGCCCTTCTTCCTTCCGCTCTACCACAATTGCCGCTACCGACTACATGAGTTGTTGCGGCGATGTAAAGCAAGAGGGTTCTTCGGCATTGGGGAACCAAAGACAGTGGAGATGACAAGAACGTCTTCAATTCTTCGAAGCTGCGTGCTTGATGGTCTATTGAAAATTACCTTGCTTCTTTAGAAGTTTGAAAAAGGCATTCCGCGACCCGATCGGAAATGAATCTGCCGAGTGCCACCATGCATCCAAAGTGAGCTACGGACGTCTTTCCGATTGGCCGGAGGCTTCATCTTCGTAATTGTATTGATTTTTTTCGGTTTGCCTCGATGCCTCGTTAGAAACAATGAATCCGAGTAATTTCGAGACGGGACTCCAAAGACGATTTTTCGGGTTGAGCTTCATCTTGTGGGCCCTTAGGCTTTCAAAGGTTTCGCTAAGTCGATATGAGGTCTTCCTTCGCCGAGATTTGACGAGAACGCCATCAACGTATGCCTCCACATTGCGCCCGATCTCGGAATGAAAACACCGCTGTATTGCGCGTTGGTAAGTCGCGCCAGCGTTCTTCAAGCTGAATGGCATTGTGACGTAGCAAAATGCTCCAAACGGAGTGATGAATGAAGTCCTGATGCAGTCTTCCTCCTTTAGCCTAACTCCATTCTTCAAATTGCTGCCTTCGTTAATCTCTGTGAGGCCTATCTTGGCATTCGGCCTCATTTTGATCTTTTTCGCCATCTTTTCCTCCTCAAGCCCTTCCCCGCAAGAATTCTCCCAAAAGCGGTTGGCGGTGCCGGTTTCAAAGAATTCGAATTAACGACTCAGATTCATTTGCAATCGTTAAGTAAAAGAAGAAAAATACAACTCGAGAAAAGATGTCGATACGCACACTATTAGGTAGCCTCGGCTTCATCGCTTAGTTGAGGATCAACTAAGTAGCAAGTCAAGAAGAAAGTCATAAACGAACAATATTTCTTAATGTAGGAAACAATAAATGACTTAAAGAGTGTTAGCATGCGCAACACTATTAGGTAGCCCCCGACTTACTGCTTAGTTGAGGATCAACTAAGTAGCAAGTCAAGAAAGCCAACAATTTTATGACATAATTTGAGTAAACAGTGACTTAGCTGCTCTATACTCCATGTGTTGCAGATGATCGTGCCGTCCTTGCTCGTGGCGCAGGCATAGGCTTGCGATCGAAGTCGTAGGTGACGCCGGAGCGTAGGCGAGGCTCGTGGCTGGCGTCGAAAGTGGCACTTTCGGGCGAAGGCATTGGCTCGTGGTCGTGCCGGTTGGCGCCGACGCAGCGTGGCTCTTAGCCGTGCGCCGGTTGGCGCCGGGCGCAGCGTAGGCTCGTGGCCATGCCGAAAAGTGGCACTTCGGCGGCGTTGGCTCGTGGCCGTGCCGGTTGGCGCTTCGGTGCGGCGTGGCTCTTAGCCGTGCCAGTTGGCGCTTCGAAGCGCAGCGTAGGCTCGGCGTGGTTTTGGCCGTGCGGAAGCCGGCACTGGCGCGGGCGTGGCTCTTAGCCGTCTGCGAAGTTGGCGCTTCGGCGCGGCGTAGGCTCGTGGCGCGCCGGTTGGCGCCGAGGCGCAAGCGTAGGCTCTGGCCGTGCCGGTTGGCGCTTCGGGCGCGCGGCTCGTGGCGTGCGGCGGTGGCGCTTCGGGCGCGGCGTAGGCTCTTGGCCGCCGGTTGGCGCCGGGCGCAGCGAGGTTCGGCCGGCGTCAAATTGGCGCTGGGATGTGCGAGCGTTGGCTCGTGGCGCGCCGCGGTGGCGCTGGCGCTGGCGTAGGTCTCTGGTGCGAAGAGTGGCGCTGGGCGCGGGCGTAGGCTCTTGGCCGTGCCGTTGGCGCTTGGGCGCGGCGCGAGGTTTGGCGCGCCGAAGTTGGCGCTGGGCGCGGCGGTTCTTGGCCGTCTGAAGGTGGTGCTGGGCGGCGGCTCGTGGCGTGCCGGTTGGCGCTTCGGGCGCAGCGTAGGCTCGGGCCGCCGAATTGGCGCCGGGCGCAGCGCTAATTTCGTGGCAGCTGGCGGTGGCGTGGCGCCGCGAAGCTCTGGTCGTAAACGGGTGGCGCGGGCGCTGGGTAGGCTTCTGGTCGTGCCGGGTTGGCGCTGGGCGCGGGCGGCGTTGGCTCTTGGCCGTGCCGGTTGGCGCGAAGCGGCGTGGGCTCGCGGTCGTGCGAAAGGTGGCGCTGGGCGCAGCGTAGGTAAACTCTGGCGCGGCCGGTTGGCGCCGGGCGCAGCGTAGGCTCGGTCGCGGCCGAAATTGGCGCTTCGGCGCAGGGCGTTACTTCGTGGCGTGCCGGCGGTGGCGCCGGCGCCGGGCGAGGCTCTTAGCCGTCGAAGAGTGTGGCGCGGGCGCGGCGTAAGGTTTAACGTCGCCGGTTGGCGCTTCGGCGCGGGCGTGGTTCTTGGCCGTTGGCCGGTTGGCGCTAGCGCAGCGTAAGGCTCGGGTCGACAAATTGGCGCCGGGCGCGGGCGTTGGCTTCGTGGCGTGCAAAGGTGGCGCCGGGCGCTGGCGTTGGCGGTCCGCTAATGCGAACATCTCTTTTACCGTAGTCGGCGGCCTCCGGGGCATCTTCTTGATTAGGTCGGGGTTATTAACGCCCTTTTGGAATGCTGCAATAACTGCCGCCTCCGAGATATCCCTGATTGTATTCTTCTTCTGCATGAAGCGCCGGATGAACTCTCGAGCGTCTTATTCTTCTTCCGGGGAGCTGCACAGTCCCATTGCGTTCCGGTCGCTCGAAGTGCCTTGGAAGTTGGTGATGAACTGCTCACAAAGTTCTTCCCAGGAATTTATGGAATTCGCCGGGAGTCCCGTGAGCCACGCTTGAGCCGAAGAGGTGAGCATGACCGGGAGATAATTAGCCATCACATTGTGATTCCCCCCAGCGGCCATGATCGCAAGGGAGTAAACTTGGAGCCAAGCTTCCGGATCTCTTTCTCCGTCAAATTTGGTGATGCTTTTTGGGTTGAATCCTTCGGGCCAAACCACTCGGCGAAGGTGAGGAGTGAAAGCCCGGATGCCCTCAATAGGGCCATTGCCTCGTCTTTGCGGAGAACGTCGGTGAGGCGACCTGGCTCGGTGACCTTCACTTTCTCCTCCGTCGTGGTAGCGGAGGTTTCGGCGGTCTTCTCGGTCGTCGTGGCCAATGCCAAAGCGTTCATGGTCATCTCGTACCGCGGCGCTTTCATCTTCGCAGTCACGCTTCGGGCGCTCAAATCGCACGAAGGTCGGCGATCTTTGCCGAGCCTCTCTCTCGTCAAGCCCCTTTGTGGCGCGCATCGCGTCAGATATCGCTTTCGACCGCGAGTAGACAAGGCGAGTACGAGATGGCTCTTTTCTCTTGGCGCCTCTTGGTCTTCTTTGAATTGCCGCCGCCGCAACCATAGCCTGAACTTGGGCTACGATCGGAGCGGCCGGGCTATCCGGTCCGAGCAATGGTCCCAAGGTGTCGAGAAGCGTCTTGGAAGCGACGATGTTCTGCTGAGGAGTATGGAAAACCGATTGGTTCCCCACCTTCGTCTGCAAGATTTCTTCATTCACGCTACGGCCTCTGTTCTGGAGGAGTCTCGCATGGTTTTCTTGATGGTGATGGTTCTCCTCCGTAGCATTTGCCGCGTCCTTTTGCAGAGGGTCCGTTTCGATCACAAAAACGCTGTGAAAGCTTGGGAAATTTCCTATCCCATCCTCTGAATCGGAGGTGCAGGAAGATGAAGCGTACTGACCTGTGAATCCGAGTGGTTTTTTCTGCATATTCGACCACTCGGGGCTCGCTATTAGCCGCCCGACTCGAGACGAGGATCGGGCCTTGGCTTATCGCCCAAGCGACGATGGCCATACCTGCTCCCGATCCGAGTGGTTGGCCGGCTAAGAGAACCTCAGAATTGGCTCCAGATCGGAACTGATCCGAATCCGAGAAGGAAAGATGACCAAAGTCGTCGGTGACGAAATCCAGGCTTCCGAAGCGAAATACCTGAGCCGGCGTGAAGGTGGCCATGCTTCTGAAGATTGCCATCGAGCTTGCTGCGATTGATCCTAGCGCAGCCCCTACCTGGTGCGCCAACTGTCGACGTTTGTTACCGACAATAATGAAAAGGGGGCTACGCGCTGGACCCAAACTCGATGGTAACACAAGAACACCCGATATATACAGGTTTGGGCTCTCATGATGGAGATAATACCCTAGTCCTGTGTTCTGGAATTATATGTGGCTAGCTGATTGCTGATGAGATATTGTGTCTTTAGGGTGCCCCGCCCCCTCCCTTTATATAGTAGAGAAGGGCGGTTACAATATTGAGTCCTACTCGGATACAAGTAGGGATTTCTATCCCGAACCCGTATTGGTTTGGATTACAATCATCCCCTGCCCAATACGACTCGGTTTCCTTAACTAAGGTCTATCCTGATTCTTCACGCTTTGTTTCACTTTCAAACACCAAGCACCTCATCCGATCGGCATGGCCCAATTTCTCCTGGCTGGGCTTTATTGGACTGCCTGGTGGGCCCCGGGGCATATATATCCCACACGTTGTTCGATACATCAGCGGCTAGGACACTGGTTGGTGTAGTAGTGGCTTGAGTGCTGGTTAGGGTTGTTGCTGCAAATCCAACCTTGTCATTGGTTTCCTCATTGCCGTTTGAGAGGGCCCAATTTCAGTAGTCTTAGATTTCTTGGCTAGAGGTGCTTGACTACTCCAACTAGCCTGATCACCCGACCTCTGCAAGTCTTACTGACAATTCAAGATTAAGAAAGTATTTACCTCACATATCTATATGCACTCCTCTTGGAATTATTTTTAAGCCCCGATCAATCTAGAAGACTTGATTATTGAGAGAGATGGGTTCTAAGCCATCTTTTGTAGCCATCATCATTTTAGGAGTTCTTTCCACTACTTGTTGTGGCAATTCTAAAATAAAACATAAATAAATTAAGTAATGCATTTGCTACTAAAATAAAAAATAATGACTTTAGAATGTTTAGAGAATAAACATACCTCCAGAGCTAATTTTTTTTGTTGGGTCATCAATCCCTCCAAGCGTCCAAGCATAGTGACCCTCTTTGTTAGAGGGCTGATTTTGTGCTGGAGGAAGTCGTGCATGATCCTCTGACCACTCACACAATCGCAGCTAACCTTTCTCTTGGTGTCACCTTCAGCTTATCTTTTTCCTTGTCTTGCACCGTTCACATTGGAGGAGCATTCTCGATGAATTTGAGACAACTACCTCTAGGAAGTTTAGAGTAGAACCACTCTTTCTGATAATCGTGGCATGCATCTTTAATCAAAAGGGAGGTTATTCTTTTGCTATGTTATCATTCAACTTAAAATATACATTACCACCCTATTATTGTGAGTAAATTGGTAGAGATGGTGGAAAATGAGAACAGAAGGGGGAATGCCAAAGGAAGATTCACAAAGATGTGAAAAGACACTAAGGATCAAAGTCAAATTTTTTCTAAGGTGAAAAAGTTCGATCTTGTAAGATCAAGAGTATCTGCTAAGAATTTGCTCTCTAACAAGCGTAAACCTTATTTGATGAAAGAAGCAAAAAGAATAATCTAACCTTCAGATGGAGTCAAGATAGATTCCTCACTAGTGCGAGTCCACTTGATTAGAGACTTAGGTAGGAGATAGTCTTGACATTCAAGTACTTTAATTTTGCTCTCTATACAGCTAGAGTTGCTCAAAATCCCTTAGTTCTTCCTGTAAGGAGTGTGAAAGAAAGAGGAAGGAGATAAAGAACTTAAAGACGGAAGGGTTGTAAATGAAGAATGCGGCGTAGGAAGAGTAAGAAATGATGGTAAAAAGGAAATCTTTTTATCCCCATTTTTACCGCAACTGTTCCCCCATTTACTGCGATTTTTGGTCTTCGTTGTCACTAAATGGGTGTTGTTACCAAGAAGGTGGAATCTTTTCCTCTCCCACCTTTCTATTAAATTATTGGAATGATTATGTAGAGAACAAAATCTTCTTGATACATGTTTCAAAGCAAGAAAGGCTTAAGTATTTTTTTTTTTCTTAAGCCTTGGGGGTTAGCTGATGAGGATTCTTGACCAAGTCAATATTTCTCATAGAAAGCAAGCCTATATACTAGGAGCCCACTTAACAATGACTAGTTATGACCTAGAGACGAACATTCATGGGTAATGACGATCAGTCATACGATTATGTAAACTCCAACCAAGTAAATTGGTCGGAAGGCATGGCGGTTTCTCATGTGATTAACATGGAAGGAATTATTGACGTATATGACAACTCACGACTGTTAATCAAAAGGCACAACGGTTCAAGAGTTAACGAAGATACATGTATGAAAGCAAAAGGCGCCTCTAGTGGCATTAACTACAACTTCTTTTTTAAGGGATACAAGGACGTACACAACTCACGAATGCACATCACCACACGCACACACATGCATGCACGTCCATTACACACGCTAAGAAAATGATTGGAAGCTCCAAGACCTCTGTAGTCCGGGAACATGCTGTCTCATTGAACGCGCACGTGCTTGTGTACCCGTTCCTAATTTTTATTAGAGATGAGATCCGTGAGGATGATTCGGGGATCGAACACGCAACCACTCAGGAGTTCACCGACTCTCGAGCCAACCGAGCAAGTGTCGGTAGATATGCATAAATAAGGTGTTATGCATGCCCCAAAACTTATAGAATTCATTCCTATAATTTTTTTTGTCTAGGACAATACAATCTCTACCTAATTATGCTATCTTATTTTTACTTTTCCATGAGTTCCTACAGAGTCCCGATCATCAACAATTTGTCTCAACGGTCTTACAAATCAGAGCAAATGTTGGCGCTGATGACTCGGTTCGCTGTTAGCCGCTTCCGTTAAAGAGAAGATGACGGTGATACTTGCAATCTTCTTTGCAATCTATATTGTTCTTGTATGGATATATAGACGGCTGGTTGGAGTAGATGGGTATGTATGAGTGTCGCGACAATGGCGTCATGAGGGCGTTAGATGCGAAGTTAGCTCAACAATTAGTGACATCCACGCTCTGATGATGCGCGTGCTTGCATTCTTGTGAAATTTCTTTGACCTGGTGAGAAAATAAGGCCAAGTCGGCACCGCATTCTCCCTTTTTGGTCGTATTTTTTCAGGTCTCTGTTTCTTTCAGAGGCAACAACCAAAGGTCCCATTGGCAGTTGACAAAGAAGATATCTTCACCTTTACATCATAATGGGATCCTTTTCTTTTGTAATTTCAAAGCATCGTCTTGCTGTATACGGCATGGTGCAAAATTTTCCAAACACAAAAGTTGCTCTCTTTCTATCTTTCTCCGCATGCAGTCACAACTCGCAAGATGTTACTGAAACAGTATTTACGAGGAATAATTGATAAAATACCTCACTTACTTGTGTCATTGATAAAATGCCCCGAACCATCATGTCAGTGAGACAGACGAAGCATTTTATCAATTATACCAAGTAAAATAAGGCATATGATCAAATCCTCCAAACTCTCGCTGTGTATGTGAGTGAGTGAGAGAGAGAGGAAACAATTTCATCGTGGCTCGATTATGGAGATGGACACGTCGTTTACAGACTGTGTCTTGGTCGTTTCGGTCTTCATCGCCAACGAGAACTCCGACGCCGAGACATTCTTCAGCCTCGCGAACAGCGGCGGCTGAGTGGGCGCCGGCAGCTGTATCTGATCGCTGATCAGCATGAGCACGACGTTGGACATGGTCGGCCGGAGCTCGGGGTTCTCCTGCACGCAGAGCAAGCCGGCGTGGTAGCACCGCCACGCCTCGTCTTTCGAGTACGAGCCAGCGAGCGACGGGTCCATCAACTCAGCTGCCTTGTCCTCGTTCCAAAGCTTCCATGCCTGTAGTACGTACCGTCATATATAAGTTCAGTCAAGAGTTGCACTACTTTGTTAGGAGAAAAACTACGCAGTTGCGATTGATTCAGGAGAATGGATTTTGGGAAGGATTTTACATCTTGGATCAGGGTTTGCTGGTGCTCCTGAAGGTACATTGCGCCATTTCGCTGCCCGCTGAGGATCTCTAGTGCTAGAACTCCGAAGCTGAACACGTCTGACTTCACCGAGAAAACGCCCTCCATTGCATATTCTGGTGCCATGTATCCGCTGCATTTTTTTAAAATTTCAGGTTAGCACCTACTCAAATTACACGGCCCGTAAGTTCTGTACTAGATGAATCATGAGAAAGTGGACTGTTGCATTGCACTTACTATGTTCCAACGACCTGTCCGGTGTTAAACTCGTTTCCCTCCTCTTCGAAAATCTTGGCCATCCCGAAATCGGAGATCTTAGGGTTCATCTTGTTGTCGAGGAGCACGTTGCTCGCCTTGAGGTCCCTATGGACGACCTTAAGACAAGAATCCTCATGGAGGTAAAGCAGGCCGCGAGCTATTCCCAGGATGATGCTCTGTCTCATCTTCCAGTCCAATTGTGCACTCTTTCTAGTGTCTGATGGTACAAAGTTGGATCGAGTTAACTCATGATGGCTTCAATTTCCGGTTTCAGAATTCTTATATCAAACAGAAGCTAGTCAGATTAGTTAATCTGAACATTTAGAATTCTGATCGAGGATACACGCATGAAGCACATGGATGCTACACGACTTTACATGCTACTTAGCTTACCATTGATCTATTGTGCATCGATCTAATAATTTGATTAAACCTAATTGACTTAAAATCAGTATATTATGCAGATTTCAGAACCCAAGAGTTGGAAATCGGTTCAACCATGTGCATGTCCCATGTGTATTAGCCCCTCACCAGCCATTAACCAAAACCAAACAATCTCTGCACACTTCTGCAACACCAAATCAAACTTATCTCAACCATAGGCGTGTTCCGTGATTCTCGATACATAATTCACAGGAGAATTGCACCGAAAATTAACAAAGGGAAAGCAAATTAACTAACTGAAGAGGAAGGCATCAAGGCTTCTGTTGGGGAGGTACTCGTAGATGAGCATCTTATCATTCCTCTCCACGCAGCAGCCCAATAGCCTCACCAGGTTCCTGTGCTGCAGCTTGGCGATCAGCTCCACCTCGTTCCGGAACTCCGCCACGCCCTGCCGTGACCTCGCCGACAGCCGCTTCACGGCGATCTCTGCGCCACCGCCCAGAACACCCTGAACATATCCGAGAACCGAAATTTTGTTAACGTATGCAATTTCAAGCCCAAGAGTCAAGGATAGTACTACTAGAACTAAACGAGTAGCATTTGACAGTGTTCATACTCTATAAACGGGCCCAAAACCGCCTTCGCCAAGCTTATTCTCCTTGGAGAAATTGTTGGTGGCGGCATGGATGGAGGACAGGTCCATGAGAGGCAAGTCCGAGTTGGACAGTGGCCTCAGGCTCTCTATCTGAGCCCTCCTGATGGCTGCAAGAACCAAGAAAAGCTCTTAGCTAGTACTGATTAACATCACACCAACTAGTACAACTGTACACGTACTAATGTAACAATTGCTAGTACAAATTAGAGCTCAGCTCACCGTTGCGCTTCCTCCATCTCCAGCAGTACACACAGTACAGAAGAGTGCAGATGATGACTACCGCCAGGATGGAGACCATTATAGTCATTCCATTGGAGCTCGAATGTCCTGGTGCAACAACACCCACACCAATTCAGTCACCTTAACTGAAGCACACTGACATATCTGCAACAAGCAATAACTGGATGTACCTGGATCACCTTCTGGTGTTGTATCCAGCAACCGGCGATGTCGAAAGCGGTACGGCGATCCAACCGTGTGTTCTTCCCGGTGCTCCATCTTGGAGCTCTGCTGAGAATTGATGTGCTTTATAGGAATATATATTTCTTGTTGCTATTGGGTTGTTGGAGAGGTGTTGTAGCTAGCCAGCCATAATTTGGAGATTCGTTAGTGCTACTTTTGTGCTGGCACAAATGTGTACAAGGCATACATGGTGAGGGGAATAAGATGGATATATGCAGCTGCAGGCATGGGGATGGAGAGGGAGGGGACGTCGATGGCTGCTGAATGAATTAGTTTTCAAAGGTTCCCTGCCAATATTTCATGTTTGTCCTTTTAGGACTGCCAAATGTGGTGTTTGACCATGCAATGACCATAACGTCTAAGGAACCCCTCCTGTTCCCAGTGGAGGCTTTAGTTCTTTTTGACATGGGACGGCAGTGGATGCTGGATACTTCTGTTTGTTCTTGGCTTTTGTTCTTGTCCATTGCTTTCTAAATCAAGTCGGACTATTCTTACTAAATTGATCTGGTTTCTTACTAAATTGATCTGGTTTTGTAGTATAACCATGCACTCACTTGTGATAGGGATCCATATCAATGTTAAAGCTCAAAACTTCTCACATGTCCACATACACGATTTGGTGCTATCTAAGGGGCTAAGTGCGCAATAGAACACCAAACACATTATCATTTTCCTACCATGTTTGAGACGTGCATGTGTGAACTAGCTAGGGGCGCTGAAAGCAGGGTATGGCTTGTCAGCTCCTACCATGGGAATGAAAATGAAATGGGAAGTAAATGACAGTGTGCACGATAGAATTCATGTCCAGTTGTAAGGCAATTGTACAGTCCGCGAGCACTGTTCGATGAACAAACAACGGTCCGAATAGTCAAACAGTGTCAGTTGCAGTGTATTACTATATTGCTCGTTACAATATCAGCATTGTTACCGTGTTTTTCAACAATCCTACGAACGGTCTAAAGCATTGCTTTTTTATCCAGCAGTCGATCCGTAACTATTAAGGGTGTGTTTAGCAGAGATTCAGTTTCTCCAGATTCATAAATCTGATGAAGCTGAAAATTCTAGTTTTACCATATTCGTGAAGCTGAAGCTGTAAGTACATTAAGGGTGTCTAGATAGATCATCTTGTTTATATTTTAGACCAAAAATATAAACTTAATCCACTTTATTTTAACTTACAAGTTTCAGATTTCAAGTGAATACCAAACATGCCCTAAAGTTGTAGTCATGTAATTATTGTATTGGATTTTCTTTTCCTGAGAGTGTGTTTTCTCCTTTTTGACAAACGAGGATACCGTGGGAATTATTGGAGAGAGCACTGTAGTTACGGATGGTGCTATATGGGGCCTTGGATGTCACCTCATTGCCATAGGGATTTGCAGCTTTGTGTGGCAAATGGTCAAACCATCTTGGTATTTCGTATTTTTAGTGGCTAGTGGGATCCGGGTGTGGTGGTGCGCGCTTCGCCTTCGCCTTCGCCGGTGGGCTCGGCTGGGCTGGAGCGTAGAAAAACAGGAACGGAACAGGTGATCCGTGCAAGTGCAACGTGATACGTGGATCTAGACATATTATATTTAACTGATAGGGTTGGGTACGAATAGTTTAAAATTACCTTTAGAAATGACTAGTTTATGGTTATCTTCATACACATCAATATTTCTCTCTTTCCTCTTCCCTACTCGCTTCTCCTACCTCTTTTCTTTTCTCCCTAGTATAAAAATTTAAAATTTAAAAAATTTAAATCGATAATTCTCAAATTAGAAAGTTTCAACTCTAAAACCTTTCAATTAAAAATTTTTTGGTTTAAAAAGTTACGGTTAATTTTCGTTTTTTCAATAGGGAATCGCGTTCGCCTCTATGTCCTTCGGCCATTGCCATTGATGATGTTCGCAATCGCAGACCGCCTTTTATTCTTATTGGCGCACCTCTGTTTCTTAATTTTTTGAAATGAAAGCCGGAACTCGCCATGCCTTTCTAAAGTTTTTGACTATGGTGTAACTTTTGTATCTGTTACCTTCTTCTCCTTAATGCATGGCAGAGTTCCCGCCCTTTCATTTCAAAAAAAAAAGTTACGGTTAAAAAAATTTTTAGTTTCAAAATTTTTGAAAATAGTTAAAAAAATACTTTTTATTCAAAAACTTAGGAAAGAATTTGAAAAATAAAAAACTATTTTGAGTCTAAGGGAAAGAGAACAGGGGAGGAAAGAAGGATGAAGGTGTCACCAAGTGTCGGGCGAAAGAGATTTTGAGAGAGAAGAAAGACGAAGCGAGCAAGAATATGTTGCCATTTATCGCAACGAGAGTACATGCTTATTTAAGCAATTCCGGCCAGGGTTAGCATCTCAGCTGCTGTATTACGATTTTAGAACGACGCCCTGTACTCCTGTGTACGCCGAGGACAGTGCTCACATAATTTGGCGCTAATAACACGTCGCTGATCACAGGTTTAGTTATTTTATGTCTTGGATTTGAAGCAACCACATTTTTAATAGCCACCATGCGTGATGCATCGGATTGGCCAGCAAGGGGATCAAATCCTCAAGGTCATGCAAGTCGTGCGGAGTAAAAAATGGGAACCAAAGACGAGGAAGTAGAGATACCTTGCAGCGGCGCAGTTTAACCTTCTAAAGTTCAGGCGTACCGAAGTTTCAGAGATCCCCACGAACGCCTTCTCAATTTAAAAAGGTTTGCTGTGAGCCTGTGAGGGAGTAAGAGTTTTAGCCATGTTTAATAGAGCTTTAAATCTTAGTTTTATTTTAGATTTAAAACTTACAGGTTAAAATAAAGTGAATTAAGTTTATATTTTTAGTCTAAAATGTAAATAAGATGATCCACTTAAACACTCTTAGGGTGTGTTTGGTAGGGCTCCAGCGGATTTGGTGGAGCTGGGTATTTCTACCTCCACCAGATCTATAGAGCTGAAGCTGTGAGTATATTAAAAGTGTTTAGATGAATTATCTTGTTTACATTTTAGACCAAAAATATAAACTTAATTCACTTTATTTTTCCCTATAAGTTTCGGATCTTTGGTGAGCTAGGATTGGAGCTCTAACAAACAGACCCTTAATACATCCACAGCTCCAGCTCTACGAATCTGGTGAAACTAGTAATACTTAACTCCACCAGATCTATGGATCTGATGAAACTAGAGTTATACCAAACATATCCTTAGTACCTTCTTAATTTGATACGGCCGTGAAGCTGGCCCTAATTGGCTAATTTATTAGAGGCCGAACCGGAGATGTAGAGCAAACACAGTTGAACTTCGAAACCCTAGTAGTCGCGATAGATGGTGAAAGAACAGCGATATATCAGGTACAATATGCCTTTACGGTACAGTCGTGCAATCCGGCTTAATTTGGTTCTGGTAGAGTGTGGTTAAAAACAGATATTGCGGGGAAATAGCTAAATACGCTGGCGGAAGAAGCGGTGGAACTAGAAAATTTTTAATAAAAATATACACTTCATATATGTGTGTGTATGCAACATCACAAATCTAATATATATATTCAAAATTTACTAAAAATACAGTATAAATAGTTCTAAGGTCATATAAATTCCAAACCACTAAAAATTAAAATCAATTCAATCAACAAATTTGATCCATAAAAAGATATTGTCCTAACGATTTTTAAACTTTTAGAGTATCCGTACATACTGGCACCCCACCTAAATAGCCCTAGGCAGAACTGAGTGTAGGCCAGGCCTCTCCCAGAGTCCCAGTGCCTCTCCCAGTTTTGCTAAATTCAATGCTGAGATATACTACTTATATGTTCACTTTGCAATCCACACCGGCAGGGCGGAGTCACCCAAGTCTCGGACCGACTCACGGATGTCGGACCAATTTTCTCATAGATTTTTGATCTAGGTCTCAGATCACGGCTCGGTTAATCTGAGGTCCGACTTGACCGCTGCATATACCGGCACCTCACCTAAATCCGCCCCGGGGCAGAGCTTAGTGTAGGCCAGAGTAGCCATGGCCCTCCTCGCTTTTCTAAATTCAATGCTGAGATATACTCACTTATATGTTCACTTTGTAATCCAGTCAAAGCCGGCCTCCTCTATAATTTGGATGAAGCTTCGCCGTTGGCTAAGTGGACATAATTTGCATAGTTTGTTTGTGTTTTTGCACATCATGATAGTCCTCCCGCTTCACGGAGAACTTGTATTAGCCAAAGATCAAATACCACTATGAAGCCCTTCTGTGCACACGTCGCTAACACAGTCATGCCACTCGTTGGGCTGATCGCAATGCAAAGCCCGTTGTTGCCCACTACTGCAACAAAATTTTGCAAATATTGGACAATTGGTTACATTCTCGAAGTACAGTTGCAGCTTTGGGAAATTCTGAGTGGTTATGTTATTGGCGATGACAACGACAAGCTTTCCAAAGTGTCAGGCTGGGTCGAAGAAGGTGGCAGCTTGTTAGCTACATTGATGGCTGCAATGGTCTTGGTTGTAGGCACGGGCAAATCCAATGTGAGGCTCCAGTAGGGGTGAAAACGGTACGGAAACGGTCGGTAAATAGCTGTTTCGTTTCTGTTTCCATATTTTATACCGGTAACGGTAACGAAATCGGAAACCTCGAAAACGGAAACGGAAACGGGTAGTGACGGAAACGGATGCGAAACGGATACGAAAACGAAAGCGAAAAATTCCACAAAGATGTGGTACGTGATCTATCAAAACTTCCAAATATACCAACTTTAAATGATATTATAGTTACACAAAACATCTTAATAGCATCCATTTTAGCCCAGAGGAATCTGGGCCACCATCTGATCGAACCATGGTCTCAAGGCTGGCTAAATCATGGACCTCCATGCCAGTAGAACTAACATAGCAAATCGTTAACCTTTGATAAACCAACCATCCAACATGGCAGCCGAAGAAATCAAGCGCATTTATCATTAGAGTGGTTTTCAAATTTAGCAAAAGCCAAATTACAACCTGTCAGAATACAAGACAGAAATACAGAACAACTTCTGGTATCTTTTAAGTTGTAGTGAATGTAATTCTGAAATGAATACATCCATGAGGGGACTATACATATGTCTAGGACTTAGGATAACTGACACTAAAGTCTAAAAAAAAATCCACATTTATCTCAAATAACTATTTACTGCCTGCAGATCCGGAACATACATAATCATGATTTTAAACTATGGAAAAGTTAACACACACACACAAATGCACTAGGGAATGCCATATGGCCTATCCAACCAAGGGCAGCAAATAAAATCCGGAGCAAAGGGATATAGAAATTGTAATAGCTTTTTAAATTTATGGGTACCAAATGCAACAACTGTATACTTTATGGAGGTCCTTCGGAGTTTCACACAACAGAAGACATGAGAAGCCATCAACATTTCAGGGTTGAGGAACCAAGTGATTTTCCAGAACTTCTGTTATTGGATACAACTTTGTATATCATGCACTAATGTCAGTAGGCCATGTCTCCTTAATACTTTAATGCTTTTGCATTTCTATACAAATTTCCTTTTCAGCAATGTCAATAAAAAGTGACTAGGAGGGAACCACTGCTTCCGTATAAACTAAAACTACAATCTTGTTTCCGTATAAACTACAATCCCTGCACCTGCTGCAAGCCTGCAACCATTGCTTCCGTATAAACTAAAACTACAATCTTGTTTCTACATCAAATTTCTGACAAGAATATTTTCAAGAATAGTGAGATCGTCAACGTGTGCTTTGTAATTGTACACGCTGCTTTACCTCCCAGACGTCGCTCATGACGGCAAACTGTCTGGTATGAACAAGCAAAGCAGACTCACGGCGAGTTTGATGCCAATAAATCCTAACCCGGTGGCTTCAATCATGCTGGATCTCGCCTGACTCCAGTTCCTTTCGTCGATGAGCTTCAGCTCCAACGAATGGTAGGGTATAAGAGCAGCCTCTGTAAACAAGGAAAGGTTTCAACAACACTAAAATCAACATGTCTGACACCAAGCACAGATTATTTAGGATTCAGAGGCATCAACAAACTACAATCTTGCCGCGGGCCTAGCGACGAGGTCGGGGCGGCGAGGTCCAGGGCGGCGAGGTCGGTGGCGACGTGGCGGGCTTAGTGACAATGTCGGGGGACGGCGCGGTCGGGGGCGGCGCGATCGGGCGGCGAGGTCGGGGGCGGCAGTGGAGACGCAATGGAGGCCGGAGGGCGGAGGGAGACCGGGAGAGTACTGGAGAATGGAGATGCGCCGCCTGGTGGCTGGAGACCAGGAGTCGGGAGAGTCACGGGCTCACGGCGAGGTCGGGGGCGGCCGCCGGCCGGTTGGGGAGCTGTGGAGATGCAGTGGAGGCTGGAGGGCGAAGGGAGACCAGGACTAGAGAGTGGAGACGCACCGCCCTGGGAGGCTGGGAGAGACTAGAGGAGGAGCCGGGACTCGGGAGACTGGAAAGAGGAAGCTAGGGTTAGGGCTGCGGCTGGCTATTCCGATTGGCATTTAGTGGGCGTGGGCCGTGGGCTGGTGCAGCATTACTAGGCCGGATTCAATTCGGAAATTCGGGTCACTGTCTACGGAATTTCCGTTCCATTTCCATTTCCGTCGGAACTAGCTCCCCCGTTTCCGTTTCCGTTTCCGAAAAAAATTACCGTTTCCGTTTCCGTACCGACACTTTCCGATTCCGTTTCTGAAAAAGAGCTTCCGTTTCCGTTTTTCTTCGGAACGGTCGGAAACTTTCCGTACCGTTTTCACCCCTAGGCTCCAGGCTGGCGCCTATCTTTTACGTCGGTGCAGGTACCTCCTCGTCCGGTGCTCCTGGTCTCAGTACTTCAGCAACTCAACTGAATCAGAGTAAAAGGAAGAATACCATGTTTCAGCTCAACTGAAACAGGGTATTTGCCAAGCCCACAAGGCCAATTGCAGCTAACAATCAA
Organism: Guadua angustifolia; assembly: GCA_036346375.1. Classification (NCBI taxonomy): domain Eukaryota; kingdom Viridiplantae; phylum Streptophyta; class Magnoliopsida; order Poales; family Poaceae; genus Guadua; species Guadua angustifolia. The sequence goes on from CM070502.1 coordinate 10,298,254, forward strand.
CATCCACATCCAATCCACCCCACATTCTCCAAATCCCCAAATCAATTGAACAAGAGAGAGCTGACTACCAAGAGCCCGAGAGGAGAGCACACCTACCGAGCGGTTGCATAGTGCGACAAGCTGACAAGAAGTCAGGGTCGAGTTCGAGTGGGCCGACAAAGAACAAAAGCCGTGGGGCTATGTCGGCGACCTTGGAGGCGGGGTGGTGGAGTGAGGAGCCGCCATCAGAAGAATGGGATAGCCAGGGTGAGGTGCGAGGAGGAGGACCAAAGTATGGGGCTGCGTGGGGCGTCTAGATCTAGAGGGGAGGACTGAAGATTAGAGCCAGAGGAGGGAGGAGGAGGACCAGAGGTGGAGTCGTGGAAGGAAGCGGGGAGGCGAGGAGCTGGCCGGACCAACACTGCAGTCTATCTGCCGACTGCCAGAATATCCATATTTATACGATTGTTTTCATTCTTACCAGCGTGTAGGATAGGCAATGATGAAGATCAAGAATACGACGAAGCGGTGACAAAGGCGGTAGTCTTTGGTTCTGATTTCTTCTTCTGCAAAAGACTAAAGAAAGTTGTTGGTATAATACAATTGTACTTGTGGTGTTAGTAGGATTCAAATTTCGTAAATCTCGCTGGTGACCAAAATCCGATATCTTGCTGAGATCTCGAAATTTTGGGTAAATCTTGGATGAAATTCAAAAACAAAAAATCAAATTTGGTTTTATTTACACCGGGAAAAACGAAATCTTGGCGAGATTTGTTGAGATTTTAGTGAAATTGCACCGAGCGAAAAATAGCTCAAACGACGTTAAAAAATTTAGATTTTTTTGGAGGTTCCTGAAACATCATTGATGTTCTTATAAAAATTCTAGATGATTATAAGATATGAGGAATTTGAATTGAATGAAAAATAGAACAAACCAAGTTAGAAAATTTTTAAAATTTTTTTACATGGTTATCATTCATCACTTATGTTCCTATAAAATTTTTAGATAACAATCAAGCATCATAAATTTCTAAAAATTCAGACAGTGCTATTGTGTTGATAAAAGTCTTACCAGCAAATTTCAACCAAATGAAAAATAGTTCAAACCACGTTAGAAAATTTTGTAGATGGTCCTGATGTATCATTAATATTTATAGAAAATTTTCGTATGATGATCAAGCTTCAAAAAGTTCCAAAAATTCTGACAGTACTACGTCTTAATAAAAACCTGATAATCAACACATAGATTTGCTTTAGCAATAAAAAAATATTTAAAATTTTACAGAAGGGTTCTAAGGAAATTTTTAAGATCTAAAAAAAAATTGAATTATGATCACACTCCAATGAATTCATAAAATTCTTATAAGGGCACTGTACCATTTATGTTTTTTCTGTTTTTGATTTTTGAAATATAACAAATGAAGTTCAATGCTTACATAGTTTTGATTGAGCAAACAAAATATGTTTATTTTTTTAAAAAAAATTTAGAGAATGGTACTGAAACAATTATTAAGCTCTCATAAAAAGTTTGGATCATGATCACACTCGAGAAAATTTATAAAATTTTGACAAAGGTTAATATCCCAATTATGTTCATTCTGTTTTTGATTTTTTAAAGATAACAAATGAAGTTAAATTATCTAAAAATTTTTTGGGTATGATCCTAAAGTACTAGATATAGTACCATAATTTTTTTGGATCGTGATCTAGCTTGAAACATTTTATAAAAAATCTGACAGTGTTTCCTCCAAAATTTTAAAATATCTCAAAAAATCAGTTTTTCAACAAATTTTCATGTAAGATCACTTTCCTAATGGTTATTAGACCAAATCCGGTCAAGAAAAGTTAAAAATTGGTCAAAAAATCTAAGATTTGGCGAAATCTCACCGAAATTTTTTAACATTGAGGTGATCTAAAACACAATTTTGATCACCAATTTATATTGTAATATACTTATAACTTAATAAGAATATAATATTATGAAACTATTTTCGAGATAAATCTATACATATGATTTTCTTGTATCCGACCTAAATATTTAAAAAGATCAATGATCAAAGTTTTGAAAGTTTGATTACCATATCCCAAAACGACATGTATTTGTGACCAGAGAGAGTACTAATTAACTGCTACACTTACATGCATGCCTTGATCTTAATAACTTACATCAGTATGATTTGAAGAAAAGGGGTGGTAGTAGTACTAGCACACAAGAAGAGAAAATACAAGGACTAACAAAATATTAAACCTCTCTCTTCTACATCAGGTACGTAACGCTAGTTCCCCTAAAAATGGGTACACACTGCTAATGATCAGTTGAGAAAACAAAAGGATGTACGTATGCATATGCCTCCTTATTTATCTCCGAACGAGGTGGTTCGTTATTGATTTCTATCATGTCCTTGTATGTGTGATGCAGCTCTGCTAAGTGTTTTCTTCTAGCTAGTTCAATTGCCCCCTTAGCGACGACGACAAGATGGCGTCGAGCGCCTCTTTCACTTGGGAGATCTCCGGCGCCTTGCCCCCTTGCGCCGGCCAAAACTCGTCCGTGGCAAGAACCTGCAATTCATTACTCGGTCAGTCAGAATTACTAGCTCCATTTGTTCTCTAAATTAGATAGGCATGCATGCATACTGAATTAATGATACACTGATACACGTTACCTTGACTTGCAACTGGAGGAACTTGACGTAGCTGATAGCCTTCTCGAGCATGGTGACGAGGTCGACCTTGGTGCCGTTGGGCACGAGCTCCTGCAGAATCCGCAGCCGCTCGCTGATCCTCTCGCGCCGATTCTGCCGCAAATGCCGAGAAGAACGGTTCGGTTCAGTTCAGTCCAACGAAGCAAAACGCGCAAAGAATTCGAGCATATATTGGCAGTGGGAAAAACTGCAAGCAATTTTGGCTCCGAAGTTACCTTGGCCGCGAGGCTTTGCGAGTCCTTGGTTGGGGTGGTGGGCGCCGACTTGGCCTTGCCCTTGCTCGTCTTCCTGCTCTCGCCGCACTGCTTCTTGGTAGGGCTGGCCTGCGGCTCCGCGCCCTGCACGTACGCGCGCGCCCACGCAACAGTGGCAAAGCTCTTGGTGAGCCACACAAATATCCGAAGCGAAACGGCTAATGAATTTGGCCGACAAGTTGTGCGGAACTGTACTGTTTGTACGCACCACGTAGGGCCGCTTCTGCGCGCCGCGAACCGGCGACGCGGCGTCGGGCGAGCCGCTCGACGTGCTCGGGAACAGCAGCCCGAACGATTGCCCCGCGCCGCCGGCTCTCTCCGTCAGGCTGTAGCAGCCCGTGGCCACGTCAAAGCCTATGGACGCCGTCGCATGGTGCGTCCCCGCGGCGCCGTAGCTCTGGTCCATGGCGTCGATCCACGTGTCGCACTCCTCCTCCGCCGCCGCCTGGGCGTCGCCGTGGCCCCGCGCGGCGCGGTCGAACGCGAGCACCGATGCCCCCGCGTCCGCCCGGTCTGCGCTGCCCGGCACGAGGCCGCTGCTGGCGCCAGCCGGCTCGCGGAAGCCCCCGAAGAACGCCGGGGCGTCGACGTCGAGGAGCGCGTCGAACGCGGACGCTTCCGCGGGGTCGAAGCCGTCGTACTGGTACACCATTGGCTCCCTCACTAACGCCATCGGGCACGAGAGAAGTGGCCAGCTAAACGAAGTGTGCCGCTGTGTAGGCAGCACCGTTCTCTCTGTAGTCCCAGTTGCCAACAGGGGGTTGATCAGGGGCGGCGAGGCGTGCTGCCTTCGCGCCATGCGCCGACTTATATACGAGCACCGGCGCGCCCGATCCACGGCGCCCACATGGGGGCACCGGGTGCCTAAACAAACCAGTACAAACATTGAGCGTGGGGAGGATTACACTCTAATAAAAAACGCGGCCGCATTTAATGCTCGAGGTAGCAAGGTGATCGAGCTGCCGATCCTTGCCGAAGCTCTGTTCCTCTCATCTCTTCCGGGCCGGGTTCCGGGCTTGAAAGGACTCTCTCCTCCTGCAGAACAAGTCGTGTTGTTACGGTGCGCGCGCCCGCGCGGATCCGCCGTTCCGCCTGAGCGTGACCGCGACCCGTTTGGCCCGGAGTTAGGGGAGGCAGGGAGCAGAAGGCGCGGCGGAGCCGTCGGGCGCTCCCACGTCTCAAGATTCCCCCCGATCGGCTTCCTCTCCTCTCACGTGGCCATGCCGTGCCATGCAGCGGCTCAGCGGCAAATGCCGCTTTGCCGCGCCTTTATTGCGTGCGGCCAAGACAACCAACCTGTGCAAGAAGGCTCTACCGTTAGTATGTGTATGTGTCGTAGTAGGTCGGCCAGCTTGTTCATGAGATGCCTGTTTCCCCTGGTTGCTCGTTACTGCTTTTGTATGGTCGCTACGATTAGATGATCATAATGATGATGCATGTGAGGTTAAGCTAGTAACAAGGTGCAAGTGAGAGGCATTATTTGTTGCATGATGACTAGTATAAACACAATGAATCCCTCCTGCAGGATGTTTCAAATGTTTTGGGTCAGGTTAATTTGGTTGTGCTGGCTGGAAAATTTTACGGTTGCCCTAAGCTAGTGGCTTAGTTACCTAGAAATCGTTGACAGTATTGCATTTGCAAACGCATAGCTTAATAATATTGTACTACTTGGAAAAAAGAGATGTAATTTTTAAAAAACGATTATATTTTATAGGATTGACACTTTTTCCCACTTGGTATTCCACCATATTTTTCATTTCAATAGCTATAGAGAGCTAAGGAAATCAAGATTGGCCTTACAAGTCATGGAAACGAATGAGGAACCAAAAACTAGCCAGAACAGCAACTTCCCTGCCTGGCTGGTCTGAGTGCGAACCAACGTGGGGCAGACCGGTGGTCGGTCTGATCGGTAAGGGAGCGGTCTGACCTCTCCACTGCTAACTAGCCTAAATCAACATGATTTCAAAACTAAGAACTTATCCAACTTTTGATTTACAAAATCAAACTTAACAAAGTTAAAATCTAGCTTCCTTTAGATGTCAGGAACCTATTCCACACAGTGGTGGAGCCAGATTCTTTGAAGCCTCGGGCCGAAAACTAAGCGGCAATAACTAACGCCAAATACTACCTACACCAAGGTACAACAAAAACACTACACAAATACACAATTTTTCATATAGTAACAATTAACAAATGGCATGTTTGGAACTCACGAGTTTCATGAATTAATTCCCACAATAATTGGGGGAAAACCCTATTCCAAACAAAGTCTAACATAATGTATTTGATAGCGGATACACTACATTGGTAAGATTAAATCAAGAAAGGTTTGTAGTCTCAAAACTCCTGCATTCCAAACTAATGATCGCTTTGATAACCCTTAAAACATAAAAAAATAGAAATTCTTCCATTAATAGATCAAAACTATGATTGCTAAATAACCTTAGAAAGAAAAAAAACAATAAAAAGTCTCTCACTAATCAAGAAAAAACGGGAAGAATCTACCCCACTTATTTGTTGTGCTAGATTTTAAATATAACAGTGGTTGTAGTTACCAACACATATATATAACTATATTTCAACTATAGATACTAACATGATATAACAAATACAATCGCACATTCAAATATAAATATAAGTGTTGTAGTATCTAGCCGTGCAAATTATTTGGGCAATTCAACTAGTTTATGAAAAGAAGCAATGATTATTTTCAAGCATGAAATTAAAGCACATAGTATTTACAACAACTACTCGATGTTAACATGCAAACCACGTCAATTCAGACATCAAACTAACAACAAAGTTTATCAAAAAAGTAAAGTACATCCTCACAGATTTAACGCTTTGTAAATTGCATTTACAGTTTCTTCACAGCGACCGTCCCATTTCCAAGCATTCCCTGCAGTCGCAGCATGCCTTATTAGAATGAAGTTGAGTTTCTAGATCAGCTGCATTATTAAGACTGTCGAGAGTTATCCATACCTTGTAAACCATCACAAATCCACCTCTGTCGATTTGCAGCTCATCGGAGAAATCTTTTGTGATGGCTTGTAGAAGTGATAATGTTAGGTTTGTCGGCTTTGCACTGTCATCGAGTAGCATGCACTCCAGGACATCGTGTGTAGCAATAGCTCCGCCATCCATTTGCGATTACATATGACAGTAAGACAGTTCCCTTCAAACAAATTAAAGACTGGAGCAAATTAATTGGTGCATGGTAAACACTAAATAGAGAGCTTTGATGATGAAACAGGATTATCGATGAACACAATTAAGCAGCAGGTTCTTGAATTAAAACTAGCAAGCGTGTGAAAATAGTATCTACAACAGCCAGCACCCAACTTAATTATCTGGAGAAGATCTTTTCAAGGAAAACATTAATTACCTGGTGAAGCACTGCTACATAGTTAAGAAGATCAGGCAGCCGAAAGAGCCGACGTCCAGATCTGTGAAGGAGCCGGCGGGTGGCGACCGAAGGAGCCAGAGGGCCGAAGGAGCGGTGGTGGCGTTGCCTCAGCCCAGGCGCACGTGGAGGGAGGCCAGGAGCGGCGGCGGCATGGCCTCGGCTCAGCGGGACTGCGGGAGACCGGGAACGGCCGCAGCGCCTTGGCTCGGGGCCGGGTGCGGCGGTGGCGGTGTGGCCTCGGCGCTGGCGGGAAGGCCAGGAGCGGCGACAGCGTGGCCGAGGCTCGGCCGGGAGGCGGGAGCGACGGTGCCACGGCGGCGGCACCTTGCTCGAGCTGTCGGGTGGGAGGCCGAGAGCGCTCGGGTCGGCCGATCGGGATTGGGGGCGATTGGCACTACTCGGGCCGTCGGGCGGGACACTAGGGTTACTTGCACTTGCTATTTGAGCTGGCCCCGCTCCGCCCCTGATTCCACACAATAATCTCCAGGATCACTGTCAAAGTTTCATCCTTTTTTTCTTTCAAGGAAGAGAGGCCAAGAATCAAGCAAAAAAGGAGAAACGTGATCTACTCAAGTTATTGAGATCGCTTTTAAAGATGATCCAAGGTTTGATCCTACATATCTTAAGAAACAAAATCACATACCAAATCAACTTAGGACATCTCAAGAAAGCTAAGAAACCACACAAGACAGACACCATGGGAACGAGTTTGATCTTCTATTATCACTTGTGTTCTGGCAACTCAAAACTTCTTTCAAACTGCCTAAATAGTGTTATATAGTCATTACAACAATGGAGGGACCTCCACGTGGTCTCACATATTCGAGAATTAACATTTACTACTACTTGTGAAATGATTTTTGTGTGTGTTTGTGGTGGTGGTGGTGGGGGTGTGTGCGTTTGGCTCACTTTGCGCTTTTGAAATGAATGAATTCATAAATTATAACCCTTCGGAATTGTTCAGAGTAGATTCTGGCCTAAGCCATAGGTGGTATAGAGGTTGTCTGATTTGAAATGGAATATATATACAGTTGAGATTTAGGGAGGCTGGAACTTCTTATGCTCATCTTGAGCATTGATTTTCGATCGGAGAGTGGGCGCGCACATGCCTACTTCCTTGCAACTTGACGGGCCCATGGAATGTTAGCAACTTAGCATATCAGATTAGGATCCTAGATGACATTGAAAATTAGCCGGACAAGATGCTTCGGATACTGTTAATCCTTGGCTTTGATGCTGGCTAATCAAGAGTACCGGGGGCAATTCTCTGCTGCTCTTGCTCTGCTTGTGCTTAGCTTGTCCGTGAGATAAGAAACTCACTGTTCCCTGGCTTTTTTTTAGTTAGGGGGTGAAAACAGATCGGATATCTCCCGCCCGATTCGGAACCAGATCAGGTCGAGGCTGGATTTAACTATCTGGTTGGATTCGGGATCGGATCCGGTACATCCAATATATGGTAAATACGGGATGAGATCTTAATATTCGGATATCTAGATTTTCCTATTCGGATATCAGTAAGGTTTAGCCTATTTTCATCATATTTTTTCTATAGCAACCTATTTATACTAACAATTAGTTGGTTCTATTGATTCTCAAGTAGCATATTCTTTCTACGACGTCTATTATGTTTGACATATAACTTGTTACTCTAGTTATGTACTCATATAGTTTTAATTCAATATATCTCTACTATATAAAGTGAGAGTTTCTTCCCACGTCACCTCATCAAAATTACCCACCTTTGCCACTGCTCTTTAATTACCCACCTTTGCCCGCGTCACTTCATCAAAATTACCCACTTTGCCACTGTTAGTGCTCTTTGCAAATAAACTTTTTATCGTAAATTGAGTTTTCGTTGCAACGCACGGACACATGGCTAGTACTATTACTCTATATATGCGTGCATTATCCGTATATCTTTATCCGTTTTTGACCCGAATCCGGAATCCGTTACACATCCGTATCCCGAATAATCCGGATCCGTATATGTATTCGGCTAACCCATATCCGGTTCCGAATGCAGGAAAAAAATACAGATTAGATTAAAAAAAAGCTATATTCACGCATATCCGACTCAGCTTCATCCCTATTTTTAGTGCACCGTGCACGTACACACGCTCCTCCTCCTCTAGGATAATTGCAAGTTGATCAGCATTCCTTGCTGCGAGTCAAGAAAAGCTAGCGTGCATGCACGTCGACATGTCGAGAGTGAAATTAATCTACTCATGGCTAATGTTACTGGGACTCTGTTGGTTTTTGATCTATCCATTTGGTTCACGGATTAATTGTTTTTTCCCTATCATCTCCATCCAATTCTGTGCTGTTTTAATTCGGAGTAATTATCACAGAAGCACATGACATCCTTGATTTGCCATTTACAGCTATTCAATCTGCAATGCATGGTTGCTGCTAGGGGTTCAAAATCTGAGAATAATCCAAGAAGAAGGAAGTACGTAGCCCAAGCTTAAGGGCGTTCCTTTAGTTGGTGCAACTGGTGCTTGTCCAGTTGGTTAAGTATAATCAGCTGCTAATGCTGGAGAAACTCTGTTACTAGTAGTATTAGCAAGTCAGATAGATCGGGAGAAGGTGAAATTAATACTCAATTAACCCTATAGAACCATCTTTACAACCTACTAGTTCTAGGCACTAGCTAAGGGACAAATAGTAATCCCTCTGCACATAAATAGCTGTTGTTTGGGATATCGACATGGTCTCCAAAACATAATTTTGACCACTAATTTCTATTACAATATATTTATAAAACCTAATAGATTTATTTTTCTAGACGAATCTACATATATAATTTTCACACATCCAATATAAATATTTAAAAAGATATTAACATTTAAAGTTTTAAAAGTTTAATTGTAACTATGTCTGAAACAACAATTATTTGAGACCGGACGGAGTACTTGGAAAGTACTCCAAAGTCTTTAGTTTCTCTTAGTCTTAATTACCAGCAAGTACCAGCACTGCTGTTAGGTTATTCAAAATATGGAGTTGGAACTGACTTTTTTACTGCCAGCCGGCCGGGTTGGTCAAGAGTACTACACAACATTGGACCCCCTTGCGAACGTGTGTACCCCCTTGCTGGTCGAGTTGACAATTACCAATCGATCCCCATCTAATGTGGGAGGATTAGGCAACTAATATGGCGTACGTGCCAACCTGCATGCAGGCTTGCCCAACAAATCCACGCATGTGGGGTTCATTAATGACTGGGCAACTTGCTTTTTAACTCCCTGAGACAAACTAAACCGATCATTAACCTTGCCGATTTCAGCTGGATACAACACAGCCCAGAAAAATAACTAAGGCCATGTTTGGATGGACTAGAGCTAATTGTTAGCCAATTAATAATTAGTCCATCTAAAATTAGTCCAGGGCTATTTGGATACATGGCTAATGGTTGGGCTAATTTCTTTAAAAAGTCATGTCTGCCCCCTCATAATATGTCTGCCCCTCATAATGGCGAGGGTATTTTAGACTTTTCCCAGCGTGTTATATGCTTTTAGTCCAAATTAGCTCCCACCCACCAACTAATGGACTAATTGTTAGTCGAGGGATTGGCTAAAAATTAGCCCACCTATTAGTCTTCCTGTTTGGATAGACTAGGACTAATTTTTAGCCAGCTAACAATTAGTCCAGGGATCCAAACATGGCCTAAAAAGAAGCTCCTGAAGGAGAGGCCAAGGGTGAACCGACCGTCTGCCACAAAATTAGTAAGTGCAAGTATAATAGCAAAGCTCACTGCTGGTTAATAGTAAATTAAAAATCAGTTTATACAATAACTGTCTCTAAGAGCAAGTCCAATAATAAAGTCAGTTGCTTACTCCACCTCCTATCCATGTTATCCATGTCATCTAGAGTAAGCAGTAAAATCAGCTTGTATAATAGCTATCTCTAAAAATTGGCTATAGATGCTGTGCATTAACTATCTCTTCTCTCTTATACTTAACCGATCTATCTATGCTCCTGTGCAATGCTTACTACTAAATAAGAGCCAGATCTCTTATCTCTCCTCTTTTTTCACTTTTTCATATAAGACAAAACTAACGTGGACATGCTAAGAGTAAGCTGAGGTGACCTTATTGTACACGCCCTAAAGGTTGTCTCTAAATGTTATGCAATAACTATCTTTTCTCTTTTGTACGTAAATAATCTACCTATATTTCCGTACAAAGCTGCCTACTAAATAAAAGCCAGCTCTCTTCTTTCTCCTATTTTCTCACTCTTTTATATAGATCAAAACTGATATGTGCACGTTAAGAATCAGCTGACGTAGTCTTATAGTACGTGCCCAAAGCGGTTTTGTTAGGTTATATGATCACATGTGAGGGGTTCATTAATGATCGAGCCCTGCGTGCCCTGTTTGCACTTTGCACACGTGCATCGCTGACATTTTGAGGATAGATCGGACCACGCGCCAGTTTGCATCGTTCACCACGCGTGCACCGCGCGGATCCATTGATCGGGCGATCAGATAACGGTAGCTGGTGATGGTTAATTAGTCCCAACGGAGAAGATAAAAAAAAACAGTACAGTATTTTTTAGCAGTATTTTCAGACGACCTACAACATCCTATTTTATTTAATGGTCTACGAGCACTACAAGAAAACGATATTTTTTCATCGGCTCAATATATTTTCGTCGGTCTTCAACAGGTCGATGACAATAATAATACATTTTCATCGCCTCCGTAAAGCCGACGAAAATAGAGGTATTTTCGTCGGTTTGTTTGCGAAGTTAAACGATCTGCGCAGGCGGCGGCAATTTCAAATTATTTTCGTCGGCTTATCAGGTCGACGAAAAAAGTTTGGTCCATTCTTCTTGTGCCATGTGACAAGGAGAGCTATTTTTAAATCACCGCCAACGGCTTTGGCCGAGCGAAAATAGAGCGTAATAACCCCTCGCCATCCTCGCATACCCGATCGCTTCATGCCAAAACAGATCTTCCGTGCGCGCCGCCTCGCCTCGGTCCGCTGCCCCATCGGTCGCCATCCCGTGCCGCCGCGCCTGCCTCTCCCGCCGCTGGCTGTGCCGCCTCCTTGCTCCGCGTGCCACCGCCAGATCTCCACGCCGACCACCGCCCTCCCTGCGCGTCGCCGGCCGTGGCCCTCCCTACACGCCACTGTGCCGCCGCAGTTCCCAAGCAAGGTGAGTTTTCCACCATTTTGTTCATCTGTTTTTTAGTTATTCATCAGTGTTAGTATGCAAATATTGTGCACACACATAGCCATTGTTATCCTAATGGAACAGGGGGTAGAACTTCCTACCTAGCTGTTGGGGATTGGATAACTTCCGTAAAGACCATTATATCCCGGCAGCTGACATTCGGCCGACCATTCATACCCTTGGATGGTATCCCCAAGGAGAACCTTCAGAAGGTCCGTCTCGACCATACCCTAGCTTGTTTCCAAGCGTAAGGTGCAAGTTCCCGAGCACCCATGCTCGAAGGTGCACAGCGGTTGGTAGGGATTAAGGGGAAAATCCTAAGCATGATAGGAGGTCGTGCTCGGGCCACAACGAAAACGTGGAGGAAATTACGCTACGGTTCGAACCCATTTCACCACAATCTGGGTCCATCGTGTCCACGACACGGTATGGCGAAAATCAAGGGTGCCACCACGATCACGTTCGGGCGTGGTAATGGCGCGTTATTCGGCCGTAGTTATTCCATTCGCCTATAAATACCCTTGTGACAGATAGAACAAGACATCGACACAAGAAACACACACGCAGACACGATATCAACAAATACTCTCGCACCTTCCTGTAAGCATCTTGTGAGCATCTAAGCAATAGTAAGATCACTGGACGTAGGGTTATTATCTCGATCAAGAGAGGCCCGAACCAATATAAAATCTCTTGTCCTTTGTCCTTTCGAGCACCGTCCCCTTACGGCATTCCTTGGATGCAAACCCTTCACGGAAAAGGGGCTCTGGTTGATCCCTCATTCAACAAGTAAGCTCGGCGGGGGACCTGTTTCCCAAACGTCGACAGTTGGCGCCGTCCGTGGGGATCGACTGTGTTTTTTCGCGAAGAATCCCTGAAGATGCCGAACTCTCAGGATGGTCAAGACCTTTGCACCTTCAACGACGTTGAAGAGGATGACATGTACTACGCCGACGAAGACATAGACTATCAGGAGCTCTGCAATCATATTGTGGTAATATTCGGGGGCTCCTCGGCCTACAAATCCCGTAGGGATCTAAAGGAGGCAGTGCGGGCGGTGCACCACGTCGCTCAAGGCAAGCCCCCTGTGCAGCAGCTCAGGTGGTCCGAGCTGCCCATTACTTTCTCCAAGGATGATTAATTGTCCCCTTGGAATGACCAAGCCTCAGAACCTCCCCTTGGTCGTGAATCTGACCATCAATAATACAATGGTGGGGCGAGTCCTCATTGATGACGGGAGTTTCTATATTATAATAAAAATTAATGATTAAAATTGTAGTTATATTTTAAAGACGTGCTGATATCTAAGGGCATGTACAACAGTAATTAATGAGCCATCTGCAAGTTGCCACGTAATATTTATCATCCTATGTGGCATAGAATTAATGAGGAGAGAGGCGCTTGCCGTCTCTTCGCGAGAGGACGGCAGTGGCCCATGCTCCGATGCAAAAGCACGACTCGTCCGCCTGTTGTAGGAAAGAAGCCGTCTATATACTCATGCTTGATCACGGTAATTTATGGGCCCATGCATAAATTAATTAGTTTATAAACTGCATGACAGACAAGTCATTGTAGAAGTTGTCTGTTTTGTTGTCTTTATACGACATGATATACACTTACAGATAGCAGCTGTCTAGACTGTTGTAGATGCCCTAAAATGGTGAATATTTGTACCAGATGAGTAATTGATTAGCGTTTCCCACTTCAGTTCCCCTTTGAGCTACGGAAATAGACCGAGGCCGGTGCATTGAAGTGGCCATTGGAGGGTTCAGAGTTTAATTCGTGTGCGTCCTTGTATCCAGGGTTAGAATTTTCGTTTGATGGGAAAATTCGGAACCAGGCGAAATCCGAAATTTCGTCCGAAATTTCAGAATTTCGGCCAGAGGAGATTCAAAATTTATATAGCCAACAGTAGCTATATAACAAAGTGGATCATTAGCAGATTCAGGGCTTTCAGGCTATGTTGTCACTCAATAAACCAAAACGACTACACTTCCATGAATTATTTGCAAAACAACTACACTTCCATGAACCAAAGAACAAATTTTCTTCAAATACCTGAAAATTTTGCTTCGGACGAAATTTTTTTGCTTGACCGAAATTTCAGATCCTCAGGGCGAAATTTCGGATCCTCAGGGCGAAATTTCGCTTCCAACGGCCGAAATTTTATGCCTGCTCGCCGCCGACGCCCGGATTTGGCTGGAGCTTCACCGGATTGGCTTCCTCTGGTAAGCCGTCTTTGGAGAACGCCTGAATCAAGAGAGACCTCTGTCTGGTCGTTGCAAGGGAAAGAGAAAGAGGAAAGTGAGTGAGATGAAGTTAGAAAGTGAGGGAGGCACATTTCCATGCTGTGGATCACTGTGAGGAAAGAATCAAATAAAGCAAAAGTGAAAGCGGGAGGAAAGAATCCAAGAAAGCAAAAGTGAAAGCCTCTATCTAGCATGCATGAAGTGAGGAAAGAATCAAAGAAAGAGCCAGGAGCCCAGGACAAGCATGCACTGATGCACTGCCAGGAAAGTATCATTTTATGTATCATTTCAGTGGTTACATCAAATTCGAGCTAACGAGTCATTATCGAGTCAAGTCTTATTCACCTTTTTCCTTCGAAATTGTCTTATTCCATGTGCATGCTTGTCCAGAAGGGAGCCTGGCTCTTTCTTTCCTCTCAATTATTGGCCATGCACGTCCAGAAGGGAGCCTGGCTGGCTCTTTCTTTCGTCTCAATTATTGGCCATGCACATCCAGAAGGGAGCCTGCCTCTTTCTTTCGTCTCAATTATTGGCCATGTGCATGCTTGTCCTGGCATAAAATGATACGTAAAATGATACATGAAATGGTACATAAAATGACGAAATTTTGTAACTATTGTAACTACTTTGAACCGGATGAAAAATAGTACAAACGACGTTAGAAAATTTAGAAATTTTTTGTGCAGATTCCTGATATATTTATGATATTTCTGTAAAAATTGCAGATGATGATAAAATGTGAGGAATTTTTAAAAATTGAAATATTGGTACTATCTTGGTAAAGCGCTGAGCGGCAAGTTTCATCCGAATGAAAATTAGAACAAACGAGGTTATAAAATGTTGAAAATTTTTCTGGATGGTCCTGACACATACATAATATTCTCATAAAATTTTCATATGATGATCAGGTGTCATGAATTTTGAAAAATTCAAACAGTGGTACTATCTTGTTAAAAGGCCGATGATCAATAATAGATTTACTTTAGCAATAAGAAAGGTTTAAATTTTTTAAAATTTTTACATAAGGGTGACAATGAAATGGTTAATATCACATAAAAATTTTGAATCATGATCACGCTCCAGCGAATTTATAAAATTTGTAGAAGGCACAGTGCCATTTATGTTCTTTCTCTGTTTGATTTTTGAAATATAATACAACAAATTAATTAAGTTCAGTGCTTACTGCATTCATAGATTTTAAATGATAAAATGTCATCATGGATAATCTTGAGCAAGTGTTTCTACTTCATTGGAAAAGTGTAATCAAGAAATAAAAAATAACAAAAATGAAATCTAAAGCAAATAAAATTCAAAAATCATGGATAATCTTGAGAATTTCCTGGAATCCCAATTTTAAATGATAAAATGTCATATCCAATATTTATGCATAAAATCCAAACTCATTTATTGCACCAAGACTAGAAACAATAGCATTGTCAGAATTAAATGAAAATAATGATGACTTATCTCCAGCTAAAAATTTTATGTTATATTTTGAAGCCAGTAATGCACATACAGTAAAACTTTCAGAAATTAATAAATTATTTTAGAATATTTAAAAATTCAAAAATAGAGAGAATTGAAAATTAGTACTCTGAATGTCAGAATTTTTATAAATTCCTGGAACAATATTTGGAGCTGAAAATTTTAAATAAGGATAATTAGCTGAAATAAACTTGAAAAACAAATTTTCAAAAAGTTTACAAAATATTTGAATTGTCTGATAAATCAAAATCCGAAATCTAAAAACTGTGGAAAGCAGATTATCACATAAGTTCAATGCTTACTGCATTCATAGATTTTATTGAGCAAACAAAGAAAGTTGAAATTTTTTGAAAATTTTATAGCATGGTAATGAGGAAATTCTTAATCTGTCATAAAATTTTTAGATGATTATCACACTCGAACACAATTTATAAAAATCTAACAAGTTTACTGTCCCAATTATGTCCATTCTATTTCTGATTTTTTAAAGATAACAAATGATGTTAAATTATTTTGAATTTTTTTTGGTATTATTCCAAACTACTAAGGATGGTACCATAAATTTTTCATATCATTATCAAGCTTTTAAATGTTTTTAAAAATCTGATTGTGTTTCCGCCCAAATCTTCAAAAATCTCAAAAAATTAGTTTTTCATCAAATTTTCTTGGAAGATCACTTTCTAGTAGGTTATTGGACCAAATCCGGTGGTCAAAATTCAAAATCCGGACTCTAAACCCGAAATTTCCAAAATTACTGTAGCATTTATATTTTTTTTTGAATTTTTAAATTTATCCGGCTTCTACAATCTTGAAGGGTCCGAAATCCGAGAATTCGTCGAAATTCGCCGAGTTTTTTATCCTTGCTTGTGTCCTCTCTGAAAAGAAAAAAAAATTCCATCCGTGTGCGTGCGAATTTTCATTACCGCGTCAATTAATGTCGATGCATCATTTCCACCCGACAGCGCAACTGCCCGATCCCGATCGCGCACGTGTGCTCCCCCGGTTGCATTTATTGCACTGCGCACGTCAGTAGTTGACGGCCAATGACAGTTTGTTCGTTTTCCATTGCTGATGTACTGAGCTAGCATCGTCTATCCAACGTCTCCGCATGAACGTTTTTCTTTTACTCCCTCGATTTGTTATATTTGTCCATAACCTCGAAGTATCACTTTTAATAATATATTTATTTAGTAAGAGAATCGTGAGTTTAGTTGTTATAATTTTTTCACTCATTGCACATATTTAAATACTAGATTCGGTCAAGTTTATAGATAGGACGTGTTTTTTCTTAGCACGTATACTAATAAAATATTAAAAATGGTTAGATCATCTCTACTTATTATCATCAAGCACTATTTTCAATATATGTATGTAGAGAATATGAAGTAAAGATAGATATTTACTAGAGGTATAGAGGAATATAACACTAATTTTACATTAAAATACGAAATACATCTTATATGTATAGACAAGACTGTTAAAAAAATACGTCTTATAAGCTTAGATGAAGAGAGTACTTTAGAAGAGATTAGGCGGTTGTATTATTACCATTTAGTAGGTATATATAATTATTTCTCATTAGCTATTTTTTAGGTTTAATGCTTTCTTGGTATGTGGGTATGGTAAATTATAGACAAATACAGTGAAACGGATGAAGCACTTAACTAATTTCTTAGATTTAGCCTTTTTTGTCTGTGTGTATGGTGAGCTATGGAAAATATAGCTGTGACACCTAGATTAGTATATTGGGGATTTAATATTAGAAGAGCTGCTATTTGCCATTATTTTCTGATCAACGTAACCATTTTTCATTAATTTGCTCCACGTGCATTAAGATTTAACAACCTTGCTCATTAAAGGGCGAAGCCCTTGCCATTCATTGCAATCTTCTTGGGCCCACTAAGTGGATTCTGGGCCAGTCAGAATAGTGTTCTAAATCTTCTGATAGTTCACTGAGGGCAGTTCCAACCCTCCACCTCAGCTAGTGTCCATAGAATTAATTACTCTGCCAACTAAGCAAAAATCTGATGTGGCATAGGAATTAAGGAAGGGAGAGAAGGAAAAACAAAGAAACCGTGTCTCATGCAAGAAACTGAGTCGGCGCGGGTACCAAGACGCAAGAAACGAGCAAAATCGGGGTTGGACGTTTCTGCGCGCTTACCAAGCTGTGTTTGTGGTGCATGCATTGGTTTATTGCTCTCTCTCTCTCCTCTAGACACTACTCATGAAAACCATTGGTTGTGAAACTATGCATTGATTTATTGTTTTCTCTCTCCTCTAGACACTGCTCATGGAAACCATGGGTTGGGACTGCCCTGAGAGTCTGTTTTCCCAACATTTAGCACATAACATAGATGTCAAAGTTACTCAAACCACTCTTCTTACTGCTCCATCCAGTCACAGATACATGTTATTTTAAAAATAGATGCAATCAAACTTTCAAAACTTTGACTATCAATATCTTTTTAAATATTTAAATTAGATACATGAAAATCATATGTGTAGATTTATCTTGAAAAGTACTTTCATAATATTATAATTTTATTGGGTTTTATAAACATATTACAATAGAAATTCGTGCTCAAAGTTGTGTGTGGATGATCAGTACCTAGGGTCACCTATCAAACTTGCGGGGTAAATAAAATATGAGGACGATCAAATAGAGCCTTTTTTTGCCATGGACATAAAAAATGCTACAAGAATAAATTCGGATTAGAATATAATCCGAGATTGTCTTTTTGGGACACGTAGGTCATCCTATTTAATGTCTATCTATAGGGTGGCAGTTAACACGGTTACAAGTGCCTCTTGTCTTTATACATGTATTTACATTAAGTCTTGACCGCCAGCGGTATAGATAATAGCCGTCTGTAATACATATCCATATTATTTATAGACAGGCTTAAAGACAACTTATACAAAAAATTATCTATATAATCATCTGTAATTATCTCTTATACAATTAATAGACTGTCTATACAATGATAAAAAAAGTCTAAAGCCATCTATAAGACTGCTTGTTAAATAACAGGTAACACTTTTCTCTTTCCTCCTTCTCTCTCTTCCACATCACCTAAAATTCTACGTGGCATTGACTTACACACAGTTGATGCGCACCATTGTACATGCTTTAAGTAGCCAAGTACGCCAATAACCACTCTCGTTTTAATCATGTGGGAAACTGTCATATTTCCTAATCAATTTATCTAGTCAGGACTTATAAAACAATATGACATGTTGCCATTGCCCATGAATGATCGTCACTTGGTCTTAACTAATCGTCCTTAGCTTCCAACCAGTTTGTTGCTAAAGGAGATAAAGCTTCTTTTGAATTGTGGCTATAGACACAACCATTATGTTAAGTCAGTCTTTAGTACATGGGCCTACTCTTTAGAGAGATTTTGACCATAAAATATTTGACTTGATCAATAATCCTCGTCATTGTATTCTGGAGACTGTGTTCAAAACAAAATGCATATGTGATCAGAGAGATTACGTAGTATCGGAGGGAGTACACAATACTGGTCAAAATTGACTCTGTCTGTAATGGTAATTATATTGATGTACTAAGTTGGAACATGAAGGTTAGAGATGAAGTTCTATAGCAAATACAACCAATGGCGGAGCCAAGCCTCAAGCTACTTGAGCCATGACCCAAAGCCTGAGATCAAAAGGCCATGGTCTGGGCCCAGTGAACCAGCTGTTCTAGGGCCATGGCCTGGTGGACCAGCTGGCCTGGTCTGAGGCCTAACCATAGGCTGGCTCCACTCCTGAATGCAACTTCATCTTGCAGTATTAGAGGTGATTAATCATCAAGGGTTCGACAGAGCTCTTAAGAATGCAGAAGTACCAGGAAAATGTCACATGAAAAACATAAATACTCACAATAGAGTGTAAGTCTTGTAGGTTGTCTGGACAACATAATTCACTGTACAAGTCCCTTCAATGAGGTACAACTGCACAAGGCCTCGGTGACTACTTCAGTTTCGTCAGGGGGGAAAAAATCTTTAGAAAGTAATCATTTCATATGTAGATTCCATCTGTTGATTCATCGAATATACAGGATATTCATATGCACACAGCGATCATTTCGTGAGCACTTCGAGCTGCAAGCAAAGAAGATACTGCAATTTGTTGTGGAACCTATAGTTAAGTAACATAAGCTAACTATAAGTACTAGCAATAATAGCGCGCTACGCTGCGCCGGTTTGTAGAGTCGATAGGACCCATCGGTGAATCCATGGGTTGCTATAAATCTTCGATTAAATCTATGTTTTTTTTAGAAAACGGGAAATTTGGTTGAATTTTCGATCTCCGTTTATAAACCTTCGCCGAATCTGTGTTTTTTTTGTGGCGAAAACATTTTTCCCGAGAAAAGCGTGTTTTTTTTGTGGCGAAAATATTTTTTTCGAGAAAAACGGAGGTGATAAGTTGCTATAAACCTTCGACGAATCTGTGTTTTTTGGTGGCGAAAACATTCTTTTTCGGGAAAAGCGTGTTTTTTTTTGTGGCGAAAATATTTTTTTCCGGGAAAAACGGAGGCCGGTAGGACCCGTTGGCGAATCCATGGGTTGCTATAAACTTTTGATGAATCCGTGTTTTTTTAGAAAACGACGGCTAAGACCCGTTGGCAAATCGATAAGTTGCTATAAATTTTCGACGAATACGTGTTTTTTTTTGCGGCGAAAACATTTTTTTCCGAGAAAAACGTGTTTTTTTTGTGGCGAGATATTTTTTCCCGGAAAAACAGTGTTTTTTTGTGGAGAAAATATTTTTTCCGGTAAAAACGGATCGGCAAATCGATAAGTTGTTATAAATCTTCGATTTAATCTGTGTTTTTTTGTATGAAACATTTTTTCGGAAAACGTGTTTTTTGTGTGGCGAAAACATTTTTTTCCGGGAAAAGCGGTAAAAACGGATCGGCAAATCGATAAGTTGCTATAAACCTTTGACGAATCTGTTTTTTTTTTTGCGAAAACTTTTTTTCGGGAAAAAAGTGTTTTTTGTGTGGCGAAAATATTTTTTTCCGGGAAAAACGGAGAAAGGACCCGAACGTAAGAATCAGGGACCTGTTTGTTAATTTTTTAGACCTGTTCGCTATCCTGAAAAATTAGAAAAGAGCTTACTCGTGATTTGTAATTAACGGAAGGTCTTTCCGTAAAATACCGCTCCAGGGACCTAAACGCGAAGAAAAAAAATAATTTTTTGTCTCACAGAAAATCGCAAAGGACCTATTTGTAATTCGGAAGGACCTATCTGCAATTTCGAAAAACCGAAGGACTTTTTTGCAAACTGTCTTGGAGGGCACGTGGCCCCCCTGGTCACTCGGCATTTTCTTCACGTATAAAGGGTGTAACCATTCAGAGAAGTAATTCCACGTACATGCCACTAAACCAGCATTAATGCAAGACCTAATTTAATCATGAAGTATAACCAAGTCACAGTGCACTAGATCTTGTAGCGTTTAGCAACAAGGCTCAGGCCCAAGACATGGAATAGAAGTGGGCTGTAATTATTTTTTAAAATTGCGCCAACCAAGGTCTTAAACTTGAGACCTCTTGGCTCTGATACCATATTGAGTTGCATGCACCAGCCAGTTCACCCAAAAGCTTAAGCTGATGAGGAAAGGTGGACAATTCACTTATACTTCAACAGTCCTATCCTCCATTAGTACTCCACACAAGGCTATACGCCTTGTATAATTGGATTCTACCTTCCTCGCCAACTCGTCTTCCCTGTGGCCATGTGGGTTTTGGCCGGCAGACACACACACACACAAGAGACTGCCTCTTTCACTCCGCCGGACGTGTAAGGGAAAGCCCAGTGGCTGTGGGATCCAGGGCTTTGAATCCTACAAACCCATGGCCCATGCCATGCGTTAGTGGTTCAGTGCTCTGTGCAAGTCAAAAATGGTTCGCATGGCGTGTCATCTCTTTCGAAAGTGTAAAATGGTAATTACGCCAACATGTATAAAATACTAAGATGGTTTGGGTACGTACGTTTGTCGTAAGCTCAGTGCCATTGCACCCAAAACGGCATGTCATGTGTAAGATGGTTTCGGCCATACGGGCTTTCTTCTTCCTATCCTTTTCTCGAGTGGGTTTAGCACTGCAGCTGCCGGGTTAAGTACACGGTTAAGTTGCAGGAAGGAGCGAAAGGAAAAATTGGAGAGCAAAGACAGTGCTAAGGGATAATAGAGAGGGACGCGGTGTGGTAAAATGCAGGGTGCAGGGTTCCTCCCTCCTTTCTCCCGAGAGGCTTAGATTTTTGCCCTATTATCCCTTAGCACTGGTGCATTGCGAAGAAATGCGGTAAAAAGGTAAATCGTGCACGCGTAACCAGCTACTTCTCTATTCTCAAATACATGTCATTCTAGCTTTCGAATTTTGTTTTTAAATACATTTTATTCTACAATTTTGAGGTGAATTTTTACCATTTTTCCTTCCATACCATTCTCTTTTCGCTATTTTCAATATTATTTACTACAACAGTCTAGAGTAAGATATACCATCTAAAGATATAAAGAAGATGATGATATAATTTTTTTTAAAGATGACTTGGCGGGAAGCGCTGGAATTTAGGATAACATGAGTGGAGGGAGTATGATATACCGCAGTGTTTTCTAGTTGATCCACAGTGACAACCAAACAGATCAGCATCTCAGCAAGTCGAACATATATCACGTACAGCAGGGGCGAATCCAACAAAAAATATGGCTGGGGTCAACACTAAGTCACTAACTTATAGCATAGCTATATAATAGACAAATAGCATGAACAGGCAAGAGAAAAAATTGTAGAAAAATATAGTTGATAACAAAAATAAATACTTTCTACAAAAATGGTTACCTCAATGGCTCTTTTATAGTTGTTCCCTTC
The DNA here is from genome assembly GCA_036346375.1 of Guadua angustifolia. Lineage (NCBI taxonomy): Eukaryota > Viridiplantae > Streptophyta > Magnoliopsida > Poales > Poaceae > Guadua > Guadua angustifolia. Next base: position 10,320,382 of record CM070502.1, read on the forward strand.
GTTCTTTCATCTTCTGAAAAAGATCTATCACATCGCCATTTGGAATTGTGGCTAGAAAACCTTGCTCCACAAAGCAAATTATGGAGTCATTCATAAACTGATCGCCCATACGATTGTGTAACACCGTCTTCACAATTTTCATCGCTGAAAAACACCTCTCAACTGATGCAGTTGCAATTGGTAGAACTAACACTAGCTTGAGGAGCTTATAAACTAAAGGAAAAGAAAGTTGTTTCTTTGTATCCACCATTAATTTAGCAAGTTTAGAAATATTGCTCAAATTGGCAAATCTTTCATCTGCTCTCACATTATCAATGTAGATAGGAAGCTCAAGGCTAAAATCCTTCAGCTGCATTGAATTGAAATCATCTAGATAAGACTTAGCCAACTCCATTAAGCTCTCAAGGCTAAAAGTAAGAAACGAATCACTGGGACTGAAAGCAGCCGTTTGTGTAAACAAAGTAGAATTAATCTCATTGAAACGATCATTAAACTCTAAAAATTGCAAGTCCATGACAACATTCAAGCAATCGTATCTATAATGTTGATAGTTAGTACGATTGGTTTTTTGCCTTGGTTTATGTCTATCTATAAATCCTTCTCTCATATCCAACTTTAGAGTACCATGTTCATCACAAAAGGAGTATACTGTCTCCAATAGGGGTTCCCAACCATCATCTCTAATTTGCTGAAATTTTTGTTTAGTTTTCTCCACCTCCAACATAGCCTCTAAGATATCTTGATCTTTCCTTTGTAAACACAATGATAAAGCATTTGCATGTCCTAAGATAAGCAATATCAAATGCAAATGAAACACAAAGTCAAAATCCTTTAGATAATTTAAGAGTCCACGGGCTTGTCGTTTTTTCCCATCATTTGGGCCATCTTTTTGCAACATATTGGAGCACTTCAATAATAGAAGGAAACAGATTGTTGATGCTCTTAAGGGTTTTATAGTGAGAACACCATCGAGTGTCTCCCGCCCTTTGAAGAGATTGCTCTTGATTTAATCCTGTTCCACTACTAAGTTGACCACTGCCAATGGCTTTTCTCACAGTCTCTTGTTGACTTTCTCTAATCATATCTTTCCGCTTGCAAGATGCTCCAACTATATTAAGCAAAAGATTCACCATGTTAAAGAAGTCACTAATATCATCGTTCTTTTTAGCTACTGCCACAATGACTAGCTGAAGTTGATGGGCAAAACAATGAACGTAATATGCTGAGCTATTCTCTCTCATTATTAAAGCTCTCAAGCCGTTAAACTCACATCTCATGTTGCTTGCTCCATCATAATTTTGGCCTCTAATTTATTTTATGCTCAATCCATACTTAGAAAAGAGATGATCGTTATTAGATTTGAGACAAGAAGCTGATGTCTCTTTTACGTGAATAACACCAATAAGTCTTTCTTTAATTAATCCATGCTTGTCAACATATCGCAAAACAACAGCCATTTGTTCCTTATCAGAAATATCAGCAGACTCATCGACCATCAAACAGAAGACATCACCACCAATTTCGTTGATGATAGATTTCACTATGATCTATAGAAAACACAATAAACATTATTCAATAATGATACTAAGATTGGAAAAAATTGTAAATAGAATAAAAATAAACAAGACTGTTTATATTTTATTACCTCAGCAAAACAATTAGCGATGTCCTGCTGAATTGTTGGAGATACCATTTGTTTATTTAAAGGAGCATTTCTCAACACAACTCTCTTCACCTTGTCGTTTTGTTCTGCACAAGTTTGACCAACTCCAAAAAATTTTCCCTATTATTAGAGCCTTCTGATTCATCATGGCCACGAAAAGCTAAACCTTGATGCAACAAATATCTAGCTGCATTAACGGAAGTATTCAATCAAATACGATGCTCCTCTCTAGTGACTTGACTCTGCTTGTTGAGAGCAACAGCAACTGATTGGTCTTGTTTCAATAAACTGTTAGCTCTTTTCACTGCCATGTTGTGGAAACTATTACACTGACCAACATGAGTTTGAAGCCGATCTGACTTGTTCCATCCACGAAAACCTTCTGTTACAAATGCATCATTTCCACCTTGACCTTTAATGCAATATCTGAACAAGTAGCAATATAAACAAAATGCTTTATCGATTTTCCCGCTGTACTCAAGCCAATCATATTTGGTGAATCATTCTGGATTAAACCGACGTAAATAGTTTGATATGCTTCTTTGTGGATACATGAAACCATCTTATGGCCTATACGGACCTCTAATCAAATATCTTTGCCTGATCTCATCTTGTAGTTTTGGTCCTATGTATTCCAATATTCTCTTCCTATCAGCTAGATCATATGGAAGGTCATCTAAATTTACCTCTCTCGATGACAGCGGCAAAGAGGGAGTGTTGCTATTTATGTTAGATCCCCCTCCATCTCTACTTGATGCTCCACCATCATGATCGTCACTATCTGCTGCTGGTGGAAGCTTTCTTTTTAAATATCGTTCCATAAAATTTTTACTACCTGTGATTCTCAAAACAAAGACAAAATTTTAGTGATTCTCAAAACACCCCTAAACTATTAAGATGAATTAATCAAGATGATTCGTATTGCACAATTACCAGTACTACAGACTTCAACTCTTCAAGTCACAGCAAACGTGTAAGCTGCAAGCACGCGCGACGCGCCGGCCGACTCCAACCTCCACAAGCTTCACGTTTTGGCCGCTAGATAACAAGATGGGCTTTAATTTCAACACAACAATGACCAGCGCGTAGGTGTCTAAACAATTTTAGAAGTACACGCGAGTCACACATGCATTCTATGAGACCTTGAGTACATGTATATTTTATTTTTTGCATTACAATACATGTATATTATTCGTATGTATAATGTACAGAGGACTAAGGAGACAGGAGAGTACCGGTGGACCGTGGACGAGCGAAGCGAGCACCGAAGAGGCGAAGAAGATGACCCTGTGCTGTGTATTCCTCGCCATCGTGACGTCGTCGCCGAGTCGCCGATGCTGTAATGCAGACTGACTTGTTGCGAGCGATTTGTTGCTTGGCTTTGGCGGCGGCCGCAGTGACGCATCACGCAACGCTTGGACGCTTGGTTTCCTAGACTCCTCGTCTCCTCCTGAGTCCTGATGACAAGCAAGCTGGCTGCATGCAATATTTCATTTGGGCAACGCATGCATAGGCTAGGCCATGGCTCAGGCTGATGCAGGTTTGGTGGGCCAGCTAGTGGGGCTTCAGCCCACCTGAGCCCCACCAGCAATTCCGCCTTCTGCCAGCCAAAGAACATCAGGGCCATGATTGGGGTTATCAAAAATTACTCAGTGGGGTCATATACTAATATACCTAGCTAATTACATGGTCTTAATTAGAAGACACTGGTGTTAGTTGACACCATCCAAATACATTGGATCCGCCCCTGACGTACAGTCCCATAGGGATTGCAACTTAAACAGTCCCCACAGGACCATTCATGCAAAATCGATGGTTCAGATCGCGGGGAAAAAGCACTGTTTACTATACTGTAGCAATGCTGCCCATCATTTTTTTTGGGTTTGGGCTGTTCACGCGCTCTATCTGACAGTCCAAAGCTATGAGGACTGCTTGCACCAGATCCCTGTCCCGGCGAGTAAGTGCCGGGCGATGGGAAGTCTCAAAAAGGCCGCTCCTCCTCTGGAACCTCCGCTCCATATCTCTCGTTTCCGCCTCTCACCCGAGCGGAGAGGGGGACCTGCCTAGCCACCAGTTTCTCCTTTCTTCTCCAAGTGGAGGCTAGCAACCAGAAGATCCGTTGATAGTGACCACGTCCCTACTCCATCTTCCAAGTCTCCGGCCATCTTCGCTGCTACAGGTTAACATCCGGTGGTCTCAGGCAAGGGAGAGATCCTTTCCATCTGGTGGTTCTTCAGATTTGGCAGTGGCTTGTTGGCTGTGGTGGCCTCACCTTCCCGTCAGGGATCATGAGCATGGCTTTTGTCTACGGGTGCTTCTTTGCACCTTGGGGCCCTCTCTCCAGCTGGTGTTGCCAGCTCCTTGTGTAAAAACAGGTTGGATATTAGACGGATGTTACTCATCTCATATCTTAACTTATTTGTTTCTCTAAATTCAAAGTCAGATACGGGTAAGACGGATATGTTACGAATTCGGAGTATTCTAGATATGGATATGGTATAGATGTATGATATTTTGGGTCGGAAACAGATAAAATATGCCGATAGTAAGCGCATATAGAAAAAATATATGTTAAACACATATCATCATCGCTTCAGCATGAGTACATGATATAAGTCATACACATTAAATTTTTATGGGCTGAGATGAATAATGCATATAAAACCCTGAAAGTTGGTGCAAGGAAATATCAATAATTTCCTAACTATTCTTAAATAATAATTATTTCATAATATCCGAAAGAAATAAGTGGAATATATATATATATATATATATATATATATATATATATATATATATATATATATATATATATATATATTCCATACTGCCTTGAATTTGTAATTTTGTAATCACTGTGTGCGCACATACGTTACATACTGTCTTTAGATAGCAGCCAAGCCTAAAATGATATTTCTCATTCCAACCTAAAATGGACATAAGGATAGCATTTGAACTAATACTTGGGTCCTGATCCGGATCTGATAGATATCGCGTCTTTCGAATTTGATTCTGAATTTGGATTGACCTATTCGGATATTGTCCTGAATCTGACTCCGAATCAAGTGGACATATCGAACCTATTTTCACCCCTGCCAGCTCCCAATTGGAGGAGTCCAGAGCACCGTCGTCCGTTGAGGCGGAGGGTTCCACCTCTCTAATGATGGCTTGTGCTTTCTCCAACGGCAAACTCTAAGGTGCTATCCTTCTTCTAATCTCTACTATATAAAGCAAAAGTTTCTTCCTGCGTCACTTCATCAAAATTACTCACTTTATCAGCGCTCGTTTTAACTGTCGGGAAGGAGAACCAGACGATGGAGAAGGCGAAGAGATGACGTGAATAGGCTAGGAGGCTGGGAAACCTTCGATTTGTAATATAGGTAGTATGCCAATATTGCTTTTGAACAACCTTGTGGGCTCCCTAAATAAGATCCCTCTCTATTGCCGGAATCACTCTTCAAAGTCCATACAAGCATTAAGAATTCTTTGAGCATTTTCTTTAGTAGGTTTTTGTTTACCATGAGTGCAAATGTATTACCTTATTTGGTTCGTATTTTACTGACAAAAAAAACCGTACCCTTCACCCTGCAGGTTTTTTAGTAGGAGTACTTAGTTCCGGCCCTGGAGGGGGGCGAGAGGGGCCGCCGCTCCAGGCTTCTCAAACCATGAGGTCCCACCCCTGTATATGTACTAGTATTAGTATATTGTATATGTAATAGTATATACTGTAATATTGTAATATGTACTTTTTGCTTTACCTGTTGCTTGATATAAATAATTTTTTTGGATACACCTTGAGTGTTTATTGGTAACACTTATATATATGGGAAGAACTAGCGCTCGGACATCCGACACTGTTCATTTCATCGGACGTCTCTTGCAACATTTTTTTTTCAACACTTAAAACATTTTTTCCGACGCGTGCAACATATTTTTCAACGCTTGCAACATCTGTTTACTGTGCCGCAATTCATTGTTTGTCGAAGAAAAATGTTACACGCATTGGCAAAAAAATGTTACATACGTAGAAAAAAAATGTTGCAATGCGTCCGAAAAATTCAGACGTCCGAACTGTAGCAATTCCGTATTATTATTATTATTATTATTATTATTATTATTAATTAGAAGAGCCCCTATTTTAAATCTCGTTCCGGGCCCCTGAAATCTCAGAACCGCCACTGGGAGTACTTTTTTGCTAGGGCCAAATTGCATGACAATTCTCAATCCTTGTTGGCCAAGCTTCATAGGTGTTTAACGGCGTAATTTCATCGAAACTGGATGCTCCCTCAAATTACAGTTGTGTAGGAAATTTGTGCAGATGCAAGGATTCTTTTCCAGTTGGCAAGACAAGAGACCATGTGTTAGTCTGGAGCTCAGTTTTTTTCCTTGACGCCGACTTGGACCTCTGTTGTTGCTCTTGTGGTGGTATACGTCTTCATTCTTGCACATCATATCATATCATATACCCTTACTAAAGATGGGAGAATTCCCGGATGGAGACCATAGCCACCTGTCACTTTTGCGTTTTTGCGAAAAACCCCCGCGTTTCTTGGAATTACGGATAGGTCCCTGTGAATTACGAATAGGTCCTTCGCGATTTTTTGTGAGGGGAAGATTTTCTTTTCTAAATCGCGTTTTGGTCCCTCGTGCGCCGTTTTACGGAAAAAACCTTCCGTTAAATTTAAATCGCGAACAAGTCCTTTTCTAATTTTTCAGGATAGCGGATAGGTCCAAAAACGTAACATTCAGGTCCTTGCTCTTTACGTTTAGGTCCTTTCTCCGTTTTTCTCAGGAAAAAATGTTTTCGTTACCAGAAAAATATGTTCAGCTCTATCTCTAGACTTTTTCCCTCCGTTCTTTCCGAAAAAAATATTTTCGTGCTCCGTTTTTCCTCGTTTTTCCCGAAAAAAATGTTTTCATGGTCCGTTTTCCCAAAAAAAAATCGTGGTCCGTTTTTTCTCCGAGAAAAACACAAATTTGTTTTTCGTTCACGCGCGCGACGTGCGCCGCGTTTAGTCCTTTCTCCATTTTTGCGAAAAAGATATTTTCGTGCTCCGTTTTACCCGGAAATTTTTTTTTTCGTGCTCCGTTTTTCCTCGCTTTTCCAAAAAAAACCCGTGGTCCGTTTTTTCTCTGAGAAAAACAAAAATATGTTTTTCGTTCACCCACGCGGTAAAATTTGTTTTCGTGATCCGTTTTTCTCCGAAAAAACATAAATTTGTTTTCCGTTCACGGGCGCGGCGTGCCGCCGCGCTTCCTTATCTAGTAACATACAAAGTCGGATACTACTGGATAAAAGGTCGTTTTTCTATTATTCGAACACTTCTATGTTACTTTTATTGCAATTTAAAGAATAACGGAGTGATACTGTCAAAATTTTCTCGAAAATTATACAACTTAGAAACTTACCTAAACTATGTATCGTTGTTGAATGGGACTAGAACATATTTCTAACCTAATTAGAGATTTTAAATCATACTTGTTGATAACCAAATTATTTGCAGAAGAAAGATAATTTCGTATTGTTGGGTGACAAACAGGTTTCGAAACACATATACAAAAATGTCGGGTCATCAGACCCGAGCCAAGTCCGACCCAACCCGACCCCTGACCCTGAGACACACCCGCCCCGAGCGCCAGGCCTCCCCCGCGCCACCGCGCCGCGTCCGGCCGCCAGGAGTGAGCCGGGCACCTCCCGGTGAGTACCCTCCTCGCAGATCCGTTCGTTTTTTCGCGGCTTGTTTCTTTGGGGTTCTTGGAATTTCGACGGTTTCTGTCCCATGGGGTTTCAAATTGGAAAAATTGGTTGTAAGATACCGAAAGATCACCGATTTGGGTATGTACCATCGAATTCCTTTGGTAAACTTTCGTACCCAGAAAGATCCTCCCGGTGGTAAATTTTCCTTTCAAATTTGCGAGCCTTCGGTGGGAGCGCTTCTTGGTTCTTGATATTGCTGGGCTTTCTTGCGGCTGAGCGGGCGGATTTGCTGGCTTTTCTTGATAATTAGGGTTTCTTTGCTGGGTTTTCTTGGTGATTAGGGTTTTGTCGAGCGAGCTTGGTTGGTGATTTGCGTGCGTCTTTTGGCTTGCAATGCTTGTGGAATTGCAGGGACGGTGAGGCGCCTCGTTTCTTGGATGCGCTGTGACGGAATTGGGAGTAAGAAGCCTTGATGTTTACTCCGCAGGGTAAGGGGTGGACCGGATGGTCCACGCCGGCTCTGGCGAACCAGCGGAGCGGTGGTGGCCCTCCGGCCGCCTCAGCGCCCCTCGGCAAGGGGAAAGGAACTTCGCAGAGGGTTGTCGAACTCGAGCAGGAGGTTTGGCGCAATCCTTGCTCTTTTTTTTCAGTTAATGCAATTTGTGAATCTAATTTGGGAATGGAAAAATTGATGATTTGCCCTGTTTTTCCTTTGCCATTCATCGTTTGCCCGTGCTGGGCCACATGTCAGTGAGACATGCGGGGCAAATTATCAATTGTACCTAGAAAAACAGGGCAAATCATCAATTCACTCGTGTTTATTTCCCTGGTTTGGAGCTAGGACTCTGAAGTAGGATCAACTATTGCAATATGTACTATGCATGTTGTCACTATCTGAAAAGTGAAAAAATTTAACATTAAACCAGTAGGCCTCCAAATCTCCATTTTAAGCCAGAAAGCATTTCAAAAATTGGATTTTGGTGACAATTTTTATTAGCATGAGGAAATTTTGGTAATCAGAACTATTGCAGGCTTGCAGCATTGCTATTAATTGAACAAACGTGGTTCTTGAAGAAATCCAATTTTCATGTTGCCCAAGGAAGAAATCGTGTTTTCTCACCTTCTTGCCCAGGCAATGTGAAACAAAGCACCGTAGAAAGGGCTAGATTGTCTATTCTAATACCCTTCAATACTTTTTAGTCGTATTAGTGGTCGATGATTTGAAAATCTTGACCTTTGGGTTCTTTATATTGTAGAAAGAACTGTAAGGGGTGTTGCCGATGCCATTTTAACATAATAGATGCACAAATACTTATGCAAAGGTGAAAGGTCTTATATGTAACTTCTATTTGTCATTTCCTGCACTTTGGGTAAATTTTGCGTCTGATTTCTTCTTTTCCCCATATTACAGTGTATTCTCTATTTGCATTTCAACCATCCCTTTTTATTGTTTGATCATACCCATAATAATTATGGCTATTTACTTAAGTATTTTCATGTGTATTTCTGCAGTTACATGAATATCAGTACAATATGGGGCTGCTCTTGATAGAGAAAAAAGAGTGGGCAGCCAAACTTGATGAAGTCAGCCAAGCGCTGGCACAGAAAGAGGAGATTTTAAAGCGGGAACAAGCTGCACATTTGAATGCTATATCAGAATATGAAAGACGGGAAGAAAGCGTGGGAAAAGCACTGGCTGTTGAGAAACAATGCGTAGCTGGTGTATGTTGGTTTCTATCTCATAATTTCTTATTCTTGTCGTGTATCAGCATTATTCTGATCAAGTAATGCCATTTGTAGTGGAGGATTGAGGACCAAATAGATTATTTTATGTCATATTGTTAATGATATGTTATTCTTGAAAGTTGCTCAAATCTTCTAATCTTGTTTTTGTGTACAGCCTCTAATTGTCGAAATGAGCTGGTAGAATGATTGCTGGGGAATAGTTTTTCCAACTAAAAGTTTTTGCAGACTGCATCCATCGGAGTCATCAGCATTACATTTAGTCGTTTACATTCAGTAAAAGATTGTTGTACCTGGCATTATGCTGCACTTGCCTTTTGATTATACACTTAAATATTTCCTTCTAGTTTTCTGTTGTCCTTATAGCTTGTTCTTCTTTGAATTTGCAGCTCGAAAAGGCACTACGTGAAATTCGTGCAGAGATAGCAGAGGTTAAATTTATGTCTGAGAAAAAGATAACTGATGCACTATCTCTTGAGGCTAGTTTGGAGGAAAAATCCTTGGAGATCGAGGGAAAGCTTCATGCTGCTGATGCAAAGCTTGCAGAAGCAAATCGTAAGAAGTCACAAGCAGACAGGGATTTAGAGGAGGTAGAAGCTCGTCAACGTAGGTTGCAGAAGGAGAAGCTATATTTTGAAACCGAGTATGACACTTCTTTCTCTACTTTACATTGTTCTATCCAAGTGACTATATTGTGATTCATTGTTTTGGCATGTCTAGGCGGAAGGCAAGAGAGAAGCAACTCAAGGAGCTGGAGGAATCTCTGCAGGACTGGGAGAAAAAGCTTAAGGAAAGTCAGAACAGAGTTGTTGATTTGCAGAGATCTGTAAATGATCGAGAGGAGAGGGCAAACGAGAATGACAAACTTTTCAAGATAAAACAGGAGGAGCTGGAGGAGGCAAGAAAGACAGTGGAGTCCACTAACATTACTTTGAAAATCAAAGAGGATGATATTAACAAAAGACTAAATGAATTCCATTCACAAGAAAAGGTAACCCAGTGATTAGTGACTGCCTTTTCTTTTCTCCCCATTTCAGATTTATTATAAGTAGATGGTTAAATAAAAATACCTGTGTTGTTTAATTCCTATTCAATTGCAGGATTTTGATTCAAAGCACAGGACACTGGAAGAAAGGGAGAAACTATTAGCGAAGAGGGAAGAAAAAGCTAGTGCAAGAGAAAAGGTAAGTGTAATAGACTAATAGGCTATGTTTTCTTCATTTTGGCTATTATGAACAAATGGATACACTTGATGTCACTGTTTACCTAGCCTAGTTAGCCTAGTTAGTAGGTGTTGTTATGTGCTTTGTTCTAGCCTAGTTAGTAGGTGCCCTGTGGTAATGTTGATTGCAAATTAAATATGTAGCTCTGATAGTTTTTGTTCTCATGGGATTTCTGTAATCTTATGTGATGTAGATTTTCCTCACATAATTTTATTTGTATGACATAGAGTTGCTTAGCAACATACAGTTTTATATCTAGTTTTCTTTATTTGTTTTAATGTGCATTGGCACTTGCCAACTTAGTTAGGTCCAACTTAGCTATGTTGGCCACTATCCTGAGTCGTCCTTAGCACTTTTGCAGCCACCGTGCTTTTCGTACTTGTCAGGCTATGCTCTTCTTTAGAGCTTATCTTACTTGTGATCTACAAATGTTCATATTCTAAACATCAATCTTCAGAATATTTTGGATGCATTATGTTATGTGTACTTACATGCATTTTCTTCCGATCTCATCAACCAATTCTGTTTCAGGTGGGGCTGCAGAAGCTTCTTGAGGATCATAAAGCGAAACTTGAATCCAAAAGACGAGATTTTGAATCAGAACTGGAGAGTGAGAGGAAATCCTTTGATGAAAAGATCAAA